>ML677380.1:14238610-14279537 GCA_007922305.1 Dermatemys mawii
TCTCAACCCATACCCATCTGCAACCCAAACAATGGTGGAGGGGAAACAAACAGTTACCAGACAATGCCAGGGCTGACAAACTTTTTAATAACACAAAACTGAACACCCTTCCCCCGCCCCCAGCCCTCATCCCTTCCAAGACCCCCGCCCCTTGCCAACTCCATCCTCCCTCCCTCCCTCCTTTGCTTGCTCTGCCCCACCCTCACTTTCACTGGGTTAGGGTTTGGAGTGAAGGCTCTGGTTTGGGGTGCAGGCTCTGGAGTGGGGTCAGAAATGAGGGGTTCAGGGTGCAGAAGGAGGCTCCAGCCTGGGGGTTGCAGTGCAGGAGGGGGGTGAAGGCTCCATCTGGGGGTATGAGCTCTGAGGAGTGGCTGGCGATGAGAGGTTTGGGGTGCAGAAAGAGGCTCAGGGCTGAGGCAGGGTATTGGGGTGCAGGAAGGGATGTGGGGTGCAGGCTCTGGGAGGGATTTTGGGTGCAGGAAAGGATATAGGCTCTGGGGATGAGGGGCTTGGGGTGTACGAGGGGGCTCAGGGCTGGGGTGTAAGCTCCAGGAGGGAGTGTCGGTGTGGGAGGGGACTCAGGGCAAAGGAGTTGAGGTGTGGACGGGGGTTCAGGGTGCAGGCTCCAGGCAGCACTTACCTCTGGCAGCTACTGGTAGCAGCCCACATGTCCACCTCCTAGGCAGAGGGACCAGGCAGCGATGCACATTGCAGGTGCCGCTCCTTCAGCTTCCACTGGCTGCAGTTCCCAGCCAATGGGAGCTGGGCAACTGGCGCTCAGGGCAGGGGTAGCGTGCACAGCCCCAGTGGCTGCTTCTGTGCCTAGGAGCCAGATGTGCCAGCCGCTTCGGGGAGCAGCCTTAGCCCCACTATGCCACCAACCGGATTTTTAGGAGCCTGGTCACTGGTGAAGACTGGAGCTGCCAGGGTCCCTTTTGGACCATCTGAAAACCAGATGCCGGGCAACCCTAGATAGCGCCCTCAGAGTGCTAGGTGCTGTACACACCTGGAACATGGCCACGGAGGCAGTGCTCGCCCAAGGAGCCCTAAGCAAGAATAACCCTCCCGCACACTAATAATGGGGGAAGAGCGCTGGCAGCGCGCACTGAGCATCCTCACGTATCCCGGGGGCAGCAGAGCCCTGCCCCACCCCCGGCCTCCGCTAGGTCGTGACACGACGGGCCATGCGTTACCATGGTGACGTGGGGCCTAGGAAGGGCCCGCCCCGCTGAACCTGGGCCAGGAGCCTCGTTACTCCAGAGCGGGATGGCGGCCCCAGAGAGGCTGAGCCAGGCCCTGGAAGCGGGCACCCCTGAACTGATGGAGGGAGAGGAACCGCTCTAGCCAGCCTTCCCTTGACTCCCTGCGGTTCGGGCGGGGAGGGGTCGGCTTTGTTCCGGTCATCGCCGGAAGTGGGTGACGGGCGGGGCCGGTTGCCGTGGCAATACGGGGCTGTTTACCTGCGGGGCTGGGCGAGGGCTGCCGGATGGAGCGGCGCGGAGGTGAGAGATGGGATCCGTCGGGCGGCCCCGGGTGCGCCTGCGGGCCCTCCCTGGGGACTCTGTGCCGGGGGCCCCCTGCACCCCAGTCCCTCCTCGCTTGGGCCCCCCCAGGGACTCCCCCTCCTTTCAGGAGCCCCTCGCCCGCCCAAGCACCCCCCCGGGACCCCGCCCCGCTCTCCACCCCGGCCCTGGCCTGCTGGGAGGCGTGAGGGGACTCACGGGACCGAGACACTTCTCGGACTTCCCAGATCCTGCTCCTCTCCCCCAGCTCGAGCTCCCGAGAGAGGCAGATGTGGCCTGATAGAGCACTGGACTGGGAGTCAGGGGAGACCTGTTCCCACCTCTGCCACTGGCCTGCTGGCTAACCTTGGGCAAGTCACTTCGCCCTCAGTTTCCCCACTGCCCCGCCTTTGTAAAACGTTGTGTCCTAGCTGCTTCAGAGCTTTTCTTTGAGACCAGCTGATGGAAAGTGCTAGGTAAGAGCAAGGGGGTATTCTCTTAAAAACTGGATTTTCAGAGGTGCTGAGTAGCTCCAGATGGGAGCTCAGCATGGCTGAAAAATCACATCCATTGTGACTGAAGTTAGGCACCCAAAACTTGAAGGCATCAAAATTAGTGGCCACTTTTGAAAGTGTAGGCCTCTTAGTACCTCACCCAAGGTGCCTTCTTTAGAGAGTCCTAAATGCTGATCAGTGGGAGTCCTGTCTTGTAACTGCAGCATAAGGACAAAGCAGATTAGCAGGTTTGAGTCCTACTAGTGCACTCAAATGACAATGCAGCTTCTGTTCACCAGTCAAGGGGATTTGTACATTTATTGTTGAGTAAACCAACTGTGTAAACATATACAAAATGCATGTAGCCCTTGGGCTACTGGCTAGTTGCCAATGCTGCCCTCACCAAATTAGGGCTCCCCTGGACTAAGATTTAGGTGCTACAACAATTGCACAAAGTCAAGAAAGGTTGAGTCAAGTGAGTATTGGATTGCTTGCTCAGTAATTATACCCATTTGTTCAAAAGAATTCCCTGTCCTCTCCATTTTCTCTGCCCTTTGGGAAAGCAGTAACTATTGTCTTGGGTCTCCAGTTGCTTAAAATCTTATTAATACAGTGCATAGCTCTATTAATATGGGCCTCTGATTGAGAAACCCAGGTTTAAAATGTCTCTTGTTTAAAGACTGGTGTGACAATTTTAAATACTAAACATTTATTTTAAAATGAAATGATGCTATCCAGCACTCGGAAGATGCAAACAGAGAATTTCTTAGGGGATTAGTCATAATTTTGCACACTGTCGGTATATTTCTAGACAACTGGTAACTCTGAATGTTCAAGAATCCTTCTTGGAAGGGGTGTAAGACCGTGACTTTTAGCTTTTCATATTGATTTTCCTTCCTGGGAATTTATTTGAAGATATACTAAACCAAATAACACTCCTGCCCTTTTGATATACTCCTAGGAAATTATTATTGGTGGCTTAGATTTTGTGTCCAGATTATTACTGTCAGTCAGCTTGGCTGTACATTTATTGTACTGTAAGTAAATAGATCACTTATTCAAGTGTCTGAGTGAATATTGTACTTTAGAACAGCTTGATAGTGAAAGCATGCCAAGGCACACCTGTACATTGAGACTGTACTTTGTCTTTGTTAGACATTGTTTAATTTACTGATCATTTCCATTTCACTGAGACAAGAGAGGAAGGCGGAGAAACAAGGTGCTAAATAACACATCTCTGGCAAAAGGCCCATGAGCATCTGGTTTTCCAGCTCTTGTTAATTTGATGAATACAGTGGAACACGAATGTTGGAATCCCCCTTGGAGTAACAGACGGTTTATGCACTTGAGAAGAGGCATTGGATTATGAAGGTGGGTTAGATGACAGGGGAAGGGGTAGCTCTCCCTGCAGAGGGGTGTAAATCTAAATAAACCTGCCATTGCCAAAGGCTGGTCATTCCCCATTATTTGTTTGGTTTTGGGATAGCCAGTGGTCTCAAGGTATCATTATGGCATCTAGGGATTGCCAGATCATCTGGAAACCTTGCCTTTTCCCTTGGCCATACCACCCTGACCAAATGGGTGGGTGGGGTAGGCATCATTATCATAACTAAGCCACTGGACTATCCCCCCATTCAGGTGTGATGCTGCTGTGCTTCTAAGGCTGCTTTGAATTGTTGAAGCAAAGTGGTCTTGTTGCAGCTGAGGATCAGAGCCACAGAGTAGAATTCTACTCCATCTTTATTAGAAGGCCTATATAGTAACACCCATTAAGGAGATGAGCTTCAAGATTCTGTGACTGGTCATTTACAACAGGTTTCAGTGGATTGACTTGGCCATATTTGCTCAAAGGACTTAAATAAGAGACTTCTAAATTTTTTAAAACCCAAAGTGCAGTTGGCCTTACCTCAAAGTCCACACTGGCAACTTAATCAATACTGCAGAAACAGAAGTGATTTCATATCTGCTCCTCCCCGTACACTCGTGTGACACATTCAATAAGTGAACAACAGCAGAATAAAAAATGGTTTACATGTTTTTCACTAAGATCTTTGTAGCAACTGAGTGCACAATTGGCTACACTGCAGAATTATCCTGGCTGTGGGTCGGAGCACGCAGCTTAGTCCAGCCTGGGTGTGAGCATTCCCAAAGCAAAGCCCTACCCACTGCATCTGTACTCTCTCATGTGTGTCTGGGGGCAGAGGCCAGGATTCTTTGTGCTGAGATGTTCCAGCATCCTTTCATGGTTTTATCAATTGCGGGAGAACTCTGGGTAGGAGAGAAGGTGAATTGTGGGAACGACAGAAAGGACTACACGTGCCGCATCCTTACTGCAAAATGGGCAAGTTCCAGCCAGAGATAAAGCACTACTTGGGCTATAACTCATACCCCAGCCATGCAAGCAAGCCTGGGTTCAAAGTGCAAAATAAGCACAGGCTTAATGGTTCTGTATAGGGATGGTATTGGAGCTTGGGAGCACAGGCTAAAGCTATCACGTAGACATACCTTTAGAGAGGAAGGACTGTGGATAAAACGCTGGTCTGAGACTCAAGAGTTCCTGGCTCTACCACAGGCTTGTATGATCTTGGTTAAGGACAATACTACTTCCTCTCACCCACCCTTAGTGTGTCTTATCTGTTTAGATGAGCCGTTTGGGACGTTGCTGGCTTGTAGTGCATGGTGCCTAGCATAAGTGGGCCCCAACCCCAGCTGGTGACTCTAGAAGTTACTGTAAGACAAATAAATAACACTCCCTTCCATCTATTAAAATAAATAAAGGCTTCCCCTACTTTAAATCCTTGAACAGAAAGAAGACTTAGCACTAGATATCAAGTGCTGTGCAAACACTATACAGCACATACCATGTAAACAGACTTATAACCTCTCTTTTGTTAATATTTGAACTCCCCAACAGTCATGTTTCTGATCCCAGCAGGACTGCCTCACCCATTTGTCCTTCTGATCTCAATGAAAGGAGTACCATGCTGCATGGGGGCCTCTCTCATGAGACCTGGAAAAAATCCCACCAAGGTTTTATCTGCTCTGCTCTATTATTAAAAATCCCATGGTACTTTTCACTGCTCTGGTGTCCTTTATCAGCATTTCCCTTCCTCTGATGTGTAGCTGACCACAGCCCTTCATCCCAGATGTGGCTGCATCATGTTGTGAGTACATAGCTTGCAAGGCACTTGGGAATCTTTCAGAGGAAACCTATTTTTATTTGTTCCTACAACAGTATAGCTGAACATAGTGTTTTACAGACATACGGGTCTGTTCCTGACACCAAAGAACCTTGATCTGTTACAAAGCCAGCATCTGGGAATACATGCCACAAACGTGATACCTGACACAGCAACAGTGCTGTTGTGTCCTCTCCCTACACACAGTGAATCAACACATGCCCGGATACCTTATTACCATGTTAAGCACAGTACAGCTTACAAACCAGGGGTACTCTAGTGAAGTAAAATGTGGTAGAGATTTTTTGACTGATTCCTGTAACTTTTTTCTTCCCTCTGGCACCCCCTCTACAGCTGTTTTGAGAAGCAATGGCCACAGTAGCATCTCTAAACACAGCACCATCTGAATGCACCACCACTTTGGGCACTGCAGGAGCTTTCATTTGGCGGTCAAATACCATCAGTATGCATGTCACCCGGCCGAAATCTGCCAAGGGACGCACAAGATCAAGCTTGAATTACTCCCATAGTGTGGAGGCCTATTCTTATAGGGTGCCATCCTCCCCTCAGCCAGCAGCTCCCTATGAAGCAGCAAGCAATCAAAGAGCATCATCTACCAAACCATCTTACCAGCCAGGGAAGGTGTCACCTGATGAAATCCCAGAGCTCCTCCAGCAAGTGCCCTTGAGGACCTCCTCTTCCCTAAATAAGTACAGAGTGCTCCCATCCATCAGCAGGAAGGGCTTGGGGAAGAGTGCTGTGGAAACAGTGATTGAACAGACCAACAAGCTGAAAATGAGTAGTAGACAGGAGGAAGAGCAACTATCCAAAGCTCTTCTCAGAGAGGGAAAATCTGCTGGTGTAATGACGGAGAACGAAGGGGCTAAAGGGGAATACTCAAAAGTCCAGCCTTCCATTTCTGAAAAGACGCCGTTAAGGAAAACAAGAGAAGAAAGCACTTCATCATCAGTTTTAAACTTGGAGGAGCCCCTGAAGAAAGAGCCAAGACTGCTGCTTGCTGTTAGATCTCCTTCTGGTCAAAGATTTGAACATCATTTCAGGCCTACAGACAGCCTTCAGACGGTCCTTGCTGTGGCAGAACAAAAGAACACAACAAAATACAAACACTGTAGTGTTGAAACGATGGAAGTGCCTAGGAGAAGCTTTCCCGACCTTACAAAGTCCCTGCAAGAGTGCGGGATCCCACACAAGTCAGTCTTGTGCATCCTACAGGAAGAGCAAGATGGAGATCTCTAAATGTACAATGATTCTTACACAACTTCCGTCACCCCTTAGCATGTAACTCTATTGGATGCCATGGACTTCCCTTTGATGAGTGGTCTAAGAACTGAACCAGCCTGATCTGTTTCAGTGGTCTACTTCTTAGTCCCACTGTCTTCCAAGCGCTTCCCTTGAAGTTGACTTGTATATAAATGGAGTGTGCTGAAATACTTCTTAATTATTTTAAAGTGTATGTACACACCACATTAAGAGTATATTTTTTCCATGTGTACAATCACAAATTCACTTTAAGAGTGGGCACCAGCTTCTGGGCTTCGTAGTGTTTCTAAATGATTTTTAAAAGAGTTTCTATTCTTCTGGGAAGACCCGCTTTTCTGATGCCCTCTCTTCTGGTGGTGGGAGGCCTGTCTCGTCTTCTCGGTCTTTGCTCCAGGAATGCACCACTTCCCCACATGAAGTCTGAGTCAGAATAATACATGAAGCTGGGAAGATAAAAACAGCACTGTTTCGATTCCTTAAAGCTAATATTAATGATCTTCATAATAAAGTAGCTTTTTAGCTGCAAGAACAGCTACAGTGGTCAATACACAGAAAATGGTCTCAAGCAGTAACTCAAACGGAGTTTGTGAGGGTAAATACGTTGCTGGGATGTGTTAAAAGTATAAGGTCAAGGGTAAAATACATTCAAGAATCAAACTATTTCTGTATAACCTCAGGGCCTCCAGAGTATGACAGCCTTGTCTTCTCATAAAAGGAAAGTCATGGTTAAGATGGTCTGATGTCCTCTTTGTATCCATAGAGCACTTTGTTTAAAAAAACAAATAACTCATTAGCTTTCTTCATCTAGCACATAAGATTGACAGGTGTGCATCACAATCAGGAAATCCAGAGTTAAAGGTGGATTGTCTGCTGTAACGTTAAATTGCAGTAGCAGGCAGCATTGAAATTCAAAATTCTTTTAAACTGAATGGCATTAACCTGAGCAATTAACTGCTGTTTTTGTGTTTTGTCAGAATACATTACAGGAAGAGTTCTGCTAGGGCTGTTATTTACCCAATAGACTGTGCCTCAAACTATTGGGACTCTTCTTGAGCTATTTATTTTCTATAGTTCAGAAAAAAGAAATCAACCTGTTAAAGTAGAATGGCTTGGTCCTGTGTTTCTGTATTAATGCAGCTGCTGTGTATGTGCTAAAGAAACCTCACATTTTTTAGTGGAAAACCTTACTGCCCATGTGCAGTAGCTGAATTTGAACATCTAGTGTAAAAGAATGGATCAGGCTACCTGACTGGATAGCTTGCCAAATAATAGGCTACTTTTGAGAATTATAGGTGAAACAAATTCTCTGTTTTTGCCTCACTGTAATGGCCAAACCAACCTTTTGTAAAGGGTGGTAGAATATTTGCTCTTTACTGTGATTACATATGCTGCATTTCAGTCAAAAGCAAAGAGTCATTGGCCAGTAATTAAGCACTGTAGAACAAGACACCTGCTGAAATACTAGCACTACACGATGCTGTAAGTGGTGACACTGGTCTGTTGACTTCAATGGGAGCATTTAGAGGACTACGCTAAACTAGAAACATTTGGTGGTACAACTGTATCAGAGATAGGTTTCTAATGAGTATTACAACTAATCTGGGGACATGATACAAAATGTTTCACTATGAAAATTGCCAGGAGCAGTGGGAAGAACGAACTGCAGCATTACCATTTTACATGGAAGAATACAGTGTATTCTTCTGCTCGGAACATAGTGTTTGCTGTTAGTGAGAGATGGCTGGTTCAAGTGGCAGAACTGAGTGTAGGGTTATTGACCAGTACACCATAGCATAGAAGAGCCCATTAGTGCTAAATAGTGCAAACCACCTTCATATGTGAAGTGTTCAGTTTGTTTTGAATAAACCTGTGCTATTAACTGGTGGCTTCCTAAATACTTTTTAAAATACTTCATTGTGAAATGTGACCAACGCTCCGTAAGATGTTACCGTAGTCATTGCTTCCTCCTTTACAGGTAGTCTAGATGGTGTTCAAACCTTTTCCACTTTAATGGACCTGTTCAAGTCATATCTTGGCTAGGATAAAGGGAATATAGGGATAGCTTCCTGAAGAGCTTTGCTATGAAAAAGATCAGTGAGCAACTTCCCTGGAAACTATTGCTTGTTGCAGGCATTGTTTCAGTAGCTACTGCAGATTTTATGCACTGATACAATCTTTTCCCCCACAGATCAGCTAATCACATGACATACAGGAATAGGCTAAGGGAAGTGGTGGAAAAAATCAGACAAGCTATAAAACAAATACTGGGTCAAGAACTGTCAATTTACTGTGTGAGTGTGTATGATGTTACATTTAAACAATGTTAAATAAACTGTTAAGTGTGAAGCTAAGACCAGCGAAGATTTCCTGAGTGCAACTTGGATTTGAAATCAATGGTTTGCATGTACTTTACTAGAGGTTTCACTTTGCCACATTTCCTCATACTTTTAACAGCATGTTCAATGAGTCTGTTATAACATATCAGGCTGATTATTACTCTTGCCCATTCTCGAGAAATAAGTCATGCTTTCACAATTCTACTCATACATCACTGCACTCAAGCAGCGCTGCAAATGCTTAACCTGATTTCTCTCTGTCTTCTAGCAGGAAAGAGTTTTTAACCTGTTGTACGCAGATAGTGAACTGTTTTGGAATTCAAATGAATAGACAGGACTATGTATTTCATTGGTAAAGACCATGTAAGCAGGGAGGGTTAAGTTGAAGGACAGGAGAGCCGATAAAGGACAACCAGTGGAGAAAATAAGCAAAGAGAAGATGATCAGGGTGACTGGCTGGAAAGATCTAGCAGCAGTATTTTGAGTAGTTCTCCAAGAACAAAGAGGTAGGTGCCTTAATGGCCATGCACGATTTAAATTTAGCACCTACCTCATTCAAGTTTTATCCTTTAGTGCTTAGTTACCACAAAGGCCTTTGCCAGGAAAAATCCTGGTATCAAAAAAAGACATTAAGGAAGAACAGAATTAATCTGATCTCATTCATTATCCAGTATAGTTTAATGATAAATGGCTTGTGGGATGCTGCCATAACTTGACACAAAGCATCTGGGAAATACAGCAGCTCAGTTACACTAATCTTGTATTTCAGAGTGGAATTCACCTGGGAGTCTTCCAATAGGAAGCACTGCCAGAACTCCAACTCCATCCAGTCCTCCACACAAGACATTTGATAACAAAACAGGGATGCCAGAGTCAAAGACTAAGCAGGGCATAGTTCAGTATGAGTTCTTTATTCCAATTAAAAGTACATTAGAAACAGCACACAGGACGAGCAACAGCATTCATGACAGTTCAACCCAATGCACTGCTGTCCCAAGGTCATTCAGCTGTACTATTAAAGTAGGTGATTGAAACAAGTCTTCCACTCTACACGCAAGCACGCACTCACCTGCCACTTTAAATAAGTTTTCAACAGAATAAAAATAGATACACCCCAGAATACAAAAAGTTCAATTTAAACAGTTTTTTCACTAAAGACTTTATACAAATTGATAAAAGGGTGCACAATTTCCTAAAATTTTAGGTACGTTTTATATGAGCCTTTTTTTACTTGGTAAAAGGATCAACATTCCTGTCTTTGAACAGAATACGATGGCCAAAATTGCAAAGCAAATTTATAGTTCAATTTACAATTTATACATTTGTTTTGAAGTGATTCCCACACTGAGTAGCAGTCTGATGGCTGCTCATGCATGTCCACTTTCCCCAAAAGAACTGTGCACCACAAAGTTAATGTTTAGGAGCCTACTTCTCCTGGAATCGGGGTGGGGGGGAACCAAAAACCCACAAACTTCCATTTGTGCATGGTAAGTGGCCCCAACTCAACTAAAAGCCCAAACTTAGAAGTTCTAAATAAAACCTTCACTGGCAAGGGTCACGGTTTGTAGGGACTGATGACCTGTCTGCTTTGCGGTACAAGCACAAGGAAAGTGGAGTGCTTCCCATCAGTATTTTGGCCAAGCAATTTAACTCAAGACTGTGGTACTAAAACATGCTGTAACAGGCAAATTTGGTGTTCTATTTAAGGGTATTTTTGGTCAGTACAAGCTATATATTTTTTTTTTAACCAGATAAATATTAGTTTCCATTATTGATTGGTAGAGTCCAACAGTTCCTGAGGAGATTTTGTGTGAAACTGCCCAGACAACAGCAGCATTTTAAAACTGGCAACACCTGTGTAAAAGTAACTATAACCCCCACTCCCCTACTAAGAGACACTACCATTTGTAGGAGTGAATTTGGGATATTGATTAGTACAGTCCTCTTGACACTGCTGATCCCTCCCACCCACATGAACCAAGATTTGGTTTGGCAAGGTTAAATGCATCATATGACTTCTATAGTAGTTAATTAACACTTTCAACCACTGCTTTATGAATAGTGGCCCTCTAAAAAACAAACTAAAACCAAAATACTGCCCAGCAAAAGCAACACTGCACCACTACCTGAGAATATGAGCTAGTGGAGATCTTCTGGACAATCTAGTTAAAGAAAAGCAGGGCAAATTCACCAGGAAGCCAGAAATGAACCTTTAGAGCACAAGGCAGGACCAGAAAAAAAATTCTATTTCAGGTAAGTTTAGTTTTTAGCCCAAACCATCTGCCTTGTTTTTAAGTCAATGTCTATATATTTGGCTGTTGAGTTTTGTTTTACTGATCACTTACGTTAAAAATATCCCAATTAACCAAATAAAGCATTTCTTTCTTTTAGATATTTCTGTACTGGCCATTTGTTTGGCAAATCTATTTCTCAGAATTTAAAACATGTTTCCATTTTAAGGCTAAACTAAGAAATGTTAAAAGCTTCTGTAAACATTTCCTCTTCTTCCACAAAGTGGCACAATTTTAAGTCCAACTTCAATTTTTAAAGTGAGGTAATTTCTGTGTATTTATATCTTAAGAGTCCTTTTCATGACTGGCCAAAAGGTGTGCCAATCTGAACACTGAGCCAATTGTAGTGGGAGAGCTACCACAGGAGGGCATGCATCAGTTCCAGCAGCTGCGTTTCAGTTGGCTATTTTCTCAATTTCATCCAAGTCATCAGTATCCAGTTTTTCTATCTTTTTGTCTGCAAGAGAGGATTAGAAGGGAATTGGAACTAGTGCACTTTATACAATGAGAGAACAGAAGATGAAGCAAGGTCCCACTTTACTATGTTAAATCACACTTCTGTTCTTGTCACAAGATGAATCTATCCCAATCCCTGACAAACAAAACAGAATTAAGTTTTATAAATCAAGTTTCAACAATACAGTGTCATGAAGTGGGAATTTTGGAAATGTTCTTATGATGCTCATGGATGCCTCAGTCTCCCCTCTGTGCTTTGCATTGCTATGCATAGAATGTAAAGAGTTAAAAAGCTGCTTTGGGGACAAAGGAACATGAGGTGTCGTGTCACAGATCTATCTGGAATGGTATGAAGACTAGGTCATTTAAAGAATTGGCTGAAACAGACCCAAATCAGTGAGGATTCAGAAAGGCAATGGGAACCCCAACAGCCAAGAGATTCATACCCAGCAACCCACAAAGGAAGGAGATTTTCCCCCACCTCTCAGCAGGGAAGCTGAGCAAAAGCCCCACCTAGAGAACAAAGGCATCAGGTGCTGGGGTTAACAGCTGGCCTTTGGAGAGATGGACACACCCCTGGGACTAAGAACAGGAGGGACAGAGATAGGGAGGGCATGCCAAGATGGCTCCTCAGCAGCATGGCTCGAGGAAGCCCTGACCCCACGCTGGCCATTCTGTACTTTATCTTGGTCTCTCTGACTCAAGGACATTCCGATTCTGTATGCCAGGTGACTAAGGGCTTGGCTACACTGACATTTTATAGCACTCTAACCTGCTGGCTTAGGGGTGTGAAAATCATCCCCCAGAACGCAGCAAGTCTGAAGGCTTTAAAGTGCTAGTGTGAACAGGCTCCCAGTGCTTGGAGCTAATCCCCTCGTGGAGGTGGAGTACCAGGAATGCTGGAAGAGCTCTCCCCCAAGACCACACTCACACTTCAAACCACAGCACTTTCAAGTTTCCAGTGTAGCCATGCCCTAAGGAAGTGTTACCTTGTTTTGGAAAAGCTGTCTGGGGTCAAGGCAAATACAGAGCATTGTGCTCTGAAGGAGTACAAGTCAAACCTTCTGCAGGAGTCTGGCTCAGCTGGATTCGCTGCTGGGAGCCAGTGAAAGAGGGGGTTCGCTATTACCCAAAGGCCCTGTGTCGAAGCATTAGGCCTTGTCTATACTACTATGATAAGCTGACTTAAGTTATGCTATTCCAGTTACGTGAATAACGTAACTGCAGTCAACGTGGCTTAGGTCGACTTACTGCACTGTCTACACTGCGCTCTCCTGTCTACTTCCCTTACTCTTCTCAGAGTGGTGGAGTACCAGAGTCTACAGGAGAGGGCTCTCCCATCACTTATCGGGTCTTCACTAGACCTCCTAAATTGACTCCCGATGCATGGACTACAGCAGCACCAATCTACCGGTAAGTGTAGACAAGCCCTTAGGGGCCAGTGGCCTCCCCCAGTGGAACCATGTGGGTACCTAGGGGCTGACCCACTAAAGTGGTCACTTCCAAGGGACTGGCTACAGGCTGGGCCACAGACCACACCCTCTGGATCCGTGACTTGTAGATCAATGTGTCACTCAAGTTTCAGACAGGAAGCAATTTCTTGGAGGGGTAATGTCTTTATTGTAAGCTGAGGGGCATTCAAACGTTATGGTTTGTGGAATATCATTTTTAATAATGATGCTAGTTAGCCAATGAGAACTGGACTGACATGGCAGGACATAAGCAAGATCTCCCAGGTACTTCTGTCATGAATCACTTTGGAAGTTTACTGTCTTATGACAGATGTAGACATTATTAAGATACACCAAAATGGGCTATCATACCTGCCCTTTAAAAACACCTCTAAAATAAAGACAATTACATTAGACCGTCTGTCCATTTGAATGTACACAAATAACTGGCTATTCCCAGTTTTCTCAATGTTATTTTTGAAACAAAGTACAGCTGTACCCATGACAGACTGAATGCAGCAAAGCAAAACTCTGTTAAGCCTAATCAAAGATCAAGGCCACAAGTACCCAGGAAATCTGAATTAGAGTGAGGGTTGTCTGATACGCAGTTGCTCAAAATTCTACAGAAATAATGTTATACCTACACAAAAGAAATGAAGCTTAAGGGGACTTACTGAAATGTTCCTGAATTCTGTTGAGAATATTCATGCTGTGCTTGCTGTCTACCATGTTAACAGCCAGTCCTCGCTTGCCAAAACGACCTGTACGCCCAATCCGATGCAGATAAGTCTCATTATCCGGGTTGCCATCTTTATCCACAGGCAGGTCAAAGTTGATAACAACAGAGACCTGCTCTACATCAATCCCTGGGGAGGAAAGTATTAGAGATTACATTTCTCCCTGTAGCCCATTTTAAGCCAGAGCAGTTCTAGTCCAGGATTGTTTCAGTGTTTTGATCCCAGAATCTAGGGCTTACCCAGAGCCATTAGTTTCAGCCCCTTTCACAGAGCTGTACTATTACTGCCTCCAAGTTTCATGGAAAGTCAAGCTACCTGCCATGATGAAGCTTGCAGTAATGTCAAGAATGAGTGCTCAGCAAAACTTACAGGGATAATTGGAAACATATGTTTCCATAGCATATAGTGGAACCTTTAAGATATCACAGTGAGAGGATGCTATCAAATGGAGGATGGATGATGCAAAGGTGCTCAGTTTCAGTGCATTACCTAATGCTTTCATACCAGAACTACATATTGATGTTTACGGGTGCCTAGGAAGACTAATAAATCGCAATAAACTTCTAAAATACAGTCAGTTGCCCCTAGGTGACCAAACAGCAAGTATGAAAAATCACAAGAGGTAGTGGGGGTAATAGGAACCTATATAAGAAAAAGGCCCCAAAATCGGGACTTTCCCTATAAAATCAGGACATCCGGTCACCCTAATTCAGCGGTTCTCAAAGTGGGGGTCGCCAGGCGCCTCCCGAGGGGTCGTGAGTCCCTGCCGCTGCTGAGAAGCCGCCGAATTGATTATTTCCGTATTCGGCAGCTTTTCGGCTGACATACTGACCTCTCAGTCTGGAGCGGTCAGCATGTCCCTTTAAAAGCCGCGGAATGCAGAAATCATCAATTTGGCGGCTTCTCAGCGGACACACGTGGGTCGCGCCGAGAAGCCGCGGCTAAAAAAAAAGGGTCGCGGTTATCTCAAGTTTGAGAACCGCTGCCCTAATTGCTGCTCCTATTTCTCAACAACCAGGCTAGGAGAGCCATTCCACTTTTTTCATTTAAATGTTCAGTGTCCAGAATGCCCCTTTTTAGCTGTAACTTGCAGTACAGACTGTTACTGGAGTTTATTCCTTTGCTTGACCTCTAGTGGAAATGAAGTTGTTGAGAAAATTCAGGGCATGCATTTGTTTGCCCACAAGCCAGGGCAAGGCACAGCCATGGAATGCCTCAACATGCCCAAAGGAGAGAAAGAAATGAGACTTTGGAAGGGAAGATTCTTCATCCTACTTCAGGTCACCTTTAAGGAAATCCTACATTAAGTCACTTCAGGAGAGACTGACCTAACCCAACTCACACATGTCCATCCAGAAGTGTTGGAAGACAGCACGTCTGTCAGTCTCCCCAGTACGGCTTTGTTAGGGACTCTTTTGTACAATTCTAGCACGCAGGTTACAAATTCTCCTCTAGGAGGTACAGCAATATTTTGTATGTCTGTCACCAGATGGCACAGTTCTGTCTCAGGTATAACTACCCACTTCCATTCCCCAATACGCCGTGATGTACTCTACCTCTGGCACAGACATTTGTGGTCACCAGCACTTTCTCTTTGCCTTCTCTGAAACGCTCGATCACCGCAGCTCTTTGTTCCACCATCATCTCGCCACTTAGCAGTGCCACCTGGTGACCTTCTTTTGACAGCTCTCCTGCCAGCCAGCCTGCTGTTTTACGAGTCTGAAATGTAAAGCAAGAGCAATTATGATCTTTCTGAGAAGACAATTTTTGAACTTCAAACAGGAACATGCCTCTCTAAACAGATAGGAACTCTCAGGGCTCTAACTCCGCTTGTTCCAGGATTCTAGCATCATTGTTTCAAAGGATGAAAGAACGAAAAACATTCCCATTTTTATTTGAAAGCCTAACACTATGATAAAAAACTTAGAGACATGTTTTCTATTTTCTGTTATATAGGACAGCTTTTTGTGTGTAGTCAGTTCCACTGCTTGTGCTCTAAGCAACACGGAAAAAAGACGCAATACGTTTCCTATTAAAAGACCACATGCCTTGCACCAAGACAACTTGGACAAGTGGAGTCCAAGTTTTAAAGTCCTGACTATGTCAAACATTGCATTTTAAAACTGAGGGAAACAGCACTTTGCTTTAGTGTACAGTTTGGGTACAGAACATATGCCTTAACATACCAGACTTCTATCTAGAGCTAAGCTTTGCTAGTGTGATCACCATGGGACTCAATTAAAATTTGCAATACAGCAGCTTCCATACAAGAAGCTCAGAGTGCTACCACACGCCTGTGATGCATCACCACCATTCTACAGAGAGGGAAACTGAGGCCAGCAGGGTCACAAGCCAGTGGCAGACCTTTTACCTACAAGACTTAGTTTTCCACCCCATTAAAGCCTTTTTGCTTTGATTTTTATCATTTTGTTGTACTTTATTTTGAGATGTATTTTACTGGTTTACAGCACCCCAAATGCTTTGGTTTTGGGAGACCGCTTTAAAAAAATCAAAGTGAGCCACACAACCACACGATGGCTGGAACCATGTAAGCATGTTTAAGACCAGCTGGGGCTAGACGCCTCCAGTATGGTTGCCATGGCTCACAGTTTGGCTATCACAGTTTGAAGAAATCCCCTGTCTACAGGAGTATGTGAAACTATACTAAGAACATTGTTTTTAATGACTTGTTAGTAGGGTTCCCGCCTCAGCAGAGATAGGATCAACAGGTAGTTAGGGCTGGTGACAAACTGAGAAGGCGGATTCTTCCAGCCATGATCCTGCATTTTTCCATTTCCCAGACAAGACGAGGAATGGCTTCCTCCCTATCTGTGCTCCTAGAATGATCATGCCCTCAATCGTCTTGCAAGGAGTCTGTGTCATTCCTCCTGCATTTGCAGAATGGGGCTGTTTTAAGGAGAGCTCTCTTCTCTTTAGAGTGTGGCAAAGGCCACTTCATTCTCCAGAACGACTCACGTGACAGAAGATCATGGCTTGGGCGATGGTGATGGATCCATATATATTACAGAGAGCCTGGAACTTCTCATCTCGATTATTACACAGAACATAGTATTGCTTAATGGTGTCCAGCGTCTCCTCCTCTCGCTTCAGTTTGATGATGTTGGGGTCAGGAACAACTTTTTGGGCAAATTTCCATACAGAATCTTCAAAGGTGGCAGAAAACAGGAGCATCTGGCAATCTCGGGGGAGCATTCTGCAAGGCAACCAAACAAGCGAGGTTTCCCCTTTTAGAAACCATCAACCCACTGGAACCTGTGGTAGCCCTGCAGCAAAGCAGGGCTCGCAATCACTCACAAGCCTTTGGAATCAGCCTTTTAAATCCGTTAGGCTTTCTAAACATTAGCCTATGAATATCTAATCACATCCCACCTCAATTTGCCAGTGGCATCTAGATAAATTTGGACATTTTAAGTAATAAATCCTCCTCAGGGAATAGGGAAGGCTGTTCTCATTCCTTGAAATAATTAAATGCCTGTCTTCAAGGAACGTTTAACTTTATGAACTGCCTGGATTAGAGTTAAGTGTATTTCTATTGTAACCTGTGGCCTTAGCAGTTAAGTCACCAGCAAATAATCACGTCCTGCCATTTGGAAGAGAGCCCTTCCCGCAATCATCAAGAGGAAATGGGACATTAAATAGGCCAACGAGAGAAATCAACTGGCTGTGGTGGACAGGAACCAAAACCCTTCCCTTTCCTCAGACAGTTCAGATGACAGCATGAGGTTGGTCCTTACCTCTGAATGCGGATGCTCTGATCTTGATGGCCTTGGGTTGCTATCATCACGTCAGCCTCATCCAGGACAAACACTTTAATCTTCTTGGGGTCTATGAATTTCAGTTTGGAGCACCAGTCCAGGACAGTGCCAGGAGTGCCAATTACAATCTGCTCAGAGATCTTCTGACCTCTCTCCACTGTTAGTAGGCAGACAAAGTCTTTCATGAGATGTGCATGCACAGAACTTATGCAAGAGGATGAAAGTTGTATCATTGTGTATGTTACTCCCACCCTACTCTCTTGCGCAGAGTTCTTCCCCCTACTCTGGAGACTGACTTTTTTATAAATAGCCCCACTAGTGCCAGAGCAACAGATGTCATTACATCCTCTAGGGCAACTCTGCAGCATCCAACATTACCTCCCTCGCTAAGAGGAGGGCAAGATTGGGAAAGCACTCTGTCAGAACACTAACCCCTTATGAAGCGCACAAGATCTACCACTTCTCTCCAACTTCATGAATTTAGCAGTTTATACAGGGCCTACACCCGAAACAAGTAGTATCTGTAATTAGCTGCTAGGAAGATTGCACTAGCAACCCCCAATAGGAAAGATCCACTTGGACAAAATAGATCAACCACTTCCATGTCACAAATAGTTACAAAGTTCAGTTATTTTCTGAGGAGACGGAGGAAGAAACTCAAACCAGAGCATGAACTGTCCAGCTCCCACTCCATGCCCAGCTTAGGAGTTCCAAGAGTGAAGTTCCATTACACCAGGTCAAGTTCTGATCAGCACTCAGACCTGACAGAATTTGATTCCAGGCCTGTGCTAACAGTATCTGATGTCTAACCCAATATAAGCATCTGCAAATTTTGAGAGAAAGTAATGCATTAAATTCCCATAACCATACCTTACTAGAAAAAGGGGTAAGTCCCCCTGGCTAGATCTGCAAAAAGGGGGTGTATTTCCCCTCATACTCACATTTATTGCCTCGGACAGCATATGCAAGACTTAGCTCTGGATGAAATTTTCCCATCTGTTCAATTACTTTTCCTGTTTGAAGTGCCAGCTCATATGTTGGGGAAAGACACAAACACTGGAAGGAAAGCAGATAAGAGTATCTTAGATCATCACACAGTAGATCACCACGCTTTCCTGTGAAATACAGTTAACTGTGAAACTTCACCTCTGTGCAAAAAGATGACCACTAATATTTTAGGATAAACACTTACTATTGTAGGTAAATGTCATAAACACTCATCAGCTGACCAGTGTTTTTAGTAATTCTCCCAATTAAAGGAAGTTAGTCTGGATGTGTAGTGTCATGTTCGTTTTGTACGGCTTGTACGTTTTATATTGCCCGCATACGCATATAAACAGAACACCCTGTCAAGAATGTCAGTGCTCAGTACTATGGTACTATAGCCAAAGTGCCATATTAAAGACAGAAATGTTTTTATAAGGGACGTTTCTAATGATCATAGCTCGAAGTGAAGATAACGCAGCATCCTTAGCAAGGAATCTCTTGCCTTGGTAAAACTGCTGAGTCCATTTCTGCAGAACAGTTAACCGACGTGAATCCCGTGCTGCTGCCCACTCCCATCGCTTTGGAGCGGTGGCTAGAAACATCAGCTAGTGTCCTCAGCTGAATTTGCCCAACTCCTGTCCAGCGTGTCTAACTCCTGTGCAAAAAGCCCTGTTACCTTTGTGTTAGGGTGCTGGACTGAATATCAATGTAAACTGGACAAGGCAAGAAACAAAACCATTCAACCCCCCATCTAAGGGCTCCTCAACCACAGGTGGCTCATCAGTACAGATCCTCTCCCTTCCAGTCCAAACCCTGCTCCCGTCGCAACACACTATTCCCCATCCCAACACAGCTGCTCAATGTAACTCCAATTTGGCTGTTACAGGTACAGAAAGACAGCAGGGGAGAAAAGCAGGAAGGATGGGAACTGGGCTGTCTGGGGAGCTGGGAGAACCCAGTATCTCTGCACAAAAGTATCAACATTTTCAACTCGGCTGCCTCTGCTCCCCAATGCTCAGACACCACAGCACATTGGGAAGTTGAAGCTAGGTAGCTGCTACCAGTGTCTTATCAAAGGAATATAGCCTCTCTCGCCACTAGAGGGCACTGCACTACAACTGAAAACCAGCACAACCATTCGATTCCAGAAGCCCCTACCTGTGGATACTTGTTCCCGGGTTCAACTCGACTGAGCATGGCCAAGACGAAGGCGGCTGTCTTACCAGTACCAGACTGAGACTGTGCAATCAGGTTCTGTGGGCTGGATCAACACATGCAGGGACATTTTAAACACTTTGGCACGAGGTTAAATATAATCCATTATAAGACAGGCTAATACGAGATACAGCGGTGAGATTTGGCAACATAGCTTAAATCCACTGAACGGCAGACAGAGAAGGGATTTTCATACATTCTGGATTAATTTGGCCCTGCATCTTGGCCACATTCAAACTGAAGTTTCCTAAGGACAAGGCTACACAAGGAGGAAGACAGGAGTGAACTTTCTGCAGGGCGCATGCATTTTGGCACAAGCAGCTTCTATGCGCTATGGAGATTTGAAGGGATGCTACTGATACTACTGCTGCTGCGATGCTACAGTAGTTTTCCATATGGCTCAACTCCCCTAGCGTTAGCTTCACTATTCCATGCTCTTTATTTAAAGGGCACCAGGAAGCAAGGCGGACGTGATCCACAGCATTCTGACTGCTCGGACCTGTCCGGGAGTGATGCAGTGCTGCTGCAGAACAGTTTACCTCCCCTACATTGTCTCCAGTGTGGCTGAAGATGCAGTGCAAGCCCTAGGAAAAGGGCGCCTATGGGGACCCATGGAAGTTTGCTGGGTTAACAGGCAGCGTTCTAAAGAATTTCAGCAGCACAGTCCCATAGAAATGGAGCCCCTTCAGCGCAGCACACTCAGCCGCTAGTGTGTCTTAACGCCACTTCAAGTAGGTCTTCTCCTAGTTTAATAGTACACAAGGCTCTCCCACACCCTGCCCAGGGGAAGTGGAAAACATGGACACGTACGGTTCAGCAAGCATCATGGGCAGAGCATTCTCCTGTATTTTTGAGGGTCGGTTGAAGCCCATAGCATAGACACCCTGCAGCAGCTGGGGTTTCCTGGAAAGAGAAAGAGTAGAGTGTTTCTGAACTAGTAAAAAAACCCACCAGCACTAGAACCAGGAAGTAAAGTCAATGTGGGATTTTTTTGACTGCTAGTGAAGCAATTTTCAAGAAGGTTCTTGAGAAGCAAACCCTAGTAACCAGTAGGCCTGGGGCAATACCCCTATTACTACATTCACCAATAGTAATCTACTGTGGCAAGCCATTTCTTCTCCATACTAACAGAGAAAAAGTGGCCCATCTGTGACCCAATTACTAATAGCTTGAGCACACCCTAAAGAGAGAGAAATACAGTAGAACCCCATTTATCTGGTCTAATTGGGACTAGGGCCAGCTCAGAGAATGAAAACTCTGGATAAACTGGAGAAAGGGAAAAAAGTGATGCTGCAGCACCTTCTAGCGACCACAGGAAAGATCGCCCATTTCTGGCCCTGGAGTCCTGGATGTTTGGTAACTGCAGAGAGCCAGTTAAGGGAGGGTCAGATAAACTGGGTTTCCCATCCACAGCACAGCTTTGTACACATGAAACTCTGGACAGCAATCCTCTGATAGGAACGGAAACATTAGATCAAACGTTTGCTTCCCAATCTGTTTGGATGCTAAGAGCCACTTTTTCAAGACTATGTACCTTCTTGTTACATCAAGGAATAAACTAGTTCCTTTAAGAGCAAAATACAGTACTTAGTAGACTATCAAAGGATCATTTAGATCAGGCCTGCACAACATGCGGCCCTGGGGCCACATGCGGCCCGCGTGGGCTCACTGTGCGGCCTGCAGGGGGTGAATAGGGGTGGGGCAAGCCAAGCAGTGGGATAGGGAGAAGCAGATGGGGGCGGGGCTTTTCGGCCCGCTGCTGGTTTTTCTGTAGTAATATGGCCCTCACTGCTTTCCGAGTTGTGCAGGCCTGATGTAGATACTGGGATTAACATGTGTGGACCCAATATTTATTTGAACCGAGAAGATACAATAAGATCTTAAGGTTTAAAAAAAGACTATTAAACACTGGAAGGAGTCATTTGGCTACAATGCACACTGCTGGGTTCTAAATTAACTAACCACTCAAGAAAGAGCTCCAAGCATCAAGCAGACAGCTCAATTAAAATTTCTGCTCAGTATGTAGCAGTGATCAAGAGAGGCAAACATGTCAGGATGTACAAAGAACTGAAGAGAAAACAATACGAGAACTGTGACCCTGCCTTGCTATAAAACAATAGCGCACCCACATCTGGAACAGTGTGTACAGGTTTGGTCACCTCATGCCTAAGGTGTGAGATGGGGAGTGTTCGGAGAGATTTGCAAAAAGGATTAGAGGACTGAAGAAATTTCTTATGAGAAGAGATTAAATAGACCAGAACATTAATAATCAGAGAAGTAGCCATGTTAGTGTGGAATTGCAGAAGTAACAAAGACTCCTGTGGCACCTTAAAGACTAAGTTAGTCTTTAAGGTGCCACAGGACCCTTTGTCACTTCCAGACCATTAAGGTTAGAGGAGACCTGAGATATACAAGATAATGAGTGAGTTAGAGAAGGCAAGTCTGGAAATTTTATTGACCATCTCAGTACAAGAGCCAAGAAACAGACAATAAAAAGACAAGAAATTTAACCCACTGATAAAAGGCAACTTTTACAACACAGTTAACATGTGGAAATCTGTCACAAGATATCACTGAGACTATGACCATAATGAATTAAACATGTATAGGAATGAGAACATTGTATTCCGTATACAGGATGAAAAATTTTTTATAAAGGATATAATCCTTCAAGATTTGGGACTTAAGCCAGCTGCTAAGGGTACATCTACCCTGCAAAAGACGACCATTGCAGCAAGTCTCAGAGCCTGAGTCAATGACCTATCTGGCAGGACTTGCGCTACAAGGCTAAAAATAGCAGTGAAAGCCAGTGGGGAGGGGGTCTCAGAGCACCACCCCAAGGATCTACATTGTTATTTTTAGCTCCATAGCATGAGCCCCATAAGCCCCAGTTGCTTGACCTGGGCTCAGACACTCGCTGCGGCAGATCTTTTTTTGCAGTGTAGACATACTTGAACTAATGGAGTTGGGAAGAAACTTCCGCTCTGAGCAGGCTGTCTCTGTTTGTGGGCTAACTACATCTCTGGTCCCTTCTGGTCTCATCGAGTGCACCCTTTCCACATTCAGGCCTTCAGTAGTCACCTTCCCTGAGATGGAATCATGTCATTCTCCTGCTCTCAGCCCATACCCTGGGCTGCAGTCCCCTGTGTATCAACTGTGATAACCACAGCAAGATCTGACTTGTGTTCAGTATCTGCAGTTTTCTGTTTGCTCTCGGAGCAATGACAGTGGCAACCAATGACCAAACAACTCCCATGCAGCCAAAAAAAAAAAATAAATTTAATTTATTTATTTACAACAAAAGCATTCAATGGAAAACACATTGTATAAACAAACCAGACTAAACTTGCCTTCCCTAAGGCTTCCCATTTCCTGGGAGCAAGGAAGGCCTCATTTGCTTTCAGGCACTCCTACAGGACCAGTCTGTTCTCATCAGGAACAGCACCTAACAAATGACCCACTGCCCTTCCTCTCCAGAGAGGAGTTTAACTATTTGCTGACCTTTTAAGTTCTAGTTCCCAGCCTGGAAAAAGCAGTGTCGTTTTGCAGTGGTGCCTGGAAGTATGCCATTGTCTTGCAATTGTCTCCCAAGATAAGCAACATCAGACCAAACACTTGGGATGACACTGTTTTGCTTTTATGTTTGTTCTTCTCCTAGCCCCCTATTACGCTAGATCAGTGCATTCATACAGGAAGTCTTATAGCCCAATATACAACAACTTCCCTTCACTTACCAGGTCTCATAGTGTTAATAAATTACATAGCAACTCCACTTCAGTCGCATTGACTATTCCACAGCTGTCTGTTATGGGGTTCTAGGCACCTTCCTCTAAAGCAGTGGTTCTCAACACAGCTGTGGCCATCACCCATGTGACATCCTCAGGGCCATACAGACAGTATAGATATTGTATATAGGCTGAGTTGGTATATAGGCTGAGAACCCCTGCTCTAACACAGCTGTGAAGGCACTGCTACCAGATACAGGACTAGACAGATACTGATCCAATCCAATATGGCTATTCCCATGTCTCTGTAAGACACTGCTGATAGGGCTTCAATGTCACAGTTTTCAGCCCTGCCAGACTCATTAGTCCAAAAGGAGGCACTCGAATGGGAAGAAGATTCACATGATTGCAAGGGCCATTTAACATTGAAGTTTTGCAAAAGTCACTTTTAAGATTTTATGTTTTCGATGTTCAACCTCTAAGAATGAGAGTAAATACTGATTGATGTGAGAAAGTGGTAAGTTATGGCAAGCCCAGCTCAGCATCATTCAGGCTACTGATCTGTACAAAGCTATATGTTGACACTTGATTTTAAGTGCAGTGGTGACACCCAGAGTGCTCAATTGCCAAAGTTACTGACCACTTCTGTTAACAAGGCACCTATAATTGTTAAAGAAAGCTTTCAAGTCACAGCAGACACTTGTGTATCTAAAGAGACTCAAGAGCAATCTAAAATTAAAATTCAAGTTCAGATATTTGTATTTGTCAACTCTTAACTGATGACCTGTGTAACTGCTTCTTGTAGCTGTTAATGTTGCTTAGCAGCAATTTCCGAAAAGCAAAAATAGTTTTCCTGCCCACACTTTTTTGCTTGTTAAACTTTTCTACTCAATTCAACATCCTTTTTAAGCAGCACATATTGTCTGCAGTCTATGGCTCAAACAAAAAGCCCTTTGAATATGCAACCTTGTGTTACCTCAAAAGCAAGGATCTACAAAGCACAATTCTCTGCAACAGTTGCCAAGGATACAACTAGTTGCAGAACCAAGACTCAGTTAGTCTGAGTGCTCCCATCATTAACTTTGATTGTTAGATCAATTCTCATCTTTCAAAAGCCAGTCAGGTAAGGTATATGATCTAAGGAGCCTGTGTGTAGTCATTTAGCGACAAAGCGGTAGCCTAGAAAAGTGAAGCTGTAATGTTTCAAGGTGAAAAGTCTGTCAGGGTGGTTTCCTTTCAGGACCCATTTCCAAAAAAGTGACAAACACACAATCACCAATTCAATTAAGAATAGAACATAGTACAGTTTTAAAAGTTTATTATACACCATATGCAAATATCTTCAGTTGATGTACAAAGAGCTTCATAAACAATTGGGGCAGGTATTTAATGGGAAGATGGAGGCAGGAAGAACAGTAAAGGTATCAGACTATTGTTTTGGGACTGATGTCACTGGCAGAGGAAGAATGGGTTGGCTTCCTCCTCTGCTCTTCATTGGCACTTGTATCTTTACACGGGATTTTAAAGGCGAACTGTAATAAATACGTTTGAGCTCTTTACTTCTCCTTTTGATACACAAAACCAGAACTGCAACCAGAACACTTCTTGAAAACCTGAAGCTTTTTAACAGAGACAATATAAGGAATACCTGGTTTGCTCTTCCCTCGATTTAGGGAAGGAACTTGGGAGGGTTGGGGGGGGGGGGGAAATTTTTTTTTAAAACAAATTTTTTTTGCTTTTACTATTTACTATTAGTGACCAGATCAGTCATGGAGCTCATCTAAATATCCTTTCCCCTCCCTCCCGCATCAGTTCAGCACATGCTGTTAAAGGCAAGCTCTGCTGTGCAATCTAAGACACAGACCATGCCATTCTGCAACACATACAAGTTTGCATAAGATTTAATGGTGGGGGTGGGAGAATTGTCAGCACAGATAACACTTGCAATGAGTTGGGACGAAGGCTAAAGCAGAGCATGAAGAAGCTGCTCAAAATAAGCCCATTTCAGGCACAAAAGACCAAAGACCTGCATGACAAGCAATACTTCCTGTTGCTTGTGTTTAAACTATGCAAAATACATAATATGCTAATTTACTAATTGTCTAAAAAATAAATTTGCAGTTATCTGAAATGGAAACCTATGCACTTCTCAAATACAAGGGATACTCCTTTCCAGACTGAAAATTTCTAACAGGTCATCAACAGAGCAAGGCTACTATTGCCTCAGTAGCTGGAATTTGAAGTCTGTCTGCTCACGCATTACCTCCTGTTTTAGGCCACTTAAAAGCAGCTAAAGCAATAATGATCAGGTATTATTTGTTCAAGTAAATCTGTCCTGTCCACAATGGAATCAGAATTGTACTAGCTACGATTGTGTTGGCTCAATAGATAAATACATTGCAAAACAAACCCAAACCCATTTCTCCTCTGAAGGCTTTTTCCATTGATCTCCAAGCTAAACACTTCATTAGGAACCTGTTAAGTTCTAATTAGCTACCAAATCAAGAGCTGAAAAGCAGACTGCTGGTGGGGAGGAGTATTAATGAAATAGTGACTAAGAGCAGGAGCTGGAAATAGAAGTGTTTTTTCCAGATTCTTGGTAAAGTTGAAGGTCTTCCTCAGTGAAAGTTGTGACCATTTTATTCCACATGTATGGTTCCAAATGGAGACATCTCCCATTTTGGAGTCTATCAGAGGGGGAGTTTCCAGCTTTAGCTGCTTAATGGCAAGTTTAGCCTTTTATTCCAGAGTTGCAGGATTCCAAAATCTTATTTGAGTCCCTTATTTGGGAAAGGGGATAAGGATTCTTATTTAGGACGCTCATCCATTTGTGAACTATGGCTTATTTGGAAAGGCAGTTGTTTTAATATCAAAAGGGATGTGTGCCTACAAAATGCTTACCTATTTCTTAAAACATCTTAAAGCAACTGATTTTTTAAAAATCTTTATTTACTATATATGCTGTCTACTCTTTGCATCTCTCAGCTCCGACAACAAATGTCGGACTAGTGAGTTTCAGTTTTGTTTCTAGTCAGTTTCGTTTTCCTCATACCATGCACTAGCACAATGCAGGAATGTCTGGATTGTAAATACTACAGGAGAATATTTATTTAAAACACTATTTTAAAAACAATCAGTCTAGAAGAATAAGCTTCCAAAAAGACCTACATTGAGACAAGATTTATATGACAACATGAAGATTCTATGGGCAGGGACAGATTTCTTAGATCTAATTTTAGGTTTTCAATATCTAAGCTTAAATTTAATTTAAGTTTCAGGCCCATTCTGCTGCAGAATCTTCACAAATTGAAGTCTTTCTGCCACAAACCCTTCAAGAAGAGTCTCCATTCAATACTAGCAAAGAGATGGACCCATCCCTCCTTCACTCTATTTAACTGAGGTGTTTGAAAGCCATTTCTATAGACGATCTAAAAGTCATGCCAGATGCAGCTGAACGCTGATAACACCATCTTGATCCGGTTCTCCACCCCTCTTTTCCCAGGCTAGAATTTCTGTATTTGTGTTCTCTAAGGAAACTTCCTTGGCATGCTGCTTCAGCAGGAAGGAACTTAAGGTTCTCTTCCCTCTTCAGCCCTGGAATTTTCCCCTCTAGTTTCCCAGAATTTTCTCCCAAAACTATTTCTGATACAGGATGGCACATTGCTGATTTTGAAAATGCTAGCAAAATGCAGATGGGGTGCTGTGGAGTCATGTAGCCTACATTTCACCTTAGAGACTTGCTGATAATGGGAGACCTTTGCAATATCCAGTCTTATTTGTAGTAAGTATAAATTTGCTCAGTTTACCATACAATGGACTGCAACTAGTGAAATGCTCAGTACTGGAGGACTCACATTTCCCTGACAATCTCTTAGCTATGGCTATAGGTCACACCTAGAAACCAGAAGTCTAGAACTTTTCAGAAGAGTCAATCATCTTTGATTTACAGACAGTTTAACGAGGCATGGTGAATTTGGCCTAATGACTGCAGTTATGGCTTTTGCTGCTGGAACACTTCTCTGGGTATCTAACATCTCTAAATATCCTAACTCTTTCATAGCATCACTCTCGGGTGAATCCAAGATATTCAGCACCAGTAGGAAGAGTTCTGCGTCACGGCATTTCAAGAGACTATAATTAGCCAAAGAACAGGGACTTACAGTCGCAGCTCCTCAAAAGACTTCACAGAGTAGAGAGGTGATGTAGGATCCCTCTGCAGCACCTCCACTTGGTTTGTTGTGTCCACCAGATTACTGCGAATCAGCTTGTTTAACAAGGATTGGGCAGCTCTGTCCTCTGTTGGGAAGGAAGCAAACAAAGCATTGTTTATATTTACAGAAGAGCAGAAGGCTCAAAAAACAGCCACTCAGCTAAGAAGTTTGGGCTGAGTTATGAAGTTACAGTATAAACTGTCAGTCCGACTACAATGTTGCACAAATAAGAGATATTATAAGACTAATTAACACCCCAAAACCAAAGCTGCATTATTAAAAGAGGGGATTCTACTCAGTGACCAACCGTCACTGAGTTGAACAGGAAAGAAAAACATAAGAAAGGCTGTACTGGGTCAGACCTCTTAAACTAGCATAGAGAGTCTTTACATATGGGAGAGATGGGTCAATGCAGAGGCCCATGGGGAGGGATGCCACAGGCTAAGGACCACCTCAGCGAACATGCAGAAGTCTGCTTTTCTAAGATCTCTCTACCTGGAGAGTGAAAACTCTGACTGATAGGTGGTACAGGAGTACTGATCACCTTAAATAATGTTTTCATGAGTCTCAAGTGTGTACAGGTGATTCTCTACTAAGGGTTTTAACACCAGTGGCACGCTCTCAGTGCCCAGTTTAATCTCTCTGCCTCTATCCAGCATAGCCATCCTTGAGTTTCCCCATACAAGATAACTTGTCCAAAGCAGGTTAAGTTGTCCTCCACAAACGAGTCACAGTAGCCACTCACTTGCTCACTGACTACGAACAGTTTAATAAGTAAAAAGCACTATGTTCCAGAAGCCCCAAAGACTAAGGAGTGCTGGTTGCAAAGGCAATTCAGATAGTGTTATCGAATGAACCGCTCCTGTATCTCACCACTGCAGACAGATACAGACAACACTTTGTTATATGGTGATGAGGGAAGACAGAAATAATCGCCTGAGTCTATGGCATAGTGTATTTTCACACCACTTGCACAGAGGACTCTCATCAGAATGAGCTCCTCTGGGCAGATGCCAAGACTGTCCATCCTTTGAAATGAAGTACACTAGCTTTAAACAGGTTCAAAATGAACTGTTTTCCCACTGTCCCTTGTCAGAGTGCTTCTCAGTTGCGCTTACCTTTTTCCTCATCTTCCGTCTTCTCTGCATTGTCATCTGTCTTGACCACAGCACCTACGTTTGGACAGACAGCGTGGTTACTGGGGAAATCTCAAATGGAATGGGACCAAACAAGCTCATGTATCTCAGTCTCATCTAAAGAGGAAATGTTACTGTTACAGCTAGGTAAAAAACAAAGACGTAAACCAAATTGGTAATAGGAACAGTTTTGCTCCATCTCTAAAGGAAAGACTAAGCCAGGTTATAACATGATAACGTTAGCAGCATAGTTTGCTGCCAACTCAGTCAAACATGCAGTATCATTTGAATTCAATAGCAACCTGAATCTATCAGTTCTGGCCACTATAGTAATCATTGAGCCACTTTACAACACTGAACAGTGAAAGTACAGTTTAAAAAGCTAACCACAAAAAATAAGCACTCAAGACAGACATTGAGTTAACATTAGTAGTGTTTAGTTCCTTAGCCTTATGCTTCTGGAAGGTGGATGCTAAACTGGATTTCCCAGCTTAAAAGTGCAGATCAAACACCCATGAAATAATGTTCTTTTCTAATCCAGCATTAGTTGCTATGAACTCACCATTGGAGTCTGGCTTCATTTTCTCCTCCTTCAGATGCAAGTTGCTCAACTGTAAGTGTGGAAAAACAAGGAAACTGCAACAGTTATGCTCAGGAATTCTTCATTTGGTAAGGAAGCCCTCAGTGGAATCTTCCTCGAGATTGATAATTTCAGACACACCATCAGTAAAAGTATAACATGGGCTGTGGTAAAATTTTAAACTCTAAACATAGCAGGAAGTGAAACACAAAGTCTGACAGAAAAGGTTTCAGAGTGGTAGCTGTGTTGGTTAACTTGATATTAAATGATTAACTTAGTATTACAAATTAGAGACCACCATCTAATGTTGCTGAAGAGTTGTTTATTTTATCAGGAATGGAGGACTGAGTGTACTCTGTTCATGGAGAATGTTCTGTAATCCTCTCCCACTGGCTTGGAGAACAGTCACCTTCCCAAAGAATGATACTTTGTAGTGGAATAAAATTCTGAAGAGTACAAATTTTCATGTCTTGTCATCAAAAAGTTTGTACTCCCTAGAGCTAAAGAGACTCTCTTTAAAATACTCTGTAACATACTAAGCCAGCTGTATGTGCTTGAAAGGGACCCAACTGTACCACAGAAGCAACAAAAGGAACATGTCAAATTCAGAATTGCAATATCTAGCAAAAGAATTGGGCACTGACATGGAAACCTGGGGTTGAGTCTCTTTTGCTTGTTTTTGGGCTGGAGGAGACTGAGTATTGCAGTCGGTGTGTGTAGCACTCTTGTAGATTATGTAGCAATGCTAACTAAAAGACATTCACAAAGCTGTGCTCAATTAACAGGACTGTGGTTGTGATGCAGATATAAAAAGTGAAGAAGTGGTGAATCCTGCAATACTGATGAGTCACTGGAGATTTACTGAACACCATATGCTGATAATTAGGTAAACACAACAATGGAATTCTCTGCAAGTAAATGGATGCACTCATGCTGTGTTTGGATTCAGCAAGTAACCCTAAGAACAAATAATTCGTGTTCCATTATCCTGGAACTGTAAGAATCAGCATGTGCTTCCACACACACTAAATGTATCAGATTTACTGTCTGAACTCTGCCTCAGACACCAAAGAAATACACTCCCTGGATGCAGACATAATAGGAATAGCCATTGTGGGGTCTTCTGAATCCTAACATACCAGGAGAATGCATACATTCACGTGGCCTGAATGTCAGACTGAGAACTGCAGTTGTGTCTATCATTTCTCTTTTGCCCTCTCTCGGGAGAGGCAAATTGAGAAGAGTATCACATGGCAGGTACAAGCTCATGTTAATTCAAGCTAGTAACTGAGTAGCAGCCTAACAAAAGCCAGTGTTTACCCATAGATCAAGAGGTCTCACCTAAAGAAAACCAATCTGAAATATTTTAAATTTCTATTCATTTAGCACTTAAGGGACTAACTTATACACAGCTGCTAGAAAAGCTTCTGCATGGTTTTACTAATGTATTCATGTGAAACTCATAAACCTGCCTGCCTGTTTTTAATGGTGATAATAAAAACTTAAGTATTCACCCTAAAATAAAGGGTGGGTTAGAACTTTGCAATGGTGAGATAACACAACTTGATCAAGACCTCCCAAATCACTGCTATTCGAACTTCCACCACGAGATTGTCCAATAAAAGAGATTACTTCACTCATCCTGTCTCTCACACATCCTGGGACCAACAGGGTTGCAACAACACTGCAAAATCTAACCACAGACATCTCAAACTGAAGGTGCCATTTGTTCATTGTTCGATGGTGGGGAAACTGGAACTGGGACGCCAACATCACTTTATAGTTATAGTACTTTACATCTTCACAGTTATTTTCACTTCTGAGCTGAGTTAGGGCACGGCTACACCGGAAACTTCAAAGCGCTGTCGCGGGAACATTCCTGTGTGGTTCCACGCAAGTAGTGGGAGACAGCTCTCCCTGCACTCCTGGTACTCCACCTCCAGGAGGGGATTAGCTCCACACCCAGAGCCTGTCCACACTAGCACTTTAAAGCACTCAGACTTGCTATGCTCAGGGGGGTGAGTAAGTCTAGCCAAACCCTTAGACTTCAAGACTTCAGTAGGGAGAAATAAATTCATGAACACACCTACCCTTCGCAGTCTTCTTGAAAAGGTAATACTTTACTTTGTGGGGCTCATAGTTAGGACTCTAAACTAGAGTCCTAGAAACATAACCACTTCAAGGGACCTGGCTACCATTTGTAGTATCTAGACAGGATTTTAGCCTCTAGCTGTGTCAAGACCTTGGACACGGGCCTGCGAACTGCAGAGCGGAAGGGAGCAGTCAGCGGGTCTCACGGCCCACGCCCGGTGCAGAAGCCATTTCACTTCTCCGCCCGTGGAAATCCCGCTGCAGGGCAGCGGTTTCCAACCTGGGCTCCCCAGACCATGGCTAAGATTTCCAGAGGGGTCCGCACCTCCGGTTCAAATTGTTTAGGGGTCGGCAAATGAAAAAAGGTCGAAAGCCGCCGATCTCGCGCGTCTGGCCGCGGCGGCCCCTGCTCACACCGCTCCCCACGCCGGGCTCGGCCTAGGCTCGGGCCGGGCCATCTCCCGCCCCCCGCCCCCGCTCTTCTGCCCAAAGGGCCTCGGCCTCCCGCACTCCCAGCGGAGACCAGACCCGACCCGACCCGGCTCGGCCCGGCTCTCATCTCATCCCGGTCCGGCCCCCTTTCCTCCTCCGGACTCACCGACTCGGCGGCCGCTTCTTGCTCGTCCACCGCCAGAGCCCAGGAGTCGGTGGCCATGATCCGGGGTGATGGCGGCAAGGGGCTCGGGACCACTCACTTCAATGGCGCCGCGGAGAGACAGCAGACATGCGCGGAAAGGGGAGGGCGGCAGGGCGTCGTTTTGTACCTGACCGGCGGGAAACGCAGGCCCAAGCACTTCAGTTCCGGGAGCGCCACGTTCCCTCCGTGCACCGCCCGCCCCAATAAACATTAATACAGGAACAAATGGGGGCGGCGGGGAGGGGCCGGAATGAGGAACAGCCAACACGAACTGGAAACAAAAGATAGACCAAAAAAAATGATCAAAAAATGTGTGAAGCTCCACAGTGAAACCTGCACCCAAGGAGTTCAGAGTGTGCGAGGGGGCTCAGGGCTGGGTCAGGGACTTGGGGTGCAGGGGTGAAGGTTCTGGGCTGGGGCAGGGAGCCTGGGATGCAGGAGGAGTTTTGAGGTGCGGGCTTTGGGTGGAGCTGACCTCAAGTGGCTCCCTGGAAGCGGCAGCATGTTCCTTCAGCTCCTAGGCGGAGGGGTGACCAGGGGACTCCTCACGCTGCCTCTGCCCGCAGGTGCTGTCCCCGCAGCTCCCATTGGTCACGGTTCCCGGCCAGTGGGAGCCAGCATGCGGATCCTCCCTCCCCCATGGCTGCACCTCCACCTAGGAGCCAGAGGGATAAGCCACCGCTTCTCAGGAGCTGTGCGGAGCTGGGCATGGCACCTGCCTGCCCAGCTTGCACTGTGGCCAACCAGACTTTTAACAGCCTGCTCAGGGGTGTTGACCGGAGCCGCCAAGGTCCCTTTTCTACTGGGTGTTCTAGTCAAAAACCGGACTCCTGGCAACCCTAGAGGCAGGTAATTTTTGGTAACAGATGATCACCTCTGGAATTCATCCCTGCATGTCCCTCCGGCCCATGTCTAACACTGATTGTGGCCCCATTCAGAATGCATTGTAAGAAAAACTGCTTTGCATACTCTGAAATCCCCTTGCATCTAACTCCTTGGCTACGCTATTTCCATCTCTGTCCCTTAGTGTTGCAATGCAGTGGAAGATTGTAATGTATTTGCTCTTGGCCTTAGGATAAATGTTAGCTGCTCCTAAGCGAACTCATGTAAAATACATCTTGGTGCTAGGTATTAAATGCATGTGATCATAATAGGCTGTAAACTGACAGCCTTCCTTACAAGTCTGGGGAATTGTCAGCCATCCCAAATCACTCTTCAGCCCTTCCTTCCAACCTCCATTTATTGTCCATCCATCCAACCAACCAACCAACCAACTCCCTAAAGGAAAATAAAACTTTCAGCATGGGCTTTCTACACAGCCATGACTCCCAGGACTTTTCACCTGGAATCTCCATTTTCCAAAAACTGCTGCAGGAGACTGTTTCTTCCTGCATCTCTACAATCCCCCATTCCTTTCCCGCAGCTCTTTACAGGGCTGTTTTATCTATCCCTCGCCTAATTAAGTTTCTTTTTTTAAGCAAACCACCCCTCTGTGTCTCCCGGGATTCTGAATCTCTGCCCAGTTGCACAAGTGAACTTGGGGGGCTTTCGAATTTATTGGTAGATGTGACATCATGCCCTTTTCCATGGCAACACATTGCAATGCCTGAGAGAGTGCTAAAAGAGCAGTGCACAAGGAGATTTTCAATTGGAACCAAACCATTTATAGGGCAAATCAGCAAACCACCAAAGGAGAGGCCAAAAATAATATAAGTAATAAATTAAAAATGAAAAAAAAAAGAAAGGAAACATTAGAAAGGCAGGAAATCACAGATGAGATCTTACCTTTGTAATCAGAAGGCTTCTGGTGTTGCATGGACCCTTTGCAACCTCCTCTGCCTTTCACACGCAAAATCTCATCTCACATTGTATTTTCTCCCCTGTCATTTGCATATTAATCCTGCTCCATCTCCTAGACCTTTCGCAGTTGCTTTAAAGGTGAAGGGCAGGACTCTTATAATAAAAGTATAAAAGGTGGTTAGGATATATTAATAGCACCTTCCATTTAAATATTCAATAATTAAGACTCAGATCTCCCCATGAGGTATGTAAAGGTTGTTATCCTCATTTGACAAGTGGAGAAACTGAGGCATGAGAAGTGAAGTGACTTACCTGAGGTCATGTGGTGTTCCTGGCAGAGCTGGGACCAGAACCCGGGAGTCCTGATCCCCCATACTTTGCACTAGCTATAGTTACTGGCTGAGATTTTCAAAGTGCTGAAGGGACTTTAGATGCATGATCCCTATTCATTTCAATGGGAACTATGTATCTAAATGCCCTAGACAACTTTTGGTCTGTCTTCTTTCCTGCCATCTCTAAGTGGTAGGTAATTGTTGGATGCACTGATCAGCTCCTTGCTTTGGAATGAACGCCCAAACAATATCCCTTCACAAAAGAGTAACATGGAGAGAAAATTCAGTTACAGCCTCTGGAGCTCATTGGCATGGCAGAAGCTATCTGATGACCCACCCATCATATCTCTGATCTGCTGCATCTTACGGCAGAGCCAGTGCCCTCGAGAACATCCTACTCCGACTATGCCGGTAATCCCTTGACAATAACCTTTCCCCTAGTGTTTCGGCCACTTTGCTCCTACCTGAAACTTACAAGTGCACGGAAATGTGCAATAAAAAGAATGTATCCAGATATAGGGGAAAAATGGTTAACTGAAGCTTTTTTGAATGGCCAAAGGCTCTCTACTGGGTATGTCAACACTGCAAGGGAAGATGTGATTGTAGCCCAGGTAGGCGTACCTGTGCTAGCTTTAATCTAGCTAGCAGGGGTAACAATAGCAGTGTACATGCGGTGGCATAGGTCAAAGCCCACTAAAGAATCTGGATATGTATTTGGGTGCCTAGGCTGTGTTGAAGCCCAGATATTGTTACCCATGCTAGCTAGAGTAAAGCTAGCATGGGTATGCCTAGCGATGACACAATCACACCTTCACTTGCAGTCTAGACCTAATCACTGACACAGACTGCTGCTAGTGACATGTTTTCCCCTGGGCAAAGTCAGGTTTGCAGCTGGTGGTGGAGATCTGGGTATCGTGGAAGTGAAAACATTGGTATTGTGACTCATTGCATTCCCTAAATCTGGGACAGCAAGGTGACCCCCAAATAAAGGACACAAGGACGAAATTTACCCGGAGGTCTTATACACCAATTCAGTGCCACATAAACCTCGAACATGGAGATTAAGAGGGGAGGCTCTTTGCGCAGGGGTGAATTTCATCCTCAACACACAACTCAGGCCCACAAAGAGGGGCTGAAGAGAATCACTGCTGCAGAGAGCTTAACCTGCTGCTGGACTGTTGGTCCCTTTGCCATACGTAACATTGTCCATAAGCCCCAGCCATGATGCTGCAAATTTCTGAGGCCGATATTTACAGCAATAAAAGTGCAGCGTCACCATATTTGTGAATGAGATGAATGCCAGTTTGAGTCTGAAGTGAGAGAGAAAGGGAGAGGTCCCTCCAAATGAAGGAAGGTCAAGAAAGAGGAGTCCCAGAGGTGACTGGCGGTGGGTTCAGGTGGGTTTGCAAATAGGTATGTATTTTCTTTTACAGTGGATTTATGTTTGTGAAAGGTACCAGAGTGGCAGCCCTGAACAACTATCTTTGGACCTGACTCAGCAAGGTGCTTAAAGTACTGTATATTCCACTCTAAACAGCCACAATGAATACCAAACCATTGACTTCAATATTTCAGTAGCTTGCTGAATCCTGAATCCTTTATGCATGGAACAAGCACACCATTGGCAACAGCAGAACACCACTTCACAGATGGACAACTTCTAGCAGGAGAAGACAGGTAGATCTTCACTGTACACTCAGTATTTAGCCTCTCTGCAGAGACTGTCAACAAGAGTGACAGTTAGTGTTTATTTTTGTGATTTATGCTGTTATGTCTATTAGAAAATGAACAGAGACTTATCCCACAAGGACAATTGGGGCAAAGATTGTGTCTGTCACAATGGGGGCCTGATCTTGGGGAGAGTCTCTAGACTTTATTGTCATATAACTAATAAATAACTCCCATTCCTTGCTAACTACAGGCTATATTGGAACCAGTGAGCTAGAGGGGAAAGACTCCACAGATCACTTCAATTTCTGTGAGCTGCCCAGGCACAGTTGTTGGCTCTATCTATGTGCACTGATTTCATTTTAAATCACCTTTGAGCCTGTAACATGGAATGGGGAAATCCTCATTTACAGAGGTGTCAGATCTGGGGGAGAAGGGAAGTGAAGGTAGACCATGATTTTTCAGACCATCCTGAGACGAAAAACTGCATTACATACAAACCAGAAATACTGTTGATCAGAATTACTGATTGCTTGTCTATCCAGCAAGAGACAGGAATGTTTTTAATCCCCAAAACCACCCAGCGATCTGACACAGATTGTGTTTGGAATATACAAACATTAGGGACCTATACGGATTATACATGTAACAGTGAAGCATGATTTAATTAAATGAGCACTGGGCAGGAAGCCAGGAAAGTCTGCATTCTAATTCTGACTGTGCCACTGACTCATTGTGTGTCCTTGAGACAGTCATATAACATCTCCATCCCCCCAGTTTGTAAAATGGGGCTGGATATGCTTTTCTAGAAGTGGGAGAATCAGGGCTTGATGTTCAGAGATGCCTAACACTCACAGCTGCAAGGGGCAGGCAATGGTGAGATAGTAATAATAATAATAGTAGTAATAATAATCCCTAGATCTTATATAGAGTGTTACATCAGTAGATCTCAAAGAACTTTACAAAGAAGTTCAGTATCATTATCTCCATTTCACAGGTAGGGAAACCAAGGCACGGACAAGTGCCATGACTTGTCCAAGGTCAGCCAACAGGCCAATCCACTCTATCAGTTCTTCTGAGTCCCAGTCCGGTGCACTATCTACTAGGCCACACTGTCTCCCCATGACTTTTGTTTCTGTGCTAAACTCCATCCATTGTATTGTTACCTCATCCTCCCAACCCATCTCTACCCCATTTGGCCACCTATTGTGACCTCTCTAATAGCGAGAATAGCCACTCTCTGGGACAGGACTGTCTTTTTTGTTGTTTGTTTGTACATTGCCTAGCACAAGGGGCCCTTTACCCTTGATTGGGGTTCTGTGGCAATAGAAATAAACAATAGCAGTAACAAGCACCAAAGAGGTCCATGTGAGCCATGGATGGTCAGTGCTTCTGAAAATAAGAACATGAATGTTTGTCCAGAGCTTTGAAAGTACAAAGTGCTAAGAACTATGATTGATTATTATCCTTCATTATGAAATGTCTGCTACGCCCTAAAATAATTTGTTTAACCCATTCCAGGTATATGAATCAAATGCTTTTACCAGCTGGATTTCATGCCTAAGAAGGATCAGCAGCAAGCATCGGAAACGCACTCTCTCCCTCGTCTCTCCGACTCCAGCACATGCGAACACGCCATGTTCTGCTAGTAACAGAAGAAGGAGGAAGGCAAACAACAACATCCCAGGAAAAGAAAGAGGGAGCCCCCACATCAAATTCCAGTCTGTTTTATAAATAAATATGGTGCGGGTGCCAGCTTTGTTGGTATGGATCCCAGTGATTTTCTTCTGACATATGTTAGTTCCTCTGTTTGAGCCAATTTGTTAGTAAGCAAATATTTAGCAAGCATTTGGAACATGTGGCAAAGGCTATCTCTAGGAGATTACTTATTTATCTAATAAGGGACATCAACCCTCATGCTTCAGGGCATACGTCAGCCTCTAACGGATGGGAGCGCACAACAAAACTTCCTCTAAGGGCAGTTTATTCCATAATTGCCCACTACAATATCTGGTGCATTTTCCTCTGAATCATATTGTTCTGGCCACTGTCAGAGGCTAGATATTGGATTAGACAGACCATGGGTGTGATCCATTATGACAGTGTCTGTTTTCCTGTGATACAGGCATGGACACACACCTGGAAACGGAGTGGAAGAAAGCGAGAGAGCCCTAGAATTAGGGAGAGACAAGGAGTGCTGGGAAACAGACATGGGGACATCACCTCAGAGAGATGGTCGTGCACAGAGAACACCATGGTGCATGCAGAATCGATCCTAGAGGGGGCCAATCAGTTAAATGGTCAGTAGGTGGCAAAGTGTTTTTATTTGCAAGAATTGTCACATGCCAGGAGAAATAAACTGGTCAATTGTATCAGGAAAATCCATGTTTTCCTTACAGTGTGAGCAGCATCCATTTAAATTTGAGAGTTTTCATGGACCATTTTGTTGCTACTCCATCCAGAGTAGCTCCAGCAATAGCCCCATGCAACCACAGGTGGATTGGAGAATCCAGGGTTCACTTAGGGCCTGATCTGAAGCCCACTGGACTTAGTGAAACATCTTCCATTGATGTCAGCAGGCTATGGATCGGGTCCTTATGCTGTTTTTTCACCCCTGATTTTAGCAGAAGTACTTTTTTTAAGCGAGAAAAAACAGCCCTTCCATGTATCTCTGCTGCGTTTGAGACTTTTTAGTCCAGAAGGAAACACAGGGATGTTGAGGTAACATCATCTGTGATACTAAACTTCCTGTCAACTTTCATCCTATTTTATATATTTTACAGTTCCACCTAGGTTCTATAGCGACACATCGTAAGAGCCCTTCTCTGCTCTGATGAGCTTGCTGTCGAAATAGTCAAGACATGCAAAAGGTGGGAAGGGAAAGAGAAGCAGGGAAGCTGGAGCACTTTGTACAGTGGGGGTGCTGAGAGCCATTGAACCAAACTGTAAACCCTGGATATAATGGAAACCACTTCAAGCCAAGGGTGCGGCTGCCCCCACAGCACCCCTAGTTCCAGCCCCTATGACTAGAAGCACAGACAGGTGAAGTGACTTGCCTAAGATCAAACAGCAGGGCCATGGCAGAGCTAGGACTAGCATCCAGATCCCCTAACTCTCAGGTGGGGGGTCTATTAAGTGGGTCACCATTTTGGACATCAGGAGAAATGGGTTCTACTCGCAGCTGTACCACTGATCTGTTGTATGATCGGGGGTAAGTTGCTTCCCCGCTCTGTGTCTGTTTCCTCTCCTAGCCTTTGTCTGGTTTGCCCTGTAAGCTCTTCAGGGCAGGGACAGCCTGTTTATACAGTACCCAGTACAGAAGGGTTCCAATCTTGGCTGGGGCCTCTAGGTGCTACTGCAAGAGAACTAATTTCTGCTGATGGAGAGGACACCCTGGCTCTCATGTGGGCGCCACAATCCTCTGCTTTGCTCACTGAGATGCCTCCTTAGAGTAGCCACTGCATCGATGCAAAGGTTTCTGGGACATGTCTAGTGGCTGTTGCAACTGACTGAGGTGTGGTGGGGGGAGATCTTAGTTTTTGCCAAATGTCCTGGTCTCAAGACAGTCTCAGAGGAGGGCAAGAATGGGAGGATTTCTAGCATTTTTCTTTTAAAAGGCGAAGGATGAGGGTTCTGGGCGGGGGGCCAGAACAGTCGAGAAATGTAATAAAGGACTGTTTCATTTTTTCTGCTAGATTGCTGTGAAGAAAAGTCACCCTTGGGAGAGAAGTGCCTTGATTTGGGCACTGCCCGGTAATACAGCCCCTTGGTAACTTTTCAAGGTCAATATTTGCCTGCTATTACTTCCTCGGCCCTCTTGCTTCTCTTCTCTTTCCAGAGGCTACAGTCCCAAGAGGAGCATTAGCGAACCATAGGCCCCTTAGCTCTGTCCCTCTCCTCTCCTCTGGCTACACAGCTGTGTGAATGCTGCAGAGAGAGCCTGGCCATTTTCACACACCAGTGAATGTCCAGGACTTGTCCCTTGCAGCTGCTGAGCTAAACGCTCCCAACCCAAGCAGAGAGAAATGGTGCACGCTGGAGACTTGTTCCATGTCCTTAAGAGCCGGGGTAGTGGGGGAAGATGCTGAGGCAGACAGCGGTGTGTGTACAGGGGGATTGTCATGGTTACCTCCCTGACAAAACAAACGGCCCCCACTTCACGCTGGTCACCCCACCAGACCCGGAGAAGGGTGTGTTAATCAGCTGGCAGCCCGCGGAGCGAGGTCCCTGCTGCGGGAAGCAGACGCCTTCGTCGGAGCCCAGACAGCGCCCAGGAGCTGGAGGGGAGCGGTAGAGCTTCCGCAGCGGGACACATGTTGCTGCCGCTTGCAGGGGGAGGAAGCCCCGGCAGCCAGAGGACTCAGCCGCGGGGTGTGGAGGTAGCAATGGAGCCAGGACTCCTCCGGGAGCATGGGCAGGATGCGCACTGGCGGCGGGCGGGGGAGGGAGAGCTTGCTGGGGTAGCTAAATGCCACATGTTGCTGAGGTTTCTTCGTGCGCAGAGATCCCCCCACCCCGCGCCCCCCATGCCTGTCTGTCTCCTGATCGCTCCGTCTCTCTGTCTTCCAGCGACACACGGAGGCTGGAGCGGCCCCGGGCTCTCTGGGCAGCCGCTCGCCCCAGCAGGAGCCGGCAGGCGCGTGTGAAGTTGAGCTCGGCCTCCCTCTTGCCTCCTGCCCCCAGCCAAGGTAGGGGAAGCAGCCGGCTACCCTCCGCGCGGGGTCCCGGGGCCCGGGGGGAAGGGGAGGGCGCAATTCCCAGGCGCTGCGCGGTGCCTCGTCGCGTCGCAGCGCAGCGCAGCGCAGCGCCTGGGGGTTAAAAATCCCGGGCACAGAGAGCGGCGTGGATGAGCCCAGCCTGGCCAAGCGCCGCTCTCCTGCCCGGCCTCTCGCCGCGGCGGGGCACGGCCGAGCTCCCAGCCGCCGGGGCGGGACAGGCAAGAGCGGGGGTGGCAACCGCTGGAGACAGGGGGCAGGAACACGCGGGGGCAGAAAAAGCCCGATGGCCTCTTTGTCTCCTGCCCCGCTGGCTGGGCGGAAAAC
>ML677380.1:14285022-14438512 GCA_007922305.1 Dermatemys mawii
GGGGGGGGGTTAGATTCACTAGCCCCTGCTCTGTGTGTGTGTGTGGGTGGGTGGGTAGATTCACTAGCCCCTGCTCTGTGTGTTTGTGTTTGTGTGTGGGGTAGGGGGGAGATTCACTAGCCCCTGCTCTGTGTGTTTGTGTGTGGGGGTGGGGGTGTGTTTGTGTTTGTGTGTGGGTAGGTTTAGATTCACTAGCCCCTGCTGGGGTGTGTCTAAGGGGAAAGGTGGTTGGATTCACTAGCCCCTTCTGGGCTGTATGTGTGGGGTGGGTGAGATTCACTAGCTGTGTGAGGGGGGCTGAGGGGGTAGATGGGGAGCCACCAAGTGCTGTGCAGGGCACCCCTTGCACTCCCCACAGCACACAATGACCTTGCCAGGGCACAGTGCCCAGCACAGTGCTGGGTTTGCATTACCCAGTGCTGGTGACAAGCCCCGGGAGCCAGCCCACAGTGTGGCATGGGGCCGGGCTAAGGAAGGGAAGGCAGCCCAGTTCCCCCCACACAATGCTGCTGCTGCTAGACTTGGCTTGTGCAGCCCTTGGCCACCTGCTCACCCTGGCCAGCAACCCCTCCTCCCCCTCAGGGCTAAGGGCTTCACTTGCAGGAAGGGCTGGATTTGCTCCATCCTCCCTGGGGAATCCTCTCCCCTACTAGCTGCTGCAGGCCTCTGGGGCCAAGAGCTGACTCCTCCCTGCAGGGACTAGGGCCTGGCTTTTGCGCCCCCGCCACTGCCCCACTGCCATCCAGCATGGCGTGGGATTGCTGCCCAGCTCCCCCCATCCCCGCCATGGCAAGCTTGCTTGGCCACCCTGAAAACTGAACCCAGGGCATGGGCAGGACAGGCACAGCCCACAGGAAACGGCTGACGTAGCTTCTCCCCCAGGCTAGGGGGCCTCACCTCTGTCCTGAAAGACCCCCCACACACACACGGGTGAGAGCACAGGCCTGTCTCCTGGGCCCCACCAGGCCCTGAGTGCTTTGCTTTGACTAGCCTTGCAGGAAGCCAATTAGCAGCAACGTTGGTGGCCGCTGATGCAAGGGGAACGAGTTGCTCCCTCCTTGGTGCTAAGCACTCATTTAAGGGGCAGTCTCCCGTGGGTCTGAGGCCCGGGGCTTTCCACTGGCATCCCAGAGGAGCTGGCCACACAGGGGGCAGGGACGCACCTGCCTTTGTCCCTGCAGGACTGTGTGTAGGCACCTTGTTCTGGGAACCAGGAGCTCTGAGCACCAGGCTGGCCCTGCAGGACAGAGCTGAATGACACCCGCTGTGCTCACAGAGAGCACGTCCCAGCCCCATTGCTTGCAGAGAGAGCCAGCGAGAGGCAGCACCTAGAACCCCCCCATGCTAGGTCCGAGCAGAGCAGCTGGACAGACTGCTCTTGAAAATCTGCTGCAAAGACTCGCTTTCCCACCTACAGTCTCAGGCCACCTGGGGCAGGGCTGGCAATGAAGGGCCAGACCCCACCCTCGCAGGCTCTAGTGTCTTATGGGCATACAGGTGTGTAAGGGGCCTTCCAGCTTGTAAGTGACCTAACAGCCCTGGCTCATGACTCAGCCCGGGGCAGTGCCCGGGAAGAGAGAGACACTGAAGCCAGCCAGGAACGGGGCCTGCAGAGCTCATCCTAGGGATGTTTCTATCAGACCCAGACTGGAGCGCATCACTTTGCACTCTGGAGCAGGGCCTGGGATAGATCTAGGGGCAAAGGTACCTAGGGTTAAATAATCCAGTGCTTCAAGCGTTCTTCCACCAACCAGCATCACCGTGAGCTCGCAGCACATGGCAAACAAAGTCCAGAGTCCTGGCCTGGCTTCTTCTGCCATGTCCAGCAACTTTGTGGGGAGGGATAGCTCAGTAGTTTGAGCATTGGCCTACTAAAGCTAGGGTTATGAGTTCAGTCCTTGAGGGGGGCCATTTGGGGATATGATGCAAAAATAGGGGTTGGTCCTGCTTTGAGCAGCGGGTTGGACTAGATGATCTCCTGAGGTCCCTTCCAACTCTGAGATTCTATAATTGAGTAGAGGAGGCCAAGCTGCCGTGGCACTGAAGGGTAGCTGCCCCTCTGCCTGTTGGCACCTGCCTGACCTACCCCACCTTGGAAGCTGAAGAATCAGTACTGAGAAAGACCCCGGAGCACATGCAGCTTCTGACTTCAGTCAGGGGCAATCAACTCCCCAGATCAGGTTGTGGACCAGGCAGCCCACCCAGCACCATAGGGGACAACATGGATCACCCAACTGACCCAGAAAACTTTTAAGGGAGCCCCGTGTTGTTACTGTTTTGTCAGCACATCACTGTATTACAAGACCCCATCCCCCACCCTGGAATGCAGCCCCTGCTGGGGAGGTGAAACACAGCAGCTGGTGTGACAAGCAGGGAGGAGGGTGGACATGACTCTTGAGGCTAAGCTGCTCTGATCGGGATACCTGGAGCTGTAACCTGAGATGAGAAGGGGGAGGGGAGTTGACACCTAGGGCCTGAGAAGGGAAGACAGGGAGAGGGATTGGAGACAAGTAGAGGCTGGCTGGGGAAGAGAGGTGGGGAGCCTGGATTCGGGGTCTCATCTCCCTGCCCCCCAGAAGGGCCTGACTAAGGGGGCCTGTTTGTACTGACAAGCTCTGAGTTGGATTGTGTTCCTGGCATCTCCAATAAACCTTCTGATCTACTGGCTGGCTGAGAATCACTGTGAATCCCAGGAAGTGGGGGGGGGTGGAAACGGGACTCCCCCACCCCCCGTGACAGCTGTTTTTAACAGCACATGGCCACACACAGATACCATATCCAACCAAAACTACAAGGCGAGTCTAAGGCTAGGCCTACACTGCAAGCAAAGGCATGATTCTAGCTCACGTAGGCATACCCTTGCTAGCTCTAATCCAGCTAGCCTGAGTAATAAGAATAGTGTCGGCAGGGCAGCAGCGGCTGAGAACAAGCCCACCCAGACATACTTTGATGTCCAGCCCGAGCTGGAGTGGAGCCCTGGCTACCCCCTGCACACTACTATTTCCCATGTTAGCAAGATTAAAGCTAGCGGGGGTGTCCCTATCCATACTCCAACCCCATCTTCACGCCTATTGCAGGCCCACACTGGAGCTGGAGATGTAGCTTCCAGCTGAGGTAGATATTAGCTAGCATGGATTGAGCCTGTCTGCTAAAAAGAGCAGGTGCACAGGTGGCAGGACAAGCGAGCCACCCTGGGGCGATCCCCAGGTAGGTACTGGGCGCTAGCTCATCCTGCTGCCCCTGCAGTCAGGGCTGCGCTGCTATTTTTAGCGTGCTGGCTGGATCCGAGCTAGCATGGGTGTGTCCACCTGAACTGGAAAGGAGACTTTTCACTGGCCGCCTGGCAAGGCTTGACCTTGCTTAACTGATTTCTGACAAGGCCAAATGGCTGAAGGGAACATTCTGTGCTATGTAGCAAAGGCACCATTTGGCACCCGGGCTGGCGGCTGCAAGGGTCTGAGTGGGCCTTGGAGATTAAACTTCTCTCATCCCTAGGGGGTGAGGTTTCCAAGAGAAGGTGGAGGTGCATTGGTCTGGCAACGGTGGGAAGCGTATCCAATTATTGCTGATGTTTCACTGGTTCTGCAGATGAACAGGGCTTCCTTTTCCAGTTTCATCCTGTGGGAACTGCTGCTGAATTCATTATTACTATCATGTCCAAGTGAATGGCCATAATGCATCAGGTCCGTTCTGTCTTTAGTCTAGACAACAGAACCCGGGAGAGATGCTCATAGATCACAAGAAATGCCCGATTGTAATCATCTGGACAAGCCACTGGATGTCAGTGTTGATTGATACAAATGGAGCTGAAGGAATATTTACCCAGCAGAAGAAAATTTGTCTCTCCCTTCATCAAAGCAGCTGGGATGTGGAGGAGATCTGGAGGTGTGATCCCTTCACATCTCAGGGCTTTTTCTGGTCTGTTCCTGGACAAGAAACCTCCAAGGAACCCTATATGGTACAGTTAATGAAGCCACTCTACCCTTAGTCAGTATTGATCCAGTACCCCAACCAGGCATTAGGGAGGTGCTGTACTACTGTGGGTCTCATCTTTCTGAATAGATTTACAACGGAGGTCCCGGTGCTTGTGGTCATTAGACATCCCAGTGCACTTTTTGCAACAGTAGGAGCGATAGCCTTGGTATCTTGGCCTATTTCTGGCAGGGCAATTACATTCCACCTGGCTAACATTTCCTTTGTAGTTTCAATTGGATGCAGTATTTTCACCCACAGCCCTAAACTGTGGCATAGGATTCTTACGTGCTGCTAAAGAGTTTCTGGGTTCCACTGTAGAAAGGGCTGTATTTCTGTGGCACGATCCTTCTCCATTTAATTCCAACTGAGGGATTCTGTTGAAATAGGTAATCCTGAGAGTAGAACTCTGGTTCCCAGAGCCCAGTGTCCGATCCAAGAAAAAAAAAAAAATCACAGAGGTGTGGCTATGCAGTGGTTAGTGGCAGGGGCCAGTCGGGCATAGTGTGGCTTAGTTCATGCACAGAAACACTTTAATGTCAGATCCACTCGTTACCAGAAGCCAAGAGCCTGGTATTCAGACTCTGTGGCACTGAGGAGTCAGTCAAGATCAGGCTGCATTATGTTAGGTGCTGGCTAAGTATACATGAAGACAAGGCCCTTGTCCCATCAGGTCTTTTCCATCTTTGCCTCCTCTGATGCTGAAGGCTGGGGGCAGCAGTGAGGAAAAGTTAAAGGCAGCAGGATACATTTTTGGAAGGGGGATTGATTTAGGGTCTGAAAGTCCCATCCCATCCTATTAGCCCATGCTCAGACTAGCAGAATAGGGCTCTCTTTAAATACTAGCTCAGCTGCAAATATTAAAGTTATCAATTGATTGTTAACACTGCTAAGAAGTCAGCCTGGATGCAGTTACAACCAATCCCCAACTCCCGGCTCAGTTCATAAATTCATTCATTCATAAATTCTAGCATCCTCCAGATCACCCCCTTTCAACTGCACTGGCTGCTGCCCTCAGTTAGAGGAGCAGGAACCAGACTGGGGTGCCCAGTGGCTGGCTTAGCCTGCAAGCAGGATCAGCCATTCATGAAGCAACGTAGCAGCCACGAGGAGTCACACTGCGTTGTGTGTATTGTCCCATTCATTAAGCTGTGGCATCTAAGAGGTGTCGTTATTATTAACTGTATTGCACTAGTCTATGGGACCCATTGTGCAAACACAGAAACAAAAAGTTCTGTAGTGTGAGGACCAAGTGTCTACCTGCAATCACAATCCAGTCTGTCTTTCTGTTGACATTTAATGCAAGCAAACAAGCTCTAAAGAAATTGCTCTACCCTCTCTTTAATAGAGACATTTAGGAGCCAATTTTTAAAAGGCTTAAAGATGCAAATGGGATTTTCAGAAGTGCACCCATCTGCATCTGTAAGCAACTAACCTTTAAAAATCTGGCCCTGAGAACCTGATCCAAGCTCACTGCAGTCACTGGAAAGACTTCCGTGATTGGAAAAGGCCCTCGCTGCTGTATAAAGTGGGTATAAAATGCTACTTTCAAGCTTATTAGCATGTAATAAAGTTTATTCTTGAAAACAAGGCTCTGTGCTTTGCACGTCACTGCTGCCCTTCTCGCATATCAATCATCAATTCACACTCCCATAAAATTCCCCCACCTGAGGAACATCCATCTACCATAAAACCATCCAATGTCACCCCGCCACATGAAAAGCACAATAATTCATGCCTCCATCAAACTCCTTCAGCATTATGTATGCAGAGGATCAGATCATTAACAATACAGAAAAAGGCTCCTTAGCAACATCACTGCATCCAGGAATTTGACTAACAACCTACAAGTGAATATTCACTTCACTGCCCCACCGGCAGTTCTTCACCATCAGTTTGAAAGCAGATTCATGGAACATGCCTGATGTATGGAGCATGTTGGCTACAGAACCAAGCTAGCAGCTTCAGACACAGCTTCTTATCTGTCCTAGAGTGACCAGACAGCAAATGTGAAAAATTGGGATGGGGTGGGGAGTAATAGGAGCCTATATAAGAAAAAGACCCAAAATCAGGACTGTCCCTATAAAATCAGGACATCTGGTCACCCTAATCTGTCCAGCCTTTTACAGGGAATGCCCATCCAGCTACTGGAACACTGTAATCTTCATTGTGCTTTTCCTGTTACTTTCTTTTATGCAAAATGTAGCAGGTAGATATGACGATCTCTGCATTAGTCTATGGATAGTCATTGCAATCAAACATCCCTACTCTAGGTCTGGTTACAGCTGTGCCAATAGCTGATCTTTCAGTTGGTTCATTGGCTGATGCAAAAATTAGAGGAGGGGGGAGTTTTTGGCAAACTAAAAAAAAATGTTTTGGGTCAAATGCAATGTTTTTGATGTTTTTGATCTTCTTAAACAAAAGAATTACATAAAAATTGAAGTCAATTTCAAGACAAACAGATGTTGCAAATTGAAAAGTTTTGCTTAGAAAATGTCAAAACAAGATTTTTTATGTTGTTTGTTTTGACTGAAACAATTCAGTGAATTTGATACAAATTCACAGAATTTTGCAGTTGACCCAAATCTGCATTTTTTGGCACCTCTTCCCAAAACCAGATTTGACTGACACTTTTCCCCCAGCTCCACACTCAGATCTTCTCCCATGCACCCTGCTGCAAAGGCTGCGTGCGTAAGTGAATCTGTATCTCCTGGCAGATGTGTAATTAGGGGAGCATGGTAAAAGGGAGTGTCCAGGAACACAACCAGCGCAGTGTGTTTGGGTGGAATAGGGCTGCCTTTTGCTCTCTAGGGGAAGGTCAGCTATCACACCGGCTCAGTGTCTGTAGTATATAGGGTGACCAGATATCCTGATTTTATAGGGACAATCCCGATTTTTGGGTCTTTTTCTTATATAGGCTCCTATTACCTCCCTTCCACCCTGGTTTTTCCCCATTTGCTGTCTGGTCACCCTAGTAGTATAGACAAGGCCAGAAAGTACCAATCGTAGGGCTAAGACAGCAAAGAGAAGAGCAGTGGAGTGCAGAATGCAGAGAGCACAGTGGGAAGCATGGTAGGCTGATCTCCTAGCTAGCGGAGAGCAGAGTTTCTCATCCTCTGCTCCTAGCCAAGTCACTACAAAATCCCTTGCAGCGCTGCCTGACTGAGGACTCAGAGAAGGGCAGAAGCATCCTTCCCATCATATAAAAGATTCGCTTGTTTAGTCCTCCGAGTCTCCCCCTCTCTCCTCTCCAGTGCACATGCACGATGGCCTGTTTGACACCCTCTGCAGCACGCAGTCGTTCTGTTCAGATGTGATCAGCCGCACAATGCCTGGCAGAGCAGCTTGTGGCATTTTCTCCTTGCTGTCTTAAGGGCCTTTGAAGGTGAAGCAGTGGAAGGCGTTGTCGGCGCAATTCCTTTGTTACATCGCCGCGTTTGTGCTGTTAAAGCCCTAATGCAGGTCTGATAAGGTGCCCCTCACAGATGAGAGCAGCTTGAGGCAGTCCCATCCTAGACTGCGTATGGAGGCAGCATGGCCTAGTGGATCGGGCATTGGGCTGCAAGGGCTTGTCTTCACGTACAGCACCGTTAGCACTCTAGTGAAGCTGCTACTGCACCAGTAGGCGAGCGTCTCCTGTCGGCATAGTTAACCTACCTCCCTGAGAAGCGGCTGGCGGGTATAACAACATCGCTCCGGGGTGTGGATTTCTCATCCTTGTACCCATGTAGCTCTGCACTGCTTGATTTGGCCCAAGACAAGAGTCCCGTGTTCTAAAACTGGTTCTGCTCTGTGCCCTTGGGTGAGTCCCTTTCCCTCACTATGGTCTGTTCAGATGTTGAACTCTTTGGGGGCTGGGACTCTCTCGCCATGAGTTTGTGCAGCACCTAGCGCACAGGGGATTTCTAACAACAACAAGGCTGCAATGGACAGGAGGGGAAACGTCAGACCCAGAGGTGGTGGGGCCATGTCCTGCGTTCATGCTAGGTAAGAGGGATCCTGCTGCCCTGTGCAGCAGGAACTCTCCTGTTTTCCAGGATCCTAAATACTTCATCTGGGTTGGGAGAAGAGGGGCCACAGCCTGAATCTAATCAATATGCATTAACAGCCCCTTCTCTTGAACGCAACAGAAGGTTTGAATGTGTTTGCAAGTGGATTTGGTGCCTCTTTCCAAGGGGAGCTTTAAATGCCTGGTAATCTGCAGCTCTAGGCTGCCAGTGAATGCCTCCCTGCAGGCAGTGGATCTAAAGAGCTGTGTATAGAGCATGGGATGGAGGAATCTCAGTGTTCTAAGAGGTTTGGTTTGAATTACTGCCCATAGCTAGTCCCAGTGTCTCTGGAGCTCCATCTCCCTGATTCTTCCAATAGACCCTGACTCTCTTCTCCCTCTTCGCAACCTTCTCATTGCCCCCAGTTCTCCCCACACCACTCCAGTAGGTTCCCAGCTTCCTTACAGCGACCATATTCTCCAAGGGACAAACCAGGACAGTTGCTGCTGGGGAAAAGGGATGTACAGAGTCAGAGAGGAGGGTTTTGGTTGGGGATGGGGAACTCTTGGGCTCATTGGGGAGGTGGAAGAAATGCAGGTTGGCTCCCAGGGCCAGGTCAATTTGAATACTTGTACCTGTCACTCCCAGATTGGTGCTCACAATTCACACCTGGCTGCAGCTAGAGGCAGAACTTGTCTGTCATGTCTTGAAAGGGGTTTCTTTAGCGAGGCTGTTGGACAGACAGACCTTGTGGTTCTCTCTGAGTCCCTAGCTCCCAGGCTGGGCCTGTGTGGTGGGTGTGGGCCTGAGGTATTGCCTATTCCAAGCCACTTGGGCCTGCCTAGTAAAACATGTTCAAGTTTCAGTTCTGTAACAGCCAGAAAGAGGGCAGCTTACCCCTGGAAGAGCAAAGCTCCTTGTAGCTACCTGTGTGACTTGGGAGGGAGGGGGACTGGACAAGGACTGGGAAGCCAGTAGGAGCCCAATGAAAAAGACACCGATTGGGAACGACGGACGGGGCGCGCGGGTTTGAAGCCGCTTACGGAAATGCTGTGGCTGCTGCCCACTTGACTGTGAACAAGCCCAGGAGTGTTTTGCTCTGCTGGGCCCTGGGGGATGGGACGTCCTCCTCTATGGAGAGCCATCGCATCCCCATCATGGGCACGGAGCACTAGGAGCACTTCGTTAGCACTCAGCCGCCCATAGCGGCAGTGGGGAGCGGAGCCACCGCGGGCAGGCAGAGTCGTGTCTGCTCCGGGGGTTTTCTGTCTCCCATCTAGTAAAATTCACCAGCCCTTGTGGCCACCAGGAAAGGGGAGAAAACAGAGGCTAGGAATAGAAGAGGCTTCCCTTTCATCACCGCTCAGCAATGGGTGTGCAGGGAGAGAAGGGGAGATGTAGTGGAGCTGGGAGGACCCCCTCTTCTCCTCTCCTTCCCCCCTCTCTTCAGGAGGAAGGCCTGAGGTGAAGGCAGGGCCTGGAACGCAGGAGCTCAGCTCAGCCACTGACTCGCCATGTGTGAGAGTCACATACTGTCTGAGGGTGCGTCTACACACCCATGGCTGGCCCATGCCAGCTGACTCAGGATCACAGGTCCCAGAGCTCACACTGCAGCCTGAGCCCAAACGTCTCCACCCACGTTCAACAGCCCCGTGTGCTCAAATCACCTGGCATGGGCCAGCCCCGGAGTCTAACTGCAGACATCCCCTCAGCAAGGTGGAGGAGGAGGATCTCTTGTGGAGGGGGGTCACTCCCCAGCCAGTCCACCTCTCACAGCCGCATGGTGCTGCAGCCTCTTCTACAGGGACACATCCCATCAGAGACCCCTGTGGTCATTTTCCCCTTCTCAGGACTCACCATCCAGACAGGTCCCTTACAGTCCCCACCCTAGAGTGCAATAACCAGACAGTCTAATGACCTCATGGCAGGTCTTCAGCCTCACCCTGGGCCCAGCAGCCCATAACCCTTTGCACGAGGAGGGCTTTTCCTGGTAGCAGGGAGGAGAGCTCAGACCCTCCCACTCCTATGGCTCCAGTCCAGGGACCCTGTACTGAACAGCTAAGATCTGCTGCTTCAGACTCGTTGCTGCTTTCCTGGGCCCCTTCCTACCTTCATCTGCCTCTGGCCATTTCCCAGAGTGATTCCTTCCAGTGCTTTGTTGGGAGGGGCTGAGGGTGCTAGTCCCTTCCTGCTCACTTGTGCTGCAGTTCTTACCCCAGCTGTTGATGGCCTGCCAATTAGCCACACCTGAGAAGGTCTCTTAACCTTTTATTAGCAGTTGCAGGGTGGAGTTTATAGATCCCATCACACCTCCCTTTCTCCCAGGCTTGTCTATATGGATTGTAAAAAGGATGAGGAGTCCTTGTGGCACCTTAAAGACTAACCAATTTATTTGGGCATAAGCTTTTGTGGGTTAGGACCTACTTCATCAGATAAAAAGAGTGGAACAGACAGTAGGAAGAGAGAGAGAGAGAGAGAGAGAGAGAGAGAACGAACAGGAAAAGGTGGAGGTTGCCATACCAACTTTAAGTGGTGTAATTAATTAAGGTGAGCTATTATCAGCAGAAGAAGAAAAAACTTTTGTAGTGATAATCAGGAAGCAACCTGAAGCAAATACTCACCAGAAACCACACAACAAAAACACTAAGCCAGGAACCTATCCTTGCAACAAAGCCCAGTGCCAACTCTGTCCACATATCCATTCAACGGACACCATCATAGGACCTAATCACATCAGCCACACATCAGGGCTCATTCACCTGCACATCTACCTATGTGATATATGCCATCATGTGCCAGCAATGCCTCGCTGCCGTGTACATTGGCCAAACCGGCCAGTCTCTACGCAAAAGAATAAATGGACACAAATCTAACATTGATTAAGCCACTTAAAGTTGGTATGGCAACCTCTACCTTTTCATGTTCTCTTTATATATATCTTCCTACTGTATGTTCCACTCTATGCATCTGATGAAGTGGATCCTAGCCCACAAAAGCTTATGCCCAAATAAATTGGTTAGTCTCTAAGATGCCACTAGGACTCCTCATTCTTTTTGTGGATATAGACTAACACAGCTACTACTCTGAAACCTGTATGGATTGTAGGCACCTAGTCCAATGGGGCTGTGATGCTGCACGCAGCTCCTAAGTACTGTACTGCCATATTACACCGAATAATAATTATGGCCACCAGTCTTTTTCCCAGCTGGAATTGTCATTGTTTGTTGCACCATAGTGCCTAGGAATCCATGTCCTGACTCAGGGCCCCATTGTGCTAAGTGCTGTGCAAACTCAGAACCAAAAAGACAATCCCGGTCCCAAAGAGCAGACAATCTCTGAGTGCCCTTGAGACCCCATCCTCCCCATGCAAAGGGAAGAGAGGGAAGCTCAGCAGAACGAGATTAGGAACCAGTGGGGTTTGTTGCTTGGATTCCTGTCTTCAGCCTCAAGGCCTCTTTAGTTCCAGCTTTTCCTCTCAGCTCTGTAGAGGCCCCGGGAGGAAGATCCTGCTGGAGAAGGAGCAGGCACCCCCGCTCACTGGTTCTGGGGCAGTCATGTAGCTGCAGAGCCCTTGAGGCTGCAGCCACTGTTGAGGGGGGGAGGCCCATGATTGCAAATGCCTCCAAGGGCCTGTCTCCGAGCTGCAGCTCTGCTCCCTGTCCCCAAGGCTGCCTGAGGCGCTGGGAGTGTTTGGGCTCTCTCAGGTGTCTCACGTCCTCCCACCATCTCTCCAGGCTGCTGCAGGTCCTGACACTGGGGGATAAGCAGGATGCCAGGGCTCATTAACCGGACCAGCAGCTCCCTCCTCCCCCTCACTGCCTCCGAGGTCACCTCTTGCGTCAGCGGCTATGCCTTTGGGATGACCGCCTCCCTGACCTACGGCAACCCAGAGGCCCATCCTTTTGAAGGTATGGTTCCAGTCCCTGGTGCGCAGGTGGCATGGATGGGGTTCAGGGGTCAGTATGGGAGACTGGTCACTGCTGGTGTTAATGATAGCCTCTGAGTCCAGCTCGGCAGCCTCCCCTTTACAGACAGGATACAGAGGAGTTGTGGCCAAATTCTGGCCTCTTGGAACAGCAAAGGTGCTGGAGCTGGGAGAGGATTGGGCCCTTAGTGTTTGTTTGTACAGTTCCCGGCTTCTCGCCTCTCCCAGTGTTTGCTCCCACCACTGGTGGTGCCGGAGGAAGGAACCTTTAACAGGCTGCGGCTCCTCTTAGCCACCACACCAGAGCACGGGACAGTGGGTGGGGAGTGGTTGGAAACCTCCCCCGCAGGACGTCTGTTCTAAGATCCTTCCCTTTGGCAGGTCTCTTTGTCTACCCCCTGGATGAGTACACCACCGTGGTCGGGTTCGAAGCGGTTGTGTCCAGGAGGGTTGTGACCGTGCAGATCAAGGATAAAGCCAAACTAGACGACTGTTACTTGGACTGCGGCAGCTTCCCCGATGGAAGAGCTCAGGATGGCAGCGGTAAGGAGACCTGTGTGACCTGAACAGTCCAGGGGAAGAGGAATCGCAGAGGGGCTGTCAGCTATGCAGGCTGATGAGGTGGTGTTGGGAGCACGCATATTGAACAGCAGCGGTGTGGTCACTTTGGGGACAGGAGAAGCCATTGCACACTCGTCCTGCCAGCGAGGGTGACCAGATGTCCTGATTCCATAGGGGCAGTCCCGATTTTTGGGTCTTTTTCTTATATAGGCTCCTATTAACCCCCACCCCTCTCCTGATTTTTCACATTTGCTATCTGGTCACCCTACCGCCAGCAGCAAAAGGTCTGAAAATCAGAGGTGGCTCCAGTTGCTTTTAAAAGCTCTATCAGTTCTTGAAGCTCCAGCATATGAGACTAAAAAGACTTATTAACTGCAGGAGCTTTGAATCAGGCCCTTTCTGAGTTGCGACAAAGAGACAAGCAATTCTCCTTCCCTGATCTCAGCCCAGAGCAGGACAGCTGTGGAAGCCCTTCTGCTGCACCTGACGATGCTGGGATGTGGGTTGCCTAGTATTTGATTTACAAACCCCAGGGGTAGGCGGAGGGGGAGGCAGCCATGGACAACGACATGGCCTCAGAGAGGAGCATCCTCTCTGGCGTCTACCCAGAGCGTCTCTCCTGCCCGACCTCTCCGTGCAGGAAGGATCGTGCTGGACGAGGATTTGGAGCGAATCGTCTTTGTGGCTAACCTGGGTGTGATCCCGCCGCTGGAAAGCGTGTCCATCTTCATCAGCACCTCCTCGGAGCTGCAGACTCTCCCGAGCGGGGCCGTGAGGGTCCTTCTCCCAGCTGTGTGCGTCCCCAAGGTGCCCCAGTGCAGCGTGGAAAGCACCGGCCTCTCCGGACACCAGCTCCGAGCGTAAGGGGGAGCCAGACTCTCTGAGTGGGTTTGATTTTGAGGAGTGGCCCAGAAGCTATGACCCCATCCCTCCAGCAGCCTTCTCTGGAGTAGCCCGGCCCCTCCTAGCTATACCTGCCAGGGGCTGAATGGCTGGAGGGTTGGGCTTAAATTCTTCCTAGATTACTAGGAGCTGAAGGTCAGGCCACGGGCCGTTGGAAGGTTTCTATGAAAGCCCATTTTCCCCTAGCTCAGTGGGCTCCACCAATTCTTATCAGCAGCCTCCCTTGCAACAGATGGGTTGATTGGCACACCCGCAGCTCCCCACGTCTGTTCTCAGCACCCATCTTGTGCCCCACCTGCCACTCGTTAGCCCCCCTGCCCATCTCTCTTTTCTCAGCTCTCCTCTTCATCTTCTGATCCCGCCCCAGCCCCCTGCTGCCCCAACATGCTGCTGGGGATGAGTCCAAGGGGCTGAGCTGCATGAGCTCCTGGGGCTGAGCTGGACAGGAGCGCGGGCTGGCGGGCTGGCGTCTCGGCCCACAGCCCTGCAGAAACGAGCTGCCGGCTGCATTAGAAGCTGCCATGGGAGCCAAGGTTGCTGCCAGTTGCTTTACCCCCAGCCGCTGGGCTGTGTTTGCAGCGCAGGGCACGGGGCAGGCCCAGGGTTTGCATCTTTGACTCAGTGTCATCTCCTCCGCAGAAATCGACATTCCTGTGGAGCCGGGAGCCCGGATCCAGCTAACAAGTTCTGCCTGGCCCAGCTGCTGGAGAGTGAGGCCACCAACCCCACCGAGTATGAGCTCAGCTTCCATCTGGAGATCCGGGGGCCTTGTGTACTCGCAGGTGAGAACACCAGGGCTGGCCCTCGACGGCCAGTCTGCCTGACAACTCCCTCTAAACATTGACACCCGCCCCCGCAGACAGATTCAGTTTCAGCATGATAACCCTGACACGGCACCAGCTGTTTGTCTGCCAGCTGCCACCCTGACACATCTCTCTCCCAGAACTGATTGCTATTTCTTCTTGGGGTTGCACTTCTGTGAAAGACGCTGTCACCTGGCCCTGTCACATGGTACATTGGGCACCAGGGTGTAGACAGGAGACCAGGCACCTTAGCACACACAGATCCTTTCTCAACCCCACTGGTTCCCCCTCTCGCAGCTCCCCACTCCAACTCTCTCTGCTTTCCCGCTCTGGCTCCCTAAGCCCTAGCTCCCCCCCTGAATTCCAGCTTCTCCACCTTCCTCTCCGCATCCCTCTTTCCTGCGCAGGAGTCGAAAGCCCGACCCACGAGATCCGAGCAGATGCCGACCCCTCCGCCCGCTCTGCAAAGAGCATCGTGATTACGCTGGCCAACAAACACACTTTCGACAGACCGGTGGAAATATTAATCCATCCGAGTGGTAGGTGGCTTGTGCTTTCTGTCCACCATTCGCCTCCTTGCTGGGGGTTCCCCCTGTTTTGTTGTCTGGGAAGCAGGTGCCATCAGCTCTGTCTTTGCACTTTGGAGGTAAATGCCCCTTTCATGTGGTAAACATTGGGCCATCTATGTGAACTAACCCTCTGGACCTACTGGGACGTGCCCATTGCTGTCCCATAGTCCCCAGGTGCCAGTGTAATCCACACCTCTCCTGGGTGTGGTGTTATGGCCCAAGACCATTAGAGAGCGATTAATAAGTTTGTTCTACATGTGGTTTTTCGCTCATGCAGTAGAGGTTCATGCACTAAGCTCCCAGGTTCGATCCTGCCTGCCAACACCTGGCGTCTGTCGGTGTTACACCAGCTCGAATGCTGCAGCCTCCCAATTCTGTCCCTTGGCATCTTGTGCAAACAGTCGAAGGCTGTTCTCTGCTTGTCCCTCTGACCTTCCAGAGCCCCATATGCCTCATGTCTTGATGGAAGAGGGTGACATGACCCCTACAGCGTATGAGCAACACCTGAAGGGGAGAAATGACTTCATTAAAGGGACCAAGAAGGACCCCAGTGCCGAGAAAAAGGTGAGACGGAAAAGGAGTGGGGGGACTGTGGGGAGGCACCAGAGGACTCTCAGTACTCAGGTAATTTAGCTTGTGTCACTGCAAAGTGTGTGGTTTCCAGCCAGAGTTAAAGCTCTACCGCCCTCCCCCACAATCCCCCAAGTCAGATCAGCTGGCCAGGGGGCAGAAGGTTTTTGTGTGTGGACTGCAGAGAGCTTTGGCCCAGGATAAAACCCAGGTAAGAGCTTGGCTTCACTCTGTTATGCAGACAGGTCCTAACAGGGACTTAAGGCTGATGAAGGCAGAAAAATTCTGTAGCATTGCTGCTCAATTGAACCTGGGGTGAAAGTCAGTCATAGAATTACTGTTTATAATGATTGGTATAGTATTACAGCATATTAGATCTATTCAGTGTTATATTATTATAGTATTAATGCCATTACTTATAATTATCATAATTTAGTTACAATGACAAACACCTTAGAGTGCTAAATACATATTCACTGTATCTGTGGAGGTGGTTGATTCTGGTGAGGACTCATGCAGAATGGGTACCAGCATGCAGAAATGGCTACTTGTGGTCATGTCCCTTTAATGCAGTTCCTTGATTTGCATACACATTGTCATGCAATGGAGCTGTGCAGGGGGTGTCTATTGAAATGGAGGGGGGTACTCAATGCTTCTGAAAATCAGGTCCCCGGTGTCTCGAGTCAAACACCTAAGTTGGAGGCATCCAAAATCAGCAGCCACTTTTAAAAATTGCAGCCCAAGGCCACACAGGCAGACACTGTCAGTCCTGGTGATGTAACCTACCCAAGCGCCCGGTCCCACGTGTCCTATGCCTCCTCAGGCTGTCACAACCACAGTTTTCTGGGTTGTTGTTGTGATTGTTCATGACATGTAAGATGTGTTGACAATTTTCGTGTCGTTCTTTCCCTTCCTTTGCAATTAGATGCAATGATTAGAGCCTTGTCTGTATTACGCTGCAGGCTTCTCCTGTAACTCCGTTCGGAGTGCGGCAGGTGGTAGGATATGAACCTCCCACGCTGCTGCTCAGATGCCTGCCTGATTATTCTGTGTCTTGAGCCTGTCAAATTATCCAGAGGGTGTCTGCCTCCAGAACCATTTTCCGATATGGATCCCACCTGCAGGCCTGGGGGGACTGGAGGCGTGATCACGCTGGGAACTGAGCAGCTAAGTAGGGACAGTGCCATGGCAAAGATATAGCTACACAGGGCTTTCTGTCCCAGCCTCTAACGAAAGAGCCATTGAGTCAAGTGTCCTGGGTAGATCACAGGCTAGAACTGCCGTTTCTGAGAGCACGACACTGAACTCCTCTTTGCTTCAATGAATTAACATGGCTACTTCAGCAGTAACTGGTAATTAATTTCCCTTCTTCATTTTGTTATGCAAATGGTTTGAAGCTCATTAGCGAGCAGGATTATGAGACAACTGCTCTGGAATCAACTGGCAGCTGACGAGATCGGATGAGTTTATTGTAATTGGATAGTGGTGAGGGGAGTGGGGGGAAGACATGGGACAGATGAAATCTCTTTCCCAGCTCTGACTGGGGGGGTGTCTACACCGCAGTGTAAACCTGGGTTCTAACTCCGGCTCAAATCCTAACCTCTCCTTCTGTCTACACACAAATCTCTCAGATTTGGGCTCAGACCCAGGGTCCCATGACCCCTCAAGGGTGCAAAGTTTGAGCCCAAGTCAAGGTAGGATCCAGATTTCTATTGTTTTGCAGTGTAGATACAGGCCCCGCTCCAGGCTCGGGTCCCTGGAGTCTGCCAAAAGTATCCCACAATTCAGTGGGCCAACTTCCTTTGTCCTTTTTCCCTCACAAATTGCCAGTCGACTCCAGGGAAATGGAAGCGCCCCAACCTTGGTCTAGTACAGCAGCTGGGCATTTAAACTCTCCATTTTATTCTGACCTCTGAGCTGCAAACACACCTCAGGAGAACCTTTGGCACTGGCAATGGATCCCGACCAGACGTCTTCCACAAAGCACACTGCCCCAGTGGTCGCAGGAACACCGCCAGATTTCAATTAGTCTCTGGAGGGAGGCCAGCGAAACAAGGGATTTGAGTCAAAGTACCAGGAATGCTCATTCACACCCACAAAGAGTGAAGAAGCTGGCAAGGCTGGAAATGTACCAGACTGGTGACCGGTGCAGGGAATGGATTAAATGGCTCGAGACGAAGGACCTGAAAACCAGGGACCACATTTGCACCTCTGGAGCTCGCTGATGCTGCACCCATTTTGTGATGAGTTGGATCAGGTGCTGGGGACTGCACTGAGCACCAAAGCCACTGGCGGGGCATGATCACCTGGTCAGTGGGACAGTGCCTTGCAAGTCCCAGAAGCCAGCATGGAAATCAACGGGCGCCAGCAGCAGGCGCCGGATGAGGCAAATGAAGTGACTCTGCTGAGGAAACTGATCCTAGAGGAGGCTTTGCCACAGGAACAGCTGCAGCACATCCTGGGGCCATCCTCAGTGGAGCTTTCTCATGCCCTCTCACAGAGGAACAGGCCACCGTGGAACCAGCCACACAAATGGGAGAGAGAGAGAGAAAGAAACTGCCCCTGGGCCGGGTAAGTTTCTGACTCCATGTTGGTATTTACTAATATAGGAACAGGAGGGATTTCCCTTCTGTGAACCAATGCAAAAGACATCATCACCCCGGGGTAGCAACGTGCATCCCCCAATGTTGGACTGCATGCCCGCGCCCTGGCATCCTCCCCCCCCCCCGCCCCCACTGCAACGTGGAATTCAAACTGGAGCCCGGGAAATGCAAACAGGAAAACAAGCGCCTAGAAGTGATGTTTTCCTGGGAAGGCGCACGTTTTTGCTAGTTCATTCCGGTTTGCTAAAATAAGAACCTTATATTACCTGCCCTGGATGTACGCCGCTTGCCCCCGACCCAGAGGTGACGAGCCACCTGAAGGGATGGAACTGTACAGGTGGCGAAGGGACCAGACAGAGGTCCTTGCACCAAGGGAAGGGTGTCTTTTTCAGGGTCGCTCTGGTAGCTCACCAGCCCACTCCATTCGTAGCTGTGCAGTTCGGGTCACCGTATATGTGAATACTTCAGTGGCATCCATGCTCAGCGTCCCACCAGCAGCTTGGAAGAACACCTCACTTTGCCAGTCGGGCACCACAAAGACTGTTTCACCCTCCAAGATGTGCCATGTCTGAAATGATGGAGAAGAGCTGTCACCAACCTCTCCCTAAATTCCATATCTGTTTGTAAATTGTGGTTATGAATTTCTCATACTCTCAGCACTGCCTTCACTGCAATGGATCTGGCTGGGTGCTGGCAGCTTTCGTGATCTGAGCAGCCTTCTGCCAAGATAATGAAATTCAGTCTCCACAGGTAAAATTTTCTGTTCTGGAAATTTGGGGGATTTTTTTCTTTGCTCCTGCACGGAGCTATTCAGTACAATAACTGTGTGTCTTGTCCTATTCTAGGCCCCACGACCTCTCCAGGTTTCAATATCTCCACAGAGCTCTCGCATGCAGAAGCCTGGCTCACCGGACTGTTATGGATTGTTCCAAGAGGAAGCGTTTCTGGGATTAATGTATGGTTGGTGTTCTGGACAGGGCCAACACGCAGGTCGAGTACCAAAGGGGAAGGAACTTGGGTGAGAGGAAAAACCTGCCGAGAGAGGCAAGCGGAAGGGCTCGGGCTGGCTTCAGAGCTTGAGGCCAGGGGGTGATACAAGAGCAGGCATTTGCTTCGCACTTCCTGGAACAGGAATGGCGGTTTAAGGAGGAAGATAAAGGGCTACAGAGAGAATTGTTTGAGCAGCTGCGGTCTCTAAGGGCTTCCAGGTGGCCAGCTGCTGTTGCCCCTGCAAGAGATGGGCTGCAGATGGGCTGCATCTCCTCTGTGGTAGCCCGTCCTGCCCTCCAGGAGCAGCTTGGACAACTCCATGGCTGGGTGGCCCCTGCAGTAGGGCCCTATGAGTGGCTGAACAGGACAAATGTGCCTCATACAGTCCTCACTGCTGAACCCCTCCCCTATGGATGCTTCCATCCCCCCATGGCAAACAGGGGGCTCTGGGAAGATGCAGTAGTAGGTGGGGTTGTCTTGTCCCTAGTTACATTGTTTATGCGCTTTATTCTTGGTAACTTCTAAAGGTTTGGGTGTTCTGGTGTTTCGGGGTATTAAGGGCGACTGACCTGCCCTGCAATGGTTTCATGTTGTACTTGTCCAATAAAAGTTTTGATTTCATAAAGAAATCTTACTGCCATCACTGCAAGACATCATGTAATGTGTATTTCAAATAAAAGGCACAACACATGATCAAGGACAACTGGGAAGTGGCATGCAAAACCCATGTCTCAATACAGCTGTGTACATCAACCCTTACGTGGGTTATTTACATCAATCCATATGGTCCTCCCCATCCCCCTTTCATAAGAAGGTCACCTCCTGAGTGCCTCCTAGTGGCTGAGAACAGTACTGCAATCCTTTCCCCCCTTCCTGGCACCCCTTGTGGGCGGCTGACCTCGCTAGGCGGGTCTTCAGTGACTCAGTCCTCTGGTCAAGTCGCACACTCAGAAATGAACCCCTTCCGGGGTATCAATGAGCCAACAAACTGCCTGCCCTCAACAGGGTCTCCAGCCCCATCTCTGGGTCCTTTAAATCCAGCCCTTCATTCTGGCTTCTAAAGTCTTGTCCCGCCCACGACTCTGGGTCCCAACCATGGGACCCTATAAACATCAGCCATGTATGGCTTCCTTCAGTTCATTGTTGCTGCATTCTCTGGGCCTCTTCCCACCTGCTCCCTTGACCTCCATCCGCTTCATTCGGGTTAGAGTCCTTAGGCCCTCTCTCTGCCTGATCCAATAACAGCCAGCTAGAGGGGAGCCCCTTCCTTCCTTCCTCTCTCTGGTCCCAGCCAAGAACTGACCCAGGAAGGTCCTGTCGCTCCTTTTAGCTGAGCCTGCTGGGTTCTGATTGGCTGCTTCCAGGCAGCCTTTCTAGGCAGACCTGGAGGGCCCACCTCCACTGCTCCTTCCTCGGGGGAGGTGTAGTAGGAGAATTGGGCCTCTAGCAGGGAGCCAGGAAGGCCTGGTACACCCTGTCTCACCCCTGCAGCCTACACAAGCAATCAACACCTCTTTGTCCCCCGCCAAAAGTACATTCATACAGGTACTGTTCTCTCTCTTCCATTGGCCCATGCAAGTCCATAAGGTGGGAGCATAAAGCATCCCTGACTTCTGTTGCCCAGGTGCATCCAGCTGCAGCTGTGGCAGGTGCACTTTTCGGCTGAGTGTAACGAGTACGAGTGTACGGCGCTGCCGTAGGCCCATTCAGGGGGAAATGGCTCAGCTCTGGCTTCACAAAGACTGTGACAAGCACAGGAAGCCCCAGTGAAGCAGACAGCACGGACGTCACCGGAATCCAAATGTTCCCTAGACATCTCCAATGGGATTTCAGCCTGCCAAACTCATTCCACCACCATTCTCCCTCTGCCAAGAGCAGAATTAAACCTCCTTTTGCCTCCGAGGTCAGAAGCTGGTTTCAAAAGCCAACGCAAAATGGGGCATGCGGGGTCCTCTAGAATAGCAGTGAGGACGGTGACACCTTTTAAGACAATGTCACATGGTGGGAATAACGGTTCAGTGTGTCCATGAAGGTAGACTCTCAATTGGCAAAAAAAACCCCAAACCCTGATATGAACTTTTCCAGTGCAGCCAACCCTTACATTCGTAAATCGCGCTCTGTCATCCAAGAGGGCCTGCAAAATAATGGGGTAGCCCCCTATGCAGCTTTTGTACTTGTGCTCCTTGAGGAGGGAAAAGAGTGGGCCCACAGATCCCATCAATCGCCCCGGCACAGTCTGGAAACAAACCAGCAATTCCTTCAGGAGTATCCTTTATGCCCGACGTCTTGGGGTCAACCCCACCCCTAATTACCTCAGAAATCTCAGCCACCATTTTCCCCACCGTCAACTTTGCAATCTCAGACTGGTTGGCAACGGACCTGTAGCAGTGTGGGCAAGCCAGCTTCCAGATGGTGATAGCTACCCGCTTCCGGACGGGCCAGGCCACCCTCCTGGGATTGTTTTGTGCTGGAGGGTTGTTCCCAGAGCTGCAGACATGCAGCTTTCTTCAGGCAACATTTCTGGAGCCACTGCTGGTCAGGGCAGGTTTGCGGGATGATGTGATCCCACCAGCCTGTGCTCACGGCCCTGATGCACAAGCGCCGGTCTACATAGGGGGCGCGAACAGCCATACCAAGTGAACAGCATCAGCCAGTTCCTGTCTGCATTCTCCCCTTCCTGCTCCACCACTGGATCCGTCTGGTGCCAGAAAACGCTGCCAAAATGTCCACCGGCATCTCATGGAAGCTCTGCCCACATCCTGAAATGGGCATCAAACCTGGGCAAGAAAAGTGCTTGTCAGGGCAGCTCCTCCACGTCGCTGGCTCGGGCTGCTGGAAGGGCGCAGACCAAAATGATGGCTCAGCAGGATGTGTTGGGCTGCTCAAACTTCCTGTAACGGGCAGCAGGGGCAGCCAAGCTTCCCCACCCTGCGCCACGTTTCGGGACGGTGCAAGGAAGTCTGGGATACAATTGGTTGGACTCGGGTCTGCCTACTGCTGCATAGACCCCCAGAGCCCTGGGTTTGGGCCCGATTCAAACATTCTTTACTTAGGGTTGGCAATCAGTGTAGATGCTGAAGCCCTGCGGTCGCAATCCCAGAGTCCACTGTCTTGAGTGCCGTTAACCCTGGCCTTGTTTTGCAGGGTAGATAGATCCTCAGTGTCCTGTTTACCAAGGCCTCTCTTGCAAACCTCCCTCTGAAGTCAATGGGAGTCCCATGCTTATAGGGCTGCCAGGATTGGGCCCTGGTCAGCTGAGGCTCCTTTAACCTTATGAGGTTCTGAGTGCTGCACAGCCTAGCGCACTGGCACTGGATTTAGACTCAGGGGACCCCGGTTTGGTCCCCAGCTCAACCCTAGGCTTTTATGTGACCACGGGAAAGTCACTTCCCCTACCCTGGGCCTGATTTCCCACCAGGAGAGTGATGCTTGCCTGTAGCACGGGGGTACTGTGAAGAGAAGTGGGACACGCTCTGCTTTTACGGTGGCCCAATGGGGCACTACTCCCCCTGTTCTGGAGTCTGGGATGGTTGGGTGTGGGTCCCGGGCAGTGGTGCTTTAGCTTCCTGGCCCTTTCAGTCCCACCCCTTTCAGGGTATGAAAGTCCAAAGACAAAGGAATCTGTCATGGGTGGTTCAGACACAACAAATCCAGCATCTCGGCAGGGTTCAGACTAGATGACCCTTGTGGTCCCATCTAAGCCTGTGGTTCTATGCTACAATGAACTCAAAAACATCTTCAGCAGGACCTCTCCTTCTGCTCAGGGCTGGTCTTCATGCAGCCCAGCCTTCTATTCAATGTTCCTGGGACGGGTCATCCCATCCACAGGGGACTCATCCAGGCAGCAAGCTGTCTCCATCTCTTGGCTGACACCAGGCTTCCCTTGTGAGGTGCTCAGATCCAAAGGTGTAATTACAATCTGGATACAGCTGAATCGCAGTTACTATGCTGGAAGACACCAGTGGCCCCTTTCATCCGCTTCCTGACAGAAGCCAATGCTGTCTGCTTCTGAGGAAGGTGTGAAAATGTGACATTAGAAGGGCGGCGGGGGTAGGGGGAGGGAGGAGAGCGAAAAGAATTCCCAACCCCTGCCAGCTGGGGAGCAATTTAGATGCTGAAGCTGAAGCATGTGAGTCGATCACCCTTGTCATTTACAGCCAGGCTAATGTAACTACAGGGTTCTGTACTTATTCCCGTAAATGGGATGTACATTTCCACAGGAGGCAGGGAAGAAATTCTGCCCGTGTTGCTGATGAATGAAGCCTCTGGGTGCAGATCAACCCAAAGTGGGGCTGAGCTGGGGAGAGATCAGCAGTTTGTGGAGCCCAATACAGAACAAGAAGGGTTAATAATGATGTTAGAGAGGACTCTGGAGATGGAAGCCTCACTGACTGTATAAAATAAGACCAATCATTCAGGCAGAAGGTTTGCAAACTTCCCATGAAATCAGAGGGAATCAGCAGCCTTGGTTTTTTTTTCCCCAGAAAAATTGTTTGCTTAAGAGTGTGCTTCAATACTGCCAAGCTGGGACAAGGGGCCAGCCGCTCAGCTGGGGTGAATCGGCCTCGCTCCCTAAGTCAGTGGATCTGAGTCACGTCAGCCAAGGATCTGTCGGCTTTTTGTTCTGGTGGTGTACAGCACCTAACACAAGGGGGTACAAGTCCATGAATGGGGCCCCTGGGCATTATGGTAACATAAATAAAGAATCATAATACACATAACAAAGAGGAGTCTGAAAGCATCATGGGACCACTTTTTTTTTCTTAAAGTTCAATGTTCTTGATTTTTTAAAATGAAGATTGATATGGATGGTAAAATGAAAAAATGCCAAAAGCCAATAGGTCTGAGGTCTGATGTGTGGTAAAGAAACGATGTATCATGCAGTTTTCTATTGCAATCATACCTGGAGTGGCAGGCCAGGTATTTTAAAGTATGGGATAAAATAGGATAAAAGGAACAGGTAGAAAAAAAAACAGAATCAGCAGAAAATAACAGAGCCGGCCATTGTGCCTCATTTAGATGTGGAACAATGCTTGAGTTTGTCATGGGTTCTGTTCCTAGCTCTGCTATTTAATTACTGCATGACTTTGAGCAAGTCACTTAATGGTGCTGTGCCTCAGTTTCCCCATATGCAAAATGCACATGCTAATAATACATACCAACTTCATCCAGAGAGGCTTACTTCATAAAGTGCTTGGAAATCCTCTGCCAGAAGGTGCTTATCCCAAGATGTAGGTTGGTTGTTCTCCCACTGTGCATTCATGCAGGCAGTCAATACGTAGCTATTCTCTGATTGGGGGTCTCATGCAGCATTCATTTGCCCTCCAGAGTGCATCTTCCCTGATAGAAATCAGACATGTAATTGAGCACTGGGGTAGGAATGGGGTAGCATAGACCGGATTCAGGTGTTTTTACCACTGTGTCATCTGACACTGCTCTGATTCATGCCTAGAGTTAAAAGGTGGGGTGGGGGGAAAGGGACAACACATGGAGGGGTTTTACAGATAAGCAGCAACCCTGGGCGCTCTTCCTCTCAAGTTCATTTCTGGCTTGTTGCAGACGGAAATCATCAGGAAACGTCTGAACAAGGACATCCTTCACCACCCCGTGATCATGCTGAACTTCTGCCCTGACCTGAGAACCAGCCAGCCAGACCTCAGGAAAACCCAGGGCGAGTTTATATTTCTGATAGACCGCAGTGGAAGCATGAGCGGCACGAACATCACCCGCGTCAAGGTACCACAGGGGGTAAAACGCGACTCCCAAGGGTCTGCAGTTGGAGGGAACTGGCTAAGCATTAAACCCTGGTTAAATATTAGCTGGCAAAAGGGTTTCTTTAAGTGCTGAGGAATCATCTCTGCCCATCTCTTCTGGCTCTTTGAATGTCATGGGGTATCCTTTCTGTGCTGGAACAAATCCAATGCAGTTTTGTTTTCAGCATCTCACTGGCTTGCATATAATGAGTTCTTCAACCATTCTACCTTTGGTCTGATGTCACAGCCTAAACAGAGGGTTGGGACAGGTCGGTACTTTAATTTAAGACCCCCAAAGAAACTCAAAACACCGCAGGCAGTGGTTGGTGCTAGTCACTCTGTAGGTGGCATGCTGCCACTGACCTGCTCTGTGACCTTGGGCAAGTCATTTCACCAGTCGGTGCCTTCCTAGCTGTGAAAGCAAAATAACAACATTTACCTACCTCTGTGGAATGCGTGACAGACTTTGAGCTCTTCAGATAGATGGTGCCACTATACATAATAATCAATAATGTACCTGTTTAAATTCCCTTTGCAGCTTTGACTGGTAAAGGAGTTCTTCGTGGCCTGTGCTAAACTGTCTCGTAGTTTTGCTGTGCTGTATTAAAGAGCTGCTGCGTTGCACAGAGACTATGTCAGCGGAGGGTGACACTGAGCTGTCGAGGTAGCTAGGTACAAGTGCTAATGCCAGAGGATGTGCCGCAAGCCTATAATCCATAGGTACATCTGAGTAGGACCCAACCAAATTCATAGTCCACTTTGTCAATTTCACAGTCATTGGATTTTAAAAATCATAAATTTCATGAGTTCAGCTCTTTAAATCTGAAATGTCACCGTGTTATAATTGTGGGGGTCCTGACCCAGAAAGGAGGATGGGGGATGGGATTTGCAGGGTTATTGTGTGTGGGTGTTTGCAGTACTGCTACCCTTACTTCCATGCTGCTGCTGGTGGCAGTGCTGCCTTCAGAGCTGGGCAACTGGAGAGCGGTGGCTGCTGGCTGGGATCCCAGCTCTGAAGGCAGAGTCGCTGCCAGCAGCAGCACAGAAGTAAGAGTTGCATGGTATGGTGTTGCCACCCTTATTTCTGCGCTGCTGCTGGCGGGGCGCAGCCTTCAGAGCTGGGTGCTGGCCAATAGCCACTGCTTTCCAGCCACCCAGCTCTAAAGGCAGCACAGAAATAAGGGCGGCCCCCCTAAAATAACCTTGTGACCCCCCCTGCAACTCTCTTTTGGGCGAGGACCCCCAATTTGAGAAATGCTGATCTCCCCTATGAAACCTATATAGTATAGGGTAAAAACATACAAAAGACCAGATTTCATGGGGGATACCAGATTTCACAGTCTGTGGTGCGTTTTTCATGGCGGTGATTTTGGTAGGGTCCTACATATGAGCTATAACCCTCTATAAACAGGTCAAATTGTTCTGATGACATTATGACAACTGGCTTTGGCCAAGGCCCATAGAAATCAATGGGAGCCTTTCCATTATTTTCAGTGCATTTTGGATCAGTCCCTACAGGCTCAGTCCTGCAAACCTTACTCACATGCGGAGACTCAGCGAGTTCAGTGGGGCTATTTATAGGAATACGGCTCACAGGATTGGGCCCCATGAGAGCCGAGGTGACTATTTAGTTCTTGGAGGTCCCATTAAGTGCTGTGCTGAATGGGGGGGCTTAGAGATGACCTCCCTCGGGAGTGAAATAATAGAAGATGGACAGTAGGACAGGGGCCTTGGGCATGGCTGGCAAATATTCTTGCCTTGGGATGGATTCTGGGCCAGCTTTTCCCAGCGACTTCAGGGACATCCCCTTCATGGGAATGGCCATTTGGGTAGACAGACCCATGCTAGGTGTACTCTAGTTAGTCACTAAAAATAGAAGTGAGGGTGCCAGGCTTCAGTACCAGCTGTACAAGCAAGTACAGACCTGCCGTTCGCCCACCCTGGCTGAAAAGGGTGTAGATCAGGATGGAGCCTGGCTGTACACCACTGTCTGGAATAACTGTACAGGCCAGGACTCAGCCAGAGTTCCCTCCTAGAGACTCTGACAGCCATTGGCGGGGAAATCACTCTAGTCGCTATTTAATGATTCTTGTCTGCGCTGGTTGCACTTCAGGGGCCAGGTCTGTGGTTGCCAGCTGGCCCTGGCAGGTCTCAGTGAGCAGGGAGGGGCAGCCCTGGGGAAGATTTTCTTTCTGGGCTCTCGGGGGTCAGTTCAGCCCTGCCAGTCGGGGCCGCTACATCCCCTAGCCCTGGGGAGGACAGGTGAGGTTTGCAAAGCCACCCGTCCCCTGGAATTTCTGCCAGGAAAGGGCAGTTCTAAGTTGCACGTGGATGCCCTTCTGGCAGAGAATACCTGGGAGAGCCACTGAATTAGCTCAGACCCACGGGTGCAGCCATGCCTTCTCTTCCCACAGGGCCACCCATGTCTGGGGCTGAGCTAGGTGGATGGGGAACCCCTGCTTCTGCAGGAGCTCAGTCCTGGGCACTGGTGCATCCCCTTCTGGGCAGAGCCTCTGCCCCTGGGACTTGCACCAGTGGCCTGCCGGCAGAAACGCTGTTCAAAGTCTTTTCATTGCCAAGCTGGCTCTTGTTTCCATGGGAACAGGATTCGGAAGGCCCCTGCCAGCAGAGAACGAGAGGTCTGCCTGCTGCGTGCTGGCTGTTGGTAGAGTTCTGGAAGGGCTAGTTTGTAGAGGCCACCCGCAAAGAGCCGGCGCCTGCCTGGGGGGCCACTAAAACCTTATGTCCATGTGTGTTTGTGTGCGTGCCTGGGTGCATACATGTGTGTTTGTGTGTGCACAGGCGAGTTTAAAAGAGATGGATTAAGTATGACCTCATTCAAAATTCCCCTGGTCAGTCTTTGAAAAGCAAGCAGTCCCATCCTGTCAGGTACCAGCATTTCGCTCACCTTTGCAAATGTGAGGCTCATGGGCCACTTAGCGGACTGCAGAGCTTACTCTGCCCTGTGATGGTACTGCCAAGAGGCTACACTGAGATGTCAGAGCAGCTGGAGATGAAAGATCACGTCACTGATGTGCAAGGAAACTCTGCTCCTCCCCCACATGGTTTACAACCTGATCGCTATTAGGAGCTTCTGGTTTACTTTTTGTGCATTCCTTCTGACTCAGAAGAGCAGTATCCAGTGCTCAGAAAACCTAGATTCTAATCCCAGCCCAGCTACTGATTCACTGCATGGACTATGGTGAGTCACTTATCTCCCCGGCCTCAGTTTGCCCACCTGCAAAGGGAGATAATACCTACTTCCTGGGGGTGTTTTAGGCAAAGTTAGTTGTTATAATTTATTTTATATTTTTGAGAGTAGCACCTAGAATCTCCAACTGAATTCAGGGTCCCATTATGCCAGTGCAGTACATACAGAAAGAGCTTACAATTTAAATAGACAGGACAGACAACGAAAGGAAGGACTATTATCCCCATCTGACAGTTGGGGACTGAAACACAGAGAGATTCAGTGACTCACCTAAGGGCATACCCATATCTCCTGAGGTCTAGTTCCAATCCTTACCCTCAAGAACCATGGCCCTAGATAAATGTGAAAAATTATTGTTATTTAGTAACTCAAATAATCTGTGCCCATCTCTGTATAGCATGGTGAGATCTAGGGATGAGATGTGCTCTATCAGGGATGGGTGTTGTGTAATGTTATTTAATATATTACCATGAGCTACGGGTCCATGAATTCTTACAAGCCAAGCAGGTCAGGCCTTATCATTATTTGCATGGGAGACATCAAAAATAATTTCAGGCTGATGCAGAAAGCCGTGTAAATTACACTCCTGTTAGACATGCAGTGACTGTCAGGTCAGTTGAATTTACGCTATTTAGTCACTTTCACCTATTTTCTGACACACAGTGCTCCCTGTGTAGCCCTGCTCTACCAGTTACATCAGTGCTGAATTTAACTCCTTATTCTTGATGGCTGGGATTTTTAAAGGGACCCAACAGAATTAGGCATCCTGGATTTATGTACCTAACTCTCTTAAACTCCCGTGAAAATCCTAGCCTACAATCGCTGCTTTCTGGGGGTGAAATTCATCCTGACAGACGGAACTGTCCCTGGTACTGAAATGGGACTGCTCAGGAAGGCTTTGGTTCCACCTGGCTGTTTAACTAGCCTGGTATGAAATGCCCTTGAAGATTTCCAGTCGTGTGGCCATCCTGAATGGAGGAAGGATGTTTCCTTTCTACTTCTCAAGAAAAGGAGAGTCCACCTTTCAAGGCAATGTATCTTTAGAGAGGAAAAAAACACTCTCCTGTTTTCTCCTGGCTTCTGTCATCTGTAAATGTCTGAATGCAGTTGCTGCTTTTAATGTATTCTGGATGGATTGAACTTGATTGACTAACATTTGCATAGTCATCAGCTTGGACTATAAATTGCCTGGAATGAACTTGCATGTGTTAGAAGGAGGAAGTGGAGCTGCACGGTATGAAAACTGTGCTATATGACAACTGTGCTATCTGTAGACTAAAATGATCTAAAATGAATAGATAGGGAGTAATTTGGTGCTTGTGCTGTGTGTGTGTAATCAGGTGTGGGGGGAGGGAGGGAATTCAGTTTGGGAAAGAAGGGACGCACAGACTAAAATGTTAAGGGGGAAGGTTTAATGCTTTTCATTTCCTGCCGCTGATTTCATTCTGGCGATCCTGCAGTAATGCAGCTCACCATTTCAAAAACAAAAACAGGACGTAAGTATGACTGTGTCAAGCATATATATTGGCAAACATGGAATAAGACACAGAAATTGACTTCTCTTGAAGTGAACATCTAAGCTGATGGATCTGTGAGATAAATCTCGAGGGCAGCAGAACTGAGATCAATAGTTACCTCAAGGAGCGAAAAATCTTCCTGCTTACTGAAACGTGAAGTCCATATTTGTAATATACATTTGAATTGCTTCATGAGAAATATCTGGAAATCTGTTTTTGAAAACTACTTCTAAAAATATGAACTTCAAGATCCTAGGGGGGAAGAAATCACCTCTGCTGAACCTTTCAGGAAGCAGCCATTTGAATATGTTCTCTCACTAACTCAGAGGTGAATAACAGTTTTCCTTAACTCATCTGCAGCCAGTTGGAATGCAAACTTGTACACAGGTTAACATTGCTCCAGATCTCTGTATTGTTTACCTCTCACAGAGTCTCCAATACAAATGTATGGACTTGTCACATGACTGTTTTCAGCCAATCAGGAGGTGTGTGTGTGTGTGTGTTAGTAAAACAGTACAGGGCTCAGGCATAACCCACTCCCTGCTCCCACCCCACCCATTAAAGTCACTGGGAGTTCCAGACCTGGATGCCTTGCAGATGTGATGCACTCTTTGTAGGAATGAATTTGGGATGGCCACGAAGCTACAGAGGTGCTATCAATTTGTGATCAGTAAGTTCCCATGAGACTTTAAGGATTTGATCCAAAGCCTCATGGCATTTTTCCATGAACTTTGCTGGGCTTTGGTACAAGCTCTAAGAGCTGAAGTGTTTAACTCTGGGGCTGTGGCCAAGTTCCAAATGGGCAGTTACCCTTTGACAATCCAAAATTCCCCTTCAATTGGAAGTGGTATATTTTTAACTTCCCGGCCTTTGGGGTCATCTAATCCATGCTGCTGACAATGAGAAAGTGAGGAGGCTCTTCCACTTCTTTGGCCTTAGGAGCTATTCTCTGAAGACCTGGCTTTTGGGTCTTTGATGCCCAAGACAAATGGACAACTGTATGATCTCATCCCCATGTAAACGCACAACACTAAACCACTCTGGAACAACACAAATCACTGACCTGCACTTGGCCTTTAACCATCCTCTTCTTCAAAAGCGAATGCCATATCCACTGTCTCCTGTTTGTTGTCAAAACGACAGCGTCTTTCATCCCAAGGCATTCCATTTCCACCAGGCACGACATGAGATCCAGTACATTTCTTGTCTCTAATAAAAAGAACCAGTTCAGAAGGGAAAGTTAAAGAGAATTTTTCAGGTGAAAAATCATTCATTGCAAAAATCAAGCCTCCTTACTTGTGCTGATATTCACACCTTGCATCCTGCAAACAGAGAGAAAGTGGCTTTAGAAAATAAAAAAAAATAATGATTTTTTCAGAATGTATGCTGTTTTGTTTATTTTGTGCACTTTGCTCAAGAAAAAAAAAAACCCACACCAGACAGTTTCTCACACAATACACACGGCTGCATTCACAAATAAGATTAAGTCCATGAAAACAATTCTATTAAAGTTATGTAAAGCCCCTTCTTAAAACCTATCCCCCAAAATCTTACATTGTGGGGTACGTACTACCCATCTTTGTCCTGAGGAGCTTTCTTGGAGGAGAATAGCAATCAGATGCATGCACTGTTTTCTTAATGTGTCAATCATGTAAAAGCAAACTAGGAGGCTGTGGTCTAGATGAAATTACTATAAGGTAGGTGTGCATCTGGCTGCAAGACTGTACTCAAAGAGTCACTATCAATGGTTCACTGTTCAACTGGGAGGGCGTATCTACTAAGGTCCCACAGGGGTCAGTCCTGGGTCTGGTACTATTCAATATTTTTTTTAATGACTCGGATAATGCGTAGAAAACTTGAGGGTGGTGCCACGTTGGGAGGGGAGGCTAGCACTTTGGAGAATAGGATTAGATCAGCATTTAAAATAACCTTGACAAAGTAGAGAAATCATCTGAAATCAACAAAATGAAATTTAACAAAGGTAAGTGCAAAGTACTTCACTTGGTAAGGAAAACTCAAATACAGGACTACACAATGGGGAATAAATAGCGAGGTGGTCATGCTGCTGAAAAGGATCTGGGGATGATAGTGGATCACAGATTGAATCTGAGTCAACAATGTGATGCAGTTGTGAACCAGGCCGATATCATTCTGAGGTGTATTAACCAGGGTGTTGTATGTTAGACACACAAGCTAATTGTCCCACTCTACTCAGTGCTTGTGGGGCCTCAGCTGGAGTTCTGTGTCCAGTTCTGGGTGCCATACTTTAGGGAAGATGTGGACAAATCAGGAGAATCCAGAGGAGAACAACAAAAATGATAAGCGGTTTCAAGGACCTGACCTATGAGGAAAGGTTAAAAAAAAACAAGCTTGAGAAAAGAAGATTGAGGTGGGACCTGTTAACAGTTTTTAGCTATGTTAAGGACTGTTACAAAGAGGACGATGATCAATTGTTCTCCATGTCCACCGAAGGGAGGACAAGAAGTTATGCACTTAATCTGCAGCAAGGGAGATTTAGCTTAAAACTTTCTAAGTCGAACGGTAGCTAAACTCTGGAACAGGCTTCCAAAGGAGGGTGTGGAATCCCCATCACTGGAGGTTTTTATGAACAGGCTGGACAAACGGCTGTCAGGGAGGGTCTTGATTTACTTGGCCTCAGTGCTGTGGGCTGGACTTGGTGACCTTTTGAGGTTCCTTCCGGCCCTGCATTTCTAGGACTCGGTGAAACAAGCCGTGTTATTCTGTTGTGTTATTGAACTGCATGCAGCGAAATGCAGGGTAGTGGTGAAGTTACTGTGGAGATGGAAAACCAGGAGCGTAGTGCTGCTGATAAAGCTCAGGCTGCCAATCAGATACCAGCCTTCCCGACCCGTGTTCACTTTTATTTCCTTCACCCTCACAGGATGCCCTGCTGGTCATACTCAAGAGCCTGGCTCCAGCATGCCTCTTCAACGTCATCGGGTTTGGGTCGACCTTTAAGACCCTCTTTCCTGCCAGCCAAACTTACTGTGAGGTGAGTGAGGACGTTTCTGGACTCATTGGCACTCACAGCTCAGATGCTGTTGTGGGGGGGCTGGCACATGCTGCCTTTGCAGGATGGTATCAGGGAACATGCTGCAGCTGATGCCAACCGTGCCCTGCCCTGGGATCGTCTGTACCAGGGAGCTGGTTGTGTAGCTCAAGCACTGCCCTTCCTCTCTGTGTGAAGTAGCTGCACACACCATTAGCTACAATCCTCTTGCCTTGTTCTGGAGTTCAGGTTCCTTCCCTTGGGCTGCTATGCTTCCCTTGACAGGTATTAACTGCGGGGTGCTAATATCCCAGATCCTTACATACTGGGTACATGAGTCCCAGGGACTTATTCTGAGAGGATGGAACCCCTGAGACACCAGAGCCCCTTTCTTTGCAGTCAAGATAGTGACCGAGGTTTGGAGGTTCTGACTTTCCATCACATGGCATTTAGGAACCCACCTTTCCTGGGTTCTCTCTGCACGGACCATGCTGGGCTGCTCCTGAATGAGCTAACGACCAATAGCATGTGGGAGGGCCAGAATGATCAGAAACCTCCTGAAACAGAAAAGAGTTGATCCTGCAGACTTCATCAGCCCAGCCCCCTTCTCCAGCACGTGCCAGGCCTCTGTGCCTCTGAGCCATTGCCATGCTCACTAGAGAAGACCCCCATGTCCTCTTGCAGCCCAGCATGCAGCAGGGTGGGGGTTTGCACACCATACAGCGTCAGACATGGACATACAGGATCTAGCCTTTCCATAAAAAGGCTACTGTGTGTGCCAGTCATTCACGCCTATAATGTTACAGGCATGAGGTTGTTACCTCCTGATGTAGGTACCGGTCGATGCCACCAATCACCCTCATCTCAGCCAAATCCATAGCTTTGGGCTGGACAGCACTAAGAGTTCCTTAGGTGGTGGATTAACAGGCACTGGCCAGCCAGCCCCACAAACATGCACACAAAGTTCTGTGTCTACCTTGTACAGCCCTCGACATGCACGCAGCTATCACAAAACCACCTATGCACTGACTTCCACTCTTCTCCCATTCATACATACCGTGCAGGATCTTCACTGTTGGGCCCATGCACGCACATGAACCACGGTCACATACGCACCCTGCAATTGTCTTGATTGCGATTGTTGTTTATTTACAGAAGGGCCTGCTATGTGCGAGGCTCTTCCAAATCCTGAAGAAGCAGAGACCCTGCTCGAGGGAGCTCACTGTCTAAGGACAAACACACCGCTCTACACAATCGCACACAGGGTGAAACTACTCCCTCATGGAGCGACAGCAGTGGCACCTGGCCCAGGCACCAGTCCCATTTAAGCCCTAAAGAACCCGGCTTAAGTGGGATTTCTGTGTTGCATATGCCTTGCACTGCCCTCCGTGAGGGGTGAATTTCATCGACAGAAAATAGCTGCAGACGCATTGGGGCTTTTACAGAGGCAGTGTGGCTTGGTGGTGAGAGCAGGTGATCGAAAGTTGAGAAGGATGTGGGTTGTATTCCCAGCTCTCCCACTGACTTGCTGTCTGACCCGCAGCAAGTCCATTCTCCTCTCCAGGACCCTGGAGCCCCCATCCTCTAAACGGGGGGGTGTAGTAATCTCGTAACGTGCTTCTGGACTCCCGGACGAAAAGTGTTATACCAGCGCTCAGCATCAATCACAATATTTACCACAGTGACTCTAGCTAGTGGGCGCTTTTGCTCCCTTTGCAGGAGAGTCTGGCTATTGCGTGTGAGAGCATCAAGAAGATCCGGGCGGATATGGGCGGCACCAACATCTTATCCCCTTTAAAGTGGATCTTCCGACAGCCCATCCACAGGGGCCACCCGCGCTTGCTCTTCCTGCTGACCGACGGAGCTGTGAGCAACACCGGGAAGGTCATTGAGCTGCTGCGGAACCACTCCTTCTCCACCAGGTATGGACAACTCTGGGATCCTCTGGCATAGGGGCAAAAAAACAGAAGGTAGGGGACTTGGAATGCAATGCCAGCAGCAGGCCTCCATCTTATGTTTCACAGTCATCTCACACTCAGAATGAAAGGCAGGACGGTAGGTCGTAGTAGCAGGGTTTGGAATGGATCCCAGAAGTCCAGGGGCTTTTCTGGAAGGTCATCCAGACAATCTGAGCCAGGGAAATTGGGCTGGTCATTTCACTAGAGCAGCCTCTTCGCTGATCATAGAATCAGAGACTATGAGGGTTGGAAGGGACCTCAGGAGGTTCTAGTCCAACCCCCTGCTCAAAGCAGGACCAATCCCCAACTAAATCAACACAGCCAGGGCTTTGTCAAGCCTGACCTTAAAAACCTCTAAGGAAGGAGATTCCATCACCTTCCTAGGCAACCCATTCCAGAGCTTCACCACCCTCCTAGTGAAAACGTTTTTCCTAATATCCAACCTAAACCTCCCGCACTGCAACTTGAGACCATTACTCCTTGTTCTGTCATCTGCTACCACTGAGAACAGTCTAGATCCATCCTCTCTGGAACCTCCTTTTAGGTAGTTGAAAGCAGCTATCAAATCCCCCTTTCTGCTTGCAGGACTGACCTGAGAACAGTCTTCCTCGCAGTCTTTTAATACATCTGGCTCCGAGTCCCAGCTCAGTCCAGTGCGGGGCAGCATAAAAATCAAATACTCTGAAAAGAAACCGAAAGGCAATGCCTGGTATTTATGTGACATAAAGAGAACTTGCGGAACTCATTGCCACAAAAGATTGAGTCACGTGTCCTGGGATGGTTTTAGAAAAAGGATCAGACATTTATTAAGGGGGCGACTGTGCTGAGATTTGCAGCTATTGTGAGGATTGAGTCCCTCTGGTATGTAAGTATCAGCACCCAACTTCTCATGCTTGCTCCTGGGCCAGTGAATGTTTGAGGGGTGTGGCGTATGTGGGGTAAGACATGAACTGAGCGTGTACTGGATGTTAATGTTGCCTTCCCTGGTGATTTCCTTGCACTGATAGGAAATGCAACCAAGCAACTTTCCCTGTACATTTACTAAGGTCTTGTCCACATGTAGAGTTATCAGGGGAATAGCAACGGCATTTTAAATTCACACCCTACCTTAATCCCAATGAACTTCCATGTGTAGACGAGCCCTGAGTCCATTCAAAAGGGGCATGAATAACAGGATCTGCAGTTCTGTCCACCCAGTGAAACCACATGGCCTTTCCATGAGATGAGGGGCATCAGCTGGGAGTGAGGAAGGAATTCCCAGCCCTGCAGGGTACTGGATTGCAAAGTCAGGTGTGTTCTGGAGGGTTTTTGCTTTCTCTGGACATGGCTGGTCCTGGCTCCTCTCAGAAACAGGATCCCAGGTTAGCTGGAGCACCAGGCTGGAGACTTTTCCCACTCGAGAGGCTTCTGCACAGTTTCAGAAACCAGAGAAACAGAACAGGAAAAACAACCGATCAGTTTCCCTCTCACCCTCGAAGATTCTCCTTCCCTTCTTGTGTCCGTCATCCTCCCCTTCCGTGGGGCCAGTGGGACCTCCACACCCCTCACTCTGAGGGAGGAAGGTTCTGCTCAAACTCGCAGCAGCAGCCCTGGTTATCTGGCTCTCAGGCCCTGAGAGGTAATTGCTCAGGGTGTCCAGACACACCGGGCTGGAGAAGAGCACAGAGGAAGGAGGTGCTGGGGGACTTTTTGCGTTTCCTCTTCACCAGCCCTTAGACAGTCCTTTCCTAGGGGAGGTGGAAACCCCTGCTCCAAGGCAGGAGTGTATCTTAAACAGACAGGGATCAATCCTGAAAGGTGCTGAGCCCCTGCAACTTCCATTGACTTCTGTCTCTCCCTCCCTCCCTCCCTTATAACAGCTGGTCATTTCCCTGTGCTCATTTGCACAGTTCCCATGGTCATCAGTGGGAGCAAATCTGAGCCCTTGGCATATGAAGTGAGACTAGCGCTTGCCGGCCCTTCACTAGCCAGCCAGGTCCAAGCTGCAGAGGGGGGCTTGCTCAAACCCATGTTTTTTCCTGTCTGATGCCGATTCTTGATTACAGGCTTCAGCCAGAAGCAACAGCAACAACCAAAAGGTCACTTTAGCAGAAGGGCTGGGGAGGTCAGGAAAGCACTTGGTGGTTCTCTCCTGGAGAACGTTTATTTTAATCCTGAGCAGAGATAATTGCCAGGTCGTTAATGGTATCGGCTGCAGGACTCAGCTGGGGGAAACGGCCGAACCCCATAGGAAAGCAGACCCTTTGCATTCAGAGAGGGAATGAGCTGCTGCAAAAGGAGAGGGAGGGGGGTGCCCCAGGGCCAATGGCCAGTAAGCCTGCGTCCCTTCGGGTGCCACAGGGAAGACATCCCCCTTTATCATTTTGTCCCCTTTTGAGCAGGGCTGAGCAGTTGAGGCTAAACATCTGGCTGACTCGCTGCTCATGGAGGCACCTCGCTGGAGGCTGATTTCAGAGGGGCTAAACACCTGCAGCTCCCGTTGAAATCACAGGGAGCCGGGACTGTCCAATGCTATTGCACTTCCCAGCATTAGTGGGGGGTTAGGGACTGATCCTACACCCAGCCTCCTGCTCTAACTGCCCCCGCTCCTCATCCCTGACCTGCATCCTGAATTTCCATCTTCCCCCAGGTGCTACAGCTTTGGCATTGGGCAGAATGCCTGCAGGAGGCTGGTGCGCGGGCTGGCTGCTGTGTCCAAGGGGAGTGCAGAGTTCCTGGTGGAGGGCGAGAGGCTGCAGCCAAAGGTACAGCTACTCCCCTCTCCTTGTGAGGAGGGGGCAAACCAGGCGGGGCTCAGAGCTTTGGTCGGTCTGGATGGGTGCCCCAAAGACAGGAGGCTTCTCTGTACCCTAGTGAAGCTGGGCTGGGACAAGGGAGCAGCTGCCCCCTCAGAGTCCATCCTGCAAAGGGGCTGGGCCGGGACTGTGTAAAGACGAGGGAAGGAGGCGGATGGATTATTTGCTGATTTGACAGACCTGCAGCTGAGCAGGTGGGTGACCGACTGGCTTTGCGTCAGCAGGAGAGCAGCCAATGGGGCAGATGCTTTTCACCCCAATGAGAGCAGAAAGCACTCTGAGCATGTCTCCGAATGATGCCCCGTGGAGAGGGGGTGATGGACCAAGGGCACACGCTGGGCAGCACATGTTCTAACACCAATACCCATCACGCTGACCCTGGCTCGTACGGTCTCCCGGTGCTCCTCACTTTGTCTATATCCACCTGTTGTCTTCAGTTAATAATACAGACACTTCCCAAAGAAGGTCAGAGGGCTAAAGATGAAGAGCCAGGGATTATGAGTCAATTATCAGCTCTTTGGGGCAGGGCCCATCTTTCTGTCCTGTGTTAATTAATAAATAAAACAAAAAGAAGTACTGCTTCACACAATGCACAGTCAACCTGTGGAACTCCTTGCCAGAGGATGTTGTGAAGGCCAAGAGTACAAGAGGGTTCAAAAAAGAACTGGATAAGGTCCATCAATAGCTATTAGTCAGGATGGGCAGGGATGGTGTCCCTCGCCTCTGTTTGTCAGAAGCTGGGAATGAGCAACAGGGGCTGGATCACTTGATGATTCCCTGTTCTGTTCATTCCCTCTGGGTCACCACTTGGCACTGGCCATTGGGGGAAGACAGGATACTGGGCTAGACGGACCTTTGGTCTGACTCAGTATGGCCGTTCTTATGCTCTTATGTGTTTGTCCAGCACCTAGCACAGGGGGTTCCTAGGCCAGGATGAGGGCTACCACAACCCTGATAATAATCACTGGAGGCCTTAAAAGCCAAGGGGGCAATGGCCCAATCCACTGACAGCCATGTGAAGAGATGATTTGTAGCTGGACCCGGGGATCAGCTCTTCCTTGGTGACACGTCTCCAGAGGAAAGCCAGTGGCAAAGTGCTCATCAGCGCACCATAGCATGGCACCACTGCTGCACAACGGGCTCACGTCGAACCCACGGGACAGTCCCTAAAAACCACCTGCTATTTTGTACCACCATTTTTGCACTCAGAACGAACTGCCGGTGCAAAGCCTGATTTGCAACCCCCAAATCCCATTGCAGGGGCAGCAAGCCTGGTGTGGATTTTGCAACCCCAGCCACCACTCCCACGAGCTGGGGGATCACTGTGATCAAGAACTGCATTGCAGGGATGTTTCTCAGGCCCTGACTTTGACTGTGGCACCAGTTAACGCCCCACAAACACGGCTCATGGGCAGCAGGATCGGGGTGATCCCGAACACACCAGCACGGAGCCCTTGGACCAAATCTCCCCCACCCCCAACCTAAAATTCTGGACTCAAGCGACAACAATTTCCTAGGGGAATAGATCTGTTGCGTTTTAGTGAATGTCTCATCTCACTGGCGGGGGTGGTGGTCACAAGCTGCTCTTGGCACAATTCCTTGCTCTGAGGCTGACTCGCTGACTCCTACACAGCGTGTGGGCGGGGAGAGCTGGACGGAAAAGCACCTTCGTGTCAGACTCAGAGGAGAGTCAGAGCTTGTGTGCAGGGAGGCATGGAAGCGGGAGGTGCACTGCGCTCCTGGTTGCAAACAGAGCTGCAGTCCTAGACACAGACTGAGGACTTGCCATCCAGGCAGCTAATTAGCGGCAAAGTGACATCAAAATCCCTCGTTTTGCTCAGCCCAGCTGCCTGGTGGTTCACGGGGTACGCGGAAGGGGAATAATGGTGCAGTCGTTTTGCTGGTTAAACTGACTTTAGCGCAGGCTGGGACGCAGTCTCAAGGTTTTGCCGTCTGGCTCCCACGCTGCCAATGTCATAAATAACGGGGCTCCCTGCACCTGGTGCTTTCACTCCACAGAGCTGCATTGCAAGGTTCATTCTGCACAGCCTCACTATTCCCGCCTCTCCCGGTGGCCTCCTGTCTCACGGGCAGCCGGCTAGCATTTGAGACCTTCCACTTGTCTCTCTCCTATAGCATTCGTATTCCAACCTGGGAGTTCCGGTTCCTTTAGCATCTGCCTCCCCTCCACTTCCATTCCCGTTCTGTAGGGCTCTGTCCACACTGAGATCACGGGGGGATAATTGCGCTAGTCTACCTACACCGGAACTAGCCTGGAGCAAGCAGTGAAGCTGAGGAGGGCTGTACAATTACGTGGGAGGCCAGGGCATGCTGCAGGCCATGCTGCTGCAGCTTCGCTGCTCTGGTACCAAGACTGCAGTGTAGACATCCCCTAAACCTTCTGCATTTCCCCACCTGGCCCCTCTGGAATGGAACGCTCAGCTCTCCCCGGCAACCGGCACTGGGTTCATATGATTTACTGACATTCACCCTCCTTTGGGCATTGAGCGGCTCCCGTTGGTTCAGTCCATCCTAGCACCGGGGTTGGAAACGCCGGCTGTCGTGACTGTTTTATGGAAAGGCCCCTTTCCTGTCCCCGCTATGGCCCATGAAGCACTTTCAGAGACAGAGAAGCACAAGCGTTTGTGTTATAAACGAAGCCCCCAGACAGGAAAGGGTGTTTTTACAGGGCTGTTAATATGGGCCTCACTTGTTATAGAGATAGTCTTTAACCATCTGAGGCATCAATTAATGGCCCCATCAAACACACCCTGGTGTGTCTTACAGATCCTGTATTGTGGCCGTTGAACTGTAGAGAAAGTGGTGTATAAATATATAAATCTGTGTATAAATCTCTTTTTAACTTCTCTCCACCCTCTGGGAAACAGTCCCTAGTGGGAAACAGTGACGAATGGAGAGTTTCCCAATAGAGTTGCCTGTAATATATACATGGATATTGGCCTGGATTGCCAGCTACATAAACTGGCATAACTCCATAGAGGTCAGTGGGGCTACGTTAATTTACGCAGTGTGATGCCAAGTGACCCCAGCTGGCCCAGTGCTGGGCTCTCAGTAGCCTCTTTGTGTGCTTGCGAGAAGGACTCTCTGTCCTTGGAAAGCCGCGAAGGCTTGATTCAGAACGCAGAGATCTCTCGGCGCCTGCGCGGGAGGATAGTTTGGAAGGCCCTGTGGAGTTCTCTACCAAAAGGCAGGCGTGTCTCATGGCCGGGGAGATTGGGAAGGGATGGCGTGGAGTCAGAGCATGCTCCTCGCTATGTGCGTGTGATTAATGCCTATGCAGAGCAGGCACCTGCCTGCTGGCCAAGGTACCAGAGTATTATCCTGCAGCAAAGGCATCTGCTGAAGTTCACATGGAGGATTTCCTGAAACTCACTCATGGTTGGCTTCACTGGCCCTGGTGTAGGGGGCTTGGCAGGACAAGAAGGAAATTAGCTGGAGTGCAGAGGGCTGGTGGTAGATGGCACAATTTGGAGCAGCCTCGGGGGTGCTCTAAGTTGCTTTCTTGGACCAGATTGGTGTCTGGTAGCTGAAGGATCAGGTGGCAGAAACCACCTGCATGCTCTGCTGAGGGGTTTGGAATACTGAAGACAGGTGACATGTAGCAGGTGAGTTCCCAGGGATCACAGGGCCCTGTCACTCCACTCTGGTGGCTCTCTCCCCCATGGGGCAGGAGGGGATTTCTGCCAAAATCAGTTTGCCCAATTGGCCAGGTGTGAAAAGGGTGGATCTTTTCCATTTTCCCCTGTAAGATGCAGGCAGGAGACAAGAGCCACTGGGCCATCGGCCTCTCAAGACATCACATTGGGATGGGCTCTAGGAGCGGACAATCGGCGACTGTGGGCAGGTCTGTTTATCTTCACTGTGCAACACACGGAGACACCCCGGCGTGTTCCCACACTGACATACGCCCCCACACGTGCACGCCGATGTGCTCAGGCATCCATGCATGTCCCTGTTCACACCACGTGCCTGCACACTCATTCCCAAGCCCCTCCCCTCTGCCATTTGACAGTCCACATGGGTCTGTGCTCTGTCCTGCCAGATGATCAAGTCTCTGAAGAAAGCGATGGCCCCCGTCCTGAGCGACGTAACCGTGGAGTGGGTCTTTCCTGAAACCACCGAGGTCTTGATCTCGCCAGTCAGTGCCAGCTGCCTCTTCCCTGGTGACCGGCTGGTTGGGTACAGCATTGTCTGTGATACGTCCCTGTACATCTCCAACCCCAGAGCTGTAAGTAACCTCTGCCACATTTCCCAGTCCCATGGGCAGTGTGTGGGTATCATTTGTTTGTGTATTCATACATGTTTGGGTGTGTATGTGTGTGAATACGTGACGCACTAGACACGGGGTATCATAGAATCATAGGATATCAGGGTCGTAAGGGACCTCAGGAGGTATCTAGTCCAACCCCTTGCTCAAAGCAGGACCAGTCCCCAACTAAACCACCCCAGCACTCCATAAAGAGGGGTGGGGATAATGTACGAATGGCTAAGACTGCCCATTCCATCCGCATCCTGAGCTCTTTCCAGACCCAGCAGGCCAGAGCGGATGCAGTCTTCCACCCAATTCCTCTCTTTCCCTTTCTTCCCCAGGACAAGAGGCGGCGCTACAGCATGATGCGTTCCCAGGAGTCAGGCAGTTCCGTTTTCTTTCACTCCCAGGAAGAGGGAGCTGGCTCGGACAGCTGGAGCTATCCCAAGGACTCTGAGGGGGGGCTCCCTTCAGAGCGGTCCCCGGATCGCTTGACGGTTGGCGAAGAACCGAGGAGAGAATCTGACCCAGATACTGGTCAGTTTCCCCTGGTCGTAAACCCGATAGCATCACCCACTACTCTTCCTCATCATTGCTTTTAGCTACTGGTTTGTTGCTTTCAGAGAACACCCCCTTCATCTAGATCTCTGCGAAGTGAAGCGGCAACACACCACACAAAGCTCAGAGACTCCATTTAGCTTAGATGCTTTATCCAAACAGGTCCAGGAATCGAACTGGGAATCCACTGAGAACAGGCCTCCCCTGAGATTTGCAGCACATCCTGGGCTCTGGCCCTGGCATTATTATTGCCATGTTTGCGCTCCCTCTCATAGCCAAAACCACCTGCACTGAAAGGCTTCCTGGGCTCTTGGTGACCCTCTGCAAGGTTTGGATCAGGCCAAATTCCAATTCCACATGTAGGATCTTACCAAACCCCGTCCTGCTACTAGGCAGATCCCTCTGGGGACATGCCCAGCCCTGTTGCTTCCACAAAGAGAGGGAGAGGGGTTAGACTAGGGGACTGGGAATCAGGACTCTCTGGTTCTCTATTCCTGGGTCTGCCACTAACTCTGCTCGCACCATTGTGTGAGTCACTTTGCCTTTCCCTGCCACCCGTTCCCCATCAGCAGAATGATGTTTACCTCCCTGCCAAGCGTGGGAGAGGACAGAGGTGTACAACTCTTTGGCTAGACCATCCTCAGCCCTGCAAAACAGTCCCTGAACAAGGCCCAAAGTCACACTCAAGAGTGAGGAGAGAGGAGTCTGGGGCAGATGGAAAACCAAGGTCCTGACCGCATAGGCATTAACGAGTCCCTGGCACTTTTCTCAAGGCGAAGAGTATTCATCCTGTTGGCCCAGTCCAATGCCAACAGTGTCCCGGCTGCGTTCCATCCCGGGAAGAGCTGCATGTCAGTCCTGGGGGCAGGGATCCCTGATTCGAAGAGGCATCCTTTAGGACGAAAGCCGCTCTATGAACGGAAGTCCATGGACTATATTCCAGAGCTTGGCTCCTCCATGCCTGGGCCACACCTGCAGATGAGCAGTCTGGAGGGTTCTTTTCCCTAAGGGTTTTCAAGCACGTCTCTCTGGTGTCCTTCCCCCTACCTGGTTTATCTCTGTCCAAGGTCCATCTGAGAGTGATGGGGTGGGGCTCTCTGCCTCTAGAGCAGGCCTGCACAACATGCGGCCCGGGGGCCACATGCGGCCCACACGGGCTCATTGTGCGACCCGCGGGAGGTAAGCAGGGGTAGGGCAAGCCAAGCGATGAGGTGGAGGGGGGTGAGGCAAGGGTGGGGCTTTTTGGCCCGCAGCTGGTTTTTATGCAGTAATATGGCCCTCGCTGCTTTCCGAGTTGTGCAGGCCTGCTCTAGAGGAAGGGGGCTACCCACTCTCTGCTGCCCAAGACAAGGGATTTTAAAGACCTGACTGGCATTGGCTGGTCCCGCTGCTGATCAGCTCTTTCTCCCAACAGGGCTGGACCCCAAATCCTCCTCCAGGCACAGGGTATACAGCACCAATCAGATCGCCAGCCACGAGCCGTTCAAGAGGGTCCCCACGGCCAGCGATCCGAGCGCAGCCCTGGGGAAGAATCCCCTTCGCAAAGCCCACATACAGGATCTGTGCCAGCTCAGCCCGGAGCCACAGCCCTGGCGAGTGGATTTCCAGGTAAGGGCCGGTGCTGGGGAACAACGGTGGGATGTGCCAGCAGGGGCCTTGCCAGGGTATCCTCGCACTGCTGCCCCTCTTATGCCAGAGCAGCCTGGGCCTTCCTTTCTAGCTCAGAGAGGCTCTTTCAGGGCACATGGCAGGGGCACTGCCCCCAGGTCCCGTTACCTGGCATAGCTCTTGCCCGCTGTGCCATGTTCTTGCCCTGGAGCCTGGAGATCCAGGAGTTACACTGTGACTCCCAGCCCCAGAAGCTGCAGGGTAAGATCCTTCCCTACCCGTCTCACCCCCCTGTCCCCAGCGGAGCAGTCTCAGGGCCATCTCAATTCTCCCAGACACTCTGTCCTCCCTGTACTGGAGCCACGTAGGGCCAGGTTTTCAAATGCACTCGGCTTGGCTGGAAAACCGCAGCCCGGTTTTTGAGTGATCTGAGCGCGCGGGGCGCAGGGTGAGTGGAAGGAGCTGAGCTCTCCGAAAATCCAGCCCCAGGCACGACTGCCAAGCAACTAGACCCCTGGCCCTGCCTGGGCTCTCCTGGAAATTTGGCCACAGTGGAGGATTCCAGCGTTGCTTCCAGACCCCAGCAGCTGCTTTGCAGGGTGCTCTCCTGCCTCTCCAATGCAGCGGTTTCGCTGTCTCCTCCGCCCTCTCATCGCCTGCATGACACCAGCCCTGAGCTAGGGCTTCCAGCGTTGCTCCCTGGTCCCAGTGCACCCTCTGGGGTGTAGGATGCTCTTCAGTGCACCATGTCCAAAGTTTCCTGTCTCCAGACCAACCGCTATAGGTCCTGCCCACCTGCAAAACCCACTCGGGTGACTACACCCACATAATCAGGTACAGGGGCAGCTTTGCAGCGGCAGGCAAAGCTCTCAGGTCCTAGGCGCTCCGATCCGGAGCAGGCTTGTGCACGCATGTGCGTTTTGTGCTGCAACCTGGCGCAGAGGAGAAAACGTTGCCTGCCAGAAATAAAGCCCAGAAGATAGAAAAATCCTGTCTGGATTTCCAGCAAGGACGCACGATAGGTCCATCACTTCTTTTCATAGCCTGGGCTCATGTGTGTTTTGTTGGCATCTCTACTGCCGCCTTCATCAGAGGGGTCTGAGCTTTGTTTTATTGGTTGTTTGATCCTAGTTATACCTGTGAATTCTTCTTAGGTTCATATTTCACTAGAGTTTGGCCAAATTATCTAAACCCTTCAGATCTGTAGCAGTGCCTGGGTGCCTCACAGCGGAACACAAAGTTAATCTTTGTGCAACCCCCCTGTTAATATAACACCGGGTCCAAGGCAATGAAAGACAGGGTACAAAAGGAGCTGGAGCAGAAAGTCTGCCCCATGTAAGTTTCCAGAGAGATTTTGCTTTAATTCACAGCTCTTTCTTTTCACATAGACACAACAGGCTACATTATTCCCAGAATGAGTTTGCATCAGCGTCCTAGTAATTCTGATCACTCCCACACCTTAAGAACCGAGGGTCTGATTCTGGCCCAATGGAGTACCACCAGAGAATGAGAGATTCAGGGGTGCCTGAACTCCACTCATTACACCTGAGGCAGGGGACAGAGGTGGCTTTGTCACTTTATTGCTCCCCACTATCCCAGAGACAGCTGGAAGTTAATTCAGCCCTTTGTGCAAGCTAGAGCAGCCTCCAAGCTGTTCTAACTTGTGCCAGCTGGAACAGCTTCCTCGTGCTTGTGGGCCCCTAGGGCCAGCCATGCTCCAGGGATAGTGACGTTTTACAGGAGAAAGCCAGGGATATGCTGGGAAGGGTTCGAGGTTCAGCCCACAAGAAGGCTGCTCATTTCCCTTCTGAGGTCATTATAAACGGAAATAAAAAGGTGAGGTTAGCCGAAAGGGTGATTTCCGCGGTCTGCGGTGAATTAGAAGCATTCAGTCCCCTTCGAAGCCGATATCAGCATGCCGATTTTCAGGCAAAGGGCTGGAATAACTCACTCCACTGTTTGACATGATGGAGATGGTCTCCTTCAAAATCAGTGTCTGCAACAAGCCTGGGCAGACCAGAACAAGAACAGCTGCTGCTGCATCTCCGTTCCCATGGCAACCCTGAATAGGGTATCTTCAGTATGTTTCTTATCTTCCACAGGTTACAGAGATTGGCAGAGATGGGAGGGGGGCTGAGGGAAGGAGAAACAGGGCAATGGAGGGCTGTGGAAGAGAGACAATAAGAGAATGGAGAGAACAGATGAGTAGGACACAGGGGAGAGAAATTATTCTCTTAGCCTCAATGGTAGGGGGAGACGTTGGGTGCTGGTCTGTGGAACATCACTAAGTCCAGGCATTTCTAAGGGATGGTTAATTACAGACATACCAGTGTGGATGTTTCATTCCTTCTGTGCTGGAGGGCTGGAGAGGTATTTGTGTCTTTCCCCCATTCGGTGTCTGCACCATTAGGATCAGCCGGCCCCAGTCTCTGTGCATTGTGGGGGATGATGGTGTTTAGAAGATGACCAGGAGAAATCAGCCCTCTTCAGAACAGAGCCACTGGTTAGATACGCATGTTCTGCTTGGTTGTAATTGCTGCCTGTTCTGCGGCATCTCGCACACTGTGAGGGCTGCCTACGGCTGCAGATTGGATTTGTGGTGGGGGGGGCAGCTTGATATATTCAGAGACGTGAACGCAGAGTTCTTCATACACACACACACACACACACGCACGCACGCACACACACACATGCCCACACCACAACTGGAAAGCAAAGGTCAGCGCGTCAGGATGGATGGTTTAAACTATCCGACGCTTCCCTGATCTCCAAGGAGAAAGTCCCAAGAGGGGAGAGAGCAAGTGGACACATGCCGGCAGCCACTTCCACAGAGAGACTTTCCACTGAGACATCAGATGCCTCCTTGCTTAGGCACCTAAGGGGCATTTTCATGGATGAGGAGAAGCCAAACTCGGCTGAGAAGAAGGGGGAATAAGTTTCTCTTCATCACATGGGGCTGGCCTGGTTTAGACAAGGCAGTGAGCCCTCCTCCAAGGGCTGGGGCACTACTAGAGGGACGTTGATGGGAAAGAAGCAAGCAGTGGGCAGGGACTCAAGAGGCCAAGTAGGGGCAGGGGAAGGGAATTCCCTCTGACCCAGCCAGAGCAGTGGGGAGCTGGAAAGGAGTTTGGGGATCTGCGTCCAATCCAGAGGAGCCAGGCCCATCATCCAAAATCCACCGTCCAAACTGCTCTGCCCTCACTCCCCTCTATTCTTGAGGGCAGTTTTAGAAGAGAAGCCAAGGGTGGAATGGGTTATGGAACCTTAATGCCCCACCCAAACCCTAGAGCGGGCCCTGCCAGGTCAGGACAGAGGTATTTGCAGCAGAGGCCAGGGCAAAGTTTACCACTGCCGTGCTGAGAGTCTGTGAGTCATAAGTGGATACCGGCCTTCAGGGCATCTTTCTGCAACACTAGGATTTCTGGGTCTCTCTTGCTCCCAGGGACAGAGTGTCCCTGCAGAGACCAGCCTGAGAGATGCTGGACAAAGGGATGAATGCTGCCACCTAAGGCCTTAGCTGCACTAGAAAATAAAGTCAGCTCACCTATGTTGCTCAGAGGTGTGAAAAATCCCCCTTCCCCTGGAGGGGCACAGTTAAGCCGTCCTAGCCCCCAGCTTAGTCAGCGCTAGGTCAATGGAAGAATTCTTCTGCCAACCTACCTACTGCCTCTCGGGGAGGTGGAGCACCTACCCTGGGAGGAGAACCTCTCCCGTCTGCGTAGGTAGTGTCTACACTGAAGCACTGCAGCTGTAGCATTTCAAGTGTAGACAAGCCTTCAGGCTTAGCAGAGTCTCTGGCACAGGGATCTGTTTCTCTCCCTTTTTGCCCTCCCCCAAGGGACTATTTTAAGGCAGATGAAGGCTGCTCAGTTTTCTCTCCGTAACTAAGTACCTGGGCCCCAGCCTGCCTATTTCATCCTTCTCTTAGTTGCCATGTGAAGTAATTAAAAGAGCTGGATTGAGGAAATTCACATTTATCCTTCCCCTGGTCAGGGGAAGGCGCCCCCTCGATGACTCATGCCAGCCCCAAAGTGGATGCATCTGGGAAATAAATCCCACTCGGTTGTCAGAGGAGCTTTGCGGGGTGGTGGTAGCGAAATACGTTTGTTCAGTAAAGGGATGCCATTTTGCACGTCTGACAAGCCAGTAAGATAGCTGGGTCAGGAAGGGAATGGGTCAAATACAAGTGGCTAGGTGGTAGGATCTCCCCTTCCTATCGATCCATCCCCTACACAAATCTCTTCTTTCCAGCGGTCTATTGCCATACACCCCCCTCTAACAGTTGTGGGCCCATGTCTTTCCTAGCAAGACCCCCACCCACTGTGTGTGGCTGGCATCGTCCATGCCCGTTTCTCCCTCTCCGACCTTTCCCTGTTCACAGCCTTTCACTGCCGGCCCCTACGTCGCCACCCCGCGGATCCGAGGCACCGGTGCCAGGAGGCCCTCTCTGCTGCACCAGAGCTGCATGTCCTTTTGTCAGGACGCGGATGCTCCCCAGCCACAGGATGGTTTCCAGCCCATGGGTCCGGGCCAGTGTCTGGGTCAGCCGGAGGCCAGCTCTGCCCTGAGATCCTCCTCGGGCAGTCGGAGCCCCGGAGATCAGGGTAAGTGACCTCCGGCAGGTTGCTATGGAGAGGGTCCACCTCTGGAGCACAGCCGGCCAAGCATGCTAACCAGTCTGTCTGTGCACCTCCCACCACAGCACCTTCGTGCCTTTATAGGAAACATTGGTCAAATCCTAAAGAGGCCAGTGGCAAAGCTGCTGCCCCAACACGCCCCCTTCTGGCTGAGCATGGAATTGCATCACTTATTGCTTCAGTTCCCCAGCCCCATCCCTTTCTTTTGGCCTACTCCAGCCAGCAGAAGGTCCTAGCCCTTCAGCCAGACCACTTTACAGAGTCTAGCCCCTTGTGGGGCCACAGTGTCCCGTACTAACATTCAGCAGAAATGTAAACAAAACAAACCTTCAGCCCAGCTGGCCTCCTCCTCCTCGTGAGTCCGCCTCATCCTCTAGCGTTTGCCCCATGCCTTGTCTGGATTCCTGTGCGTTCAGCAACCTCACTGTCGGGACTGGAAAACGCCTCTCCTCACTCAGCGCTTCAGGCAGGTTCCAGTTCCTTAAGACCTTGGTCTCTAATCAGGCTTCCAGCTCACCTGGAATCAAGCTGCTCTGCTCTGTTTCCTCAGGCTGCTTCCCAGAGAAAGCAGTCTGTCCTCTGGGTCTCTTCTCTCCGCCTGGGCACTTCTAGCCCCCAGTGTTTTCTGAGGAAAAACAAAACCCCATCAAAAACAACCCCAGCTCCTCTCTAGCTGGGCTTTATCCCTAATTGGGCCTAATCCTCCTGGTGTTCCCAGCCTATTTAATTGGCTTCTGTCTGGGTTCCCTCCTGACTCTGAACTCTGGGGTACAGATGTGGGGACCCGCATGAAAGACCCCCTAAGCTTATTTCTACTAGTTAGGTTAAAAACTTCCCCAAGGCACAAATTCCTTCCTTGCCCTTGGTATTGCTACCACCAAGTGATTCAAACAAATATTCAAGGAGGGCCACTTGGAGCCCTAGCCCCCCAAAATATTTCCCCAAGTCCCTTCACCGCCTTTCTTGGGAAGGCTTGAGAATACTATCCTCACCAATTGGTTACAAAGTGAGCACAGACCCAAACCTCTGGGTCTTTGATTTTCAGTGTCCTAATCAGGTTCTTAAAAGAAGAATTTTATTTAAAGAAAAGGTAAAAGAATCACCTCTGTAAAATCAGGATGGAAGATAACTTTACAGGGTAACAAAAGATTAAAAAACACAGAGGAACTCCCTCCAGCCTTAGTTTCAAAGTTACAAAAAACAGGAATAAACCTCCCTCTAGCAAAGGGAAAATTCACAAGCTAAACCAAAAGATAATCTAACACACCTTGCCTGGCTTTACTTACTATTTTTGTAATATTAGGGACTCGTTCAGGATTGTTTGGAGGAGATGGATTTCTGTCTGACCCCTTTCAGTCCCGAGAGAGAACACACACACACAAAAGCACAAAGAAAGCCTCTCCCTTCCCCAGATTTGAAAGTATCTTCTTTCCCCATTGGTCCTTTTGGTCAGGTGCCAGCCAGGTTATTTGAGCTTCTTAACCCCTTATAGGTAAGGAGGAATTCTAGGCTACCTTTAGCTGTATGGTTATGACAAGCTTCCCAAGCCCACATTAACCCTTTCACAGCATGTGTGGAGGTAAACCAAACTTTGTGTCACTGGCTGGGCCAGATCCACAGCTGTAATACATCAGCCTAATTCCATTGACGGTGCCATGCCAATATACCCCCGCCGGCCCACCATTCCCTTTGGAACCCTGTTCCTGGGAGCCCAAGAAAGGGGATGACAGTGTGGGAGGCCGTCCATGGTATGGCCATTATATCACGGGCGTCATAGACTCCCAGGGCGATGTGTTTGTTGGCAGTGAACTCCAGGGTAGGGTTGCCAGCTCTCCAGGATTGTCCTGGGGAGACTCCAGGAATTAGAGTAATCTTGAATTAAAGATCATGTTGCACGATGGAACCTCCAGGGATGTGTCCAACCAAAACTGGCAACCCTAACCTCAGGGAGGCGGATAAAAGGTGTGTCACTGTTCCCATTAAAGGGTGGTGAAGCCTTTCACATTTGTTCTCCTGGAACAGAAGCTTATCTTAAAGCACCCGATGAACGTCAATCACCCGTGGCAATGTTCTGGCCCCTTTCTGCATCACCAAGTATCCCAGCATGCATTGCAAAACGGCTAATGCTTTCTTGTGCTCCCCCACAATCAGCCAGGCCTACAACCGCACTTGGGGGGTTGGTACAATCCTCAGGGGGTGGGTTATAGTCAGAGGAAGAAGAGGCTGATTCTAAGCAGGGGAGGGGCCAGCATGCATTAAAGGGGCCAAAGGCTTGATGCAGCCCGGGGTGCTGTACCCTGCAGCCCGCAGCAGCTCTCTGCTTGGATGAAGATGGAGCATTGCATGCTGGGATATGTAGTTTCCAGAAGAGACATCGCCGTCCTTCATGTTGTTAATTATTATTATTATTTCGCACCTAGGGTTGCCAACTTTCTAACCACACAAAACCAAACACCCTAGCTCCACCCCTTCCCTGAGGCCCTGGCCTCCACTCACTACATTTCCCCTCCCTCGGTGACTTGCTGTCCCTCACCCTTACTCACTTTTACTGGGTTGGGGCAGGGGGCTGCGGTATGGGAGGGGGTGAGGTCTGTGTTTGGGGGTGCAGGCTCCAGGATGGGGCCAGAAATGAGGGGTTTGGGGTACAGGAGCGGACTCCAGGCTGATGCAGGGAGCTCAGGTGCAGGAATGGGTGAGGGCTCCAGCTGGGGATGCAGGCTCTGGGGTGGGGCTGGGGATGAGGGGCTTGGGCTGTAAGAGGGGGCTTCAGGCTGGGGGGTGGGGCCAAGGGGTTTGGAGTGTGGGAAGGGGCTGCGGGTTGAGACAGGGGGTAGGGGTGCAGGAGAGGGTGTGGGCTCTGGGCTGAGGGGTTTGGGATCTGGGATGGGGCCAGCGATGCATGGTTTTGGGCTCTGGGTTGGGGGGGCTCAAAGCTGAGGCAGGGGGGTGGAGCTCGGGGTGTGGGCTTACCTCACATGGCTCACGGTCAGTGGCACAGCAGGGCTAAGGCAGGCTCCCTGCCTGTCCTGGCACTGCGCTGCGCCCCAGAAACAGCCAGCTCCTACAGGGGGTTCAGGGGCAGGAGGCTCTGCATGCTGCTTTTGCCCACAGGTTCCCGGCCAATGCAAGTGCAGAGCCAGTGCTCTGGATGGGGACAGCACACGGAGCCTCCTGCCCGCTCCTGCCTAGGAGCCGGACCTGCTGGCTGCTTCCAGGGTGCAGTGTGGTGCCAAGACAAGCAGGGAGCCTGCCTTATCCCTGCTGACCAGACTTCTAACAGCCCAGTCGGTGGTGCTGACCGTAGCCACCAGAGTCCATGTTGGTTGAAAACAGGACACCTGGCAACCCTATTTGCTCTGCTATCTTGTCTTTCATCCAAGAATCACATGGATCACGAATGAAGACTCATAAACATGTGGGAAATTGGTATGATCCCCATTTAACATAGGGAGAAACTGAGGCACCAAGCAGCTAAGTCACTTGCCCAAAATCACACCGTGAGTCATTTGCTGTCAGATTCGGAATACAGGAACACCCTGACATCAGTAGGTGTAACTGAGAGCAGAATTTGACCCCAAGTGTCCTGACAGTCAATCCGGGGTTCCAATTCCTACTCTGGCATGTGGTCAAAGTGGCCCTCCTTTGGGAAGCTCCATGGCACACTAGTGACAGCAGACGATGGGAGGCCACCTGTTCTAGGCCTTGCCCTTCACTGTGATGCTAATTCATTGTGTGCCTCTTGCTTGCTTGCAGAATCTGCCCAGCACCCTTCCTTTGCCTTTGAAACAGAGACGTCATCAGACTGGGATCCCCAAGACCTTGATCTCAGCTCCATCAGGGGTTGCCCGTGCTCCCCCAGAACCATCTGCAAGGCGGTGGTGAAGGGGTTAAGGAGTAATGAGCCTGTCCAGTGGGAAATCCCCTTTGACATCCAGCCCCTGTTCCAAGACAGAGAGAGCCGTGAGAACCGCGAAGGGGATCTGTGGAACGAGACCTTCCACCACTTAGCGGCCCAGTCCATCATCCAGGACTTCGAGCAGCTGGCCGAGAAGGAGTGTGAAATCGAACACGGTAATGCTGGCGTCCTTGCCAGCCAGCCTCAGGGAGAAGGGAGGGCCAGATTCCCAGAGCTGGTGTAAACCATTGCTGCTGCACTAGCCTCAATGACACCATGTCAGTTTACGGCAGCTGGGGATCTGGCCCTCAGTGCTAGCATATGTTAACGCAAGGTCACATGGTGAAGAGGCACCATGGCCACGTGTTGATGCTCCACGTGATGATCCGAGGAGAGTCCACCAAGGCTGGCCTCCTGCCCTCTCAGCTTTTCTCCAGCTCCCTTAATTGCTCATTAACTATCCCTTCCTGCTTGTCAGCACGCTCCTTTTCCTCTCCCTCTCACCTTCTCCCACATTGGGCTGCTAGTTCTATTTTTAGAGGGTTAGTCTCATTGAGTCGTGAGCCCAAATCAAATGCTTGGAGGCCTTCTGAGGCCTTCTGAGAGCCATACCACAACACCTGCTGCTCAGCCCCCTCCGCCATGAAGTCGCAATTCTCCGGGCCTGGCTTTGAATGTAACATCAAACGGCTCCGTTCAAAGAACAATCCAGAAGTTTAGACTCTACCAGGAAATCTGTCCCTGATTATCACTCCTAGCGGAGCTATTTGGACACGTCTCTGAACAAGTCTGTGAATTAGCCAAGTCTCCTAGGCTGGAGATCTCTTGATCTCTTGATCACCAGTCCCCTTGTGATATTTCTGCTATTCCTAGTTCTGGCACAGACAGAAGTGCTGTTTGTTCCCCTCTCTGAATGTCATTGTTTCTGCCTCTAGTCCTGGCCCAGAAGTGCAGAGGCCTCTGACATGAAAATGAGTGGGCTGGGAAAGGAAACCGACAGATTTGAGCCTGTGGTTTGAGTTCGGCGTGTTGCTTCAGTGGCTGAGGAGGGTTATTTTTGCTTTGCCCATCCATCGGTGGGAGTCAGAGAGCCAAATTCTGCTCCGATTCAAACCGATTGAACTCCAGGGACATGCGTGGGCAGTAACTCAGCACAGAATTGGTCTGAAAACACAGTCTCCCAAAGACATAGGAACCAAAAAAGCATCACTGGGGTAACTCCGCTGATTTCAGTGGACTTGCACTGGGGATGCATTTGGCCCTTGGGAGTTAATAAGAAGGCAGCCTTTGGCACTGCAGAACAAAAGACAGTCAGATGGGAGGAGGGCCATGGGGACACGGGCATAGGGGTCAGCTTACAATACTGACCTCTGCCAGCTAGCAACTTCCTTTCCTGCAGGCCGGTAGCATCTCTCCGTTCTTCCTCCCTTTCTTGGAGTAACCCAGGGATGACATTGTCATGGAGAAATACAATCAAATGCAGGCATTAAGAAACAAGGAGAGACTCTCTAGCCAGCCTGGAAAGGGGCACACATGCTGACGAGGAAAGGAGAGAAGATGCTATTATTTAGATGGGAACCGGGTATGCATGAGCAGCTATTGAAGAGTTGATCTTCTGCGGGTGCACTGGGTTGTGGCTGGGCATGGCGTAGCCGCTCTTCTCTCTCTAGTGCCCCCTCCTGTTGGTTGCTCTAGTTCCGTGATGCTCTGCCTCATCTCGTGACTCCGTCCCCCAACCAGGTCCCGCTTTACTCCCATCCCTTCTGGGTATCAGAAAGTCCAACAAATAAAACTTCTGTGAGCTTACAAATTGTTTTCTGCCCCGACTGGAGGTCCTGTGGTCCTCAAATCCAGTTTTGTCTCAGGGCTCTCAACACTCCTTATCCTGTGTTGTCCAGGGCTTCATACCACCTTCCCGGTGATGGGTAGGGGAGCCCAGCCCCTCCTCCCCCCTTTACACTGGGTTCCAGTCCAGGGGCCCTATAATCAGCTGTCAAGGGCTGCTCTGTCAGACACCTTGTTGGGCTTCTCCCAGCTGCATCTGGTCAGCTGGTGTCTCTCACTGCTCCCCAAAGTTCACCCTTCTTTCAGGGCCAGGACTCACAAGGCTCTCCCCTGGAATCCCCCCAGAAATCCCAAACCAAAAGTACAACTTAACCCAACTTCTGCTCTCCTTGGTATTAACCTTCCCTGTTCCTCAGTTTCCCTTCCACATTTCCCCAGTTAAATGCCTCCCAGGGCTCTCTTCCTAGACCTCCAGATCCTGCTGTGGTATCAGGGCTCATCACCTATTCTCTCCTGGCCTCCTGCCAGACTTGTCTACTCACAAGAGGATCCCAGTGTCAACTCCTCACCTGAGCTTCCTCCTTGACCCTCCCAGGCTCTCCACAGTCTAGTCCAGTGATACTCAAGATGGCGGCTCGCGTGCCGCATGCGGCGCTTTAATGTGTCTCCTGCGGCTCTTTGCAGCACATGATATTAAAACACTGGGTGCTTTTACTACATTATTAACAAATGAAGTCATCAACTTGCAATGAGTTATTAACTTCTTTGCCATGAGAATATTATTTATGTGCATAAAAGGCAAAATATTTCCCTGTCCTACTGTTTAAATATGACTAGACTGTATAGTAAATGAACCAATGAATTCACACAACTGGGGCTCTTTTGGGCTTATCACTAATTCAGCTCCTGAACTGCCGTGGTCTGAGTATCGCTGCTCCAGTCCCTGGGAGGGAGTGCAGAGTTCCTCCCAGCAGCCCCCTTTGAAGCTTAACTTCCCTTCTTTATGGTCACCACCCAGCCCCTTCCCCAGCTGGGCTTCATCTTTAATTAAGCCTGGGCCATCCCTTCCCCTCCCACCCCCGACTGCATCCAGGGAGCATATTAGCCTCTCAGGTCCACATTAACCTTCTCATTGCCTGTGCAGGGTACATACCCCATCAAAGGAGCATAGCTGAAGCTGGGTTGGGCTGCTAATGGGAAGCACATGAGGTTTGCTACCTCAAGGCTTGGCCTGTTGACCCAAGTGGGGATGGTTTGTTTCACAGTGACTTGGTTGGAGGGATACGGAAACATTTAAGGGCTTTCGAAAGGCATGGATACCAACTGGTGCCAGCCCCAGAAAGCGCTGCCTGTGATTCCGTCTGGGCTACAGTGGTGAAGAAACATCAGGCAATTCAAAGGGTCCCAGTGCCCCCGTTAAGAGCCTATAGCAGCTTGATTGAGCACATCAGTCAGAGCTGGTTGTCTCCCTAAAGCTGACTCAGCGCTCCCCGAAAGCTGGGATGGGGTCTTTGAGGGCCCATGCCACTGTGCCCCAGAGAGACCACAGCTCTGGGCAAAGGGATATGCCAGTCCCCGTGGTCAGTTCAGTTCTGGGTCTCTTTGCTGAGAGCGCCAGCGAGGAGGTCAAGGAGTGGAGGTGGCTTTTGTGATCTAGGCCCCGGGAGAGGGACCGAGCCCACAAAACTCATGAATTGTAACCTGATATCTCTCACCCCACAGGGTCTGGGAGGCGGTACCAGGTAAACGCTGTCCAAACCAGCAGAGCCTGCAATGTCATCAGCAAGTACACGGCCTTCGTCCCGGTGGACCTGAGCACCAGTGGCTACCTGCCCACCATGGTCGAATATGTCAGTGCAGGTAACGGGACACTCCAGCACATGTATTCTCTGCTCCGTGCTAATCTCCTGGGCCTCCTTGCACAGGAATGTGAAGGGCCAGCCAGGGGTGTCACATGGGAAACCTGGCTCAGACAGCACCCCAGAGCTTGGGCAGGACAAAAAAAATCAGGCCTGCCCGTGTAGGTAATAACAACAACTCCATTCTCTTCCGTGAAGTTCAGGGCAGCTGGGCCCTGGATTTCCAGCTGCTCCTTCAGGGCAGGTCTCCATGAGACTCTTGTGTCCTGGTCTCAGAGGTTCTTAGTTTTGGGCTATAGCTGAGCTCTCCAGGATTGGAGCTCATGGGTCTGTCTGCCCCACTTGGAGACCAGGTGCTTTTCTCTCCACCGGCCAGCTTGGGGCCTGGAAGTGAAGGGGACTCTCAGCCTGGGCTGTTCTGAAGGCCCACAGCCTACGACAAAGGAGTCGTTGAAGCAGGAAAGGGGATGTTCTTGCTTGGTGAGCAGCAGTGTGACGAATGTACCTCTCTTGAGAGCCTGTGGCCAGTTAGGGGAGTGGTGGGCTCTCAAAGAGCTCCAGGCTCTTAGCATAGAGTGAGGGCCACGGAAGCAGCCTACTGGTGAGGAAGGAGCCTACTGGTGAGGAAGGAGTTCCTAGGCCAGACAAGAATACACTAGTCAGTCCCAGGGTGAAGGGGGTGCCTTTGCTAGACTTGGATGCTGTGAAGTGACTGATTTCACCCAATTCACTTTATTGTCATTGTGTTTGTCTCTCCCTTGGGAACGGTACTGCTGGGAATCCCCTTGTTAACGTCAAGGGCCAGCGTCCAAACAAGGTGGCCAACGGAGCTCAGGTTCAGGAAGCAGAAAGCACCGAGTCTTCTCCGTTGGACTAGGACGCACCCAGTCGACCTGCGGCCAGGATGGAGCAGATGATGGATTTTACAGCATGAGTAAGATTGCAGCCCTTCTGGGGCTCACTTCTGTAATCACTGATTAGAACCCGGGGGTATGATCTTACCTAGGCTGGGCACTGACATATGCTGTCAGCCCTCTCCAGTTTTTGCCTTTGGTCAGTTTTCTTCTGGCCTTTTCTGGAAGGGCAGTAAGGACAGAGAGTTTAACTCCTGTAAGCAATGGCAGCATTTTCAGGCTGAAATCCTGACCCTAGGGAAGCCAGTGGGAGTTTTGCTAGTTACTGCAATCGGGTCAGGATTCCACCTCAGGAACCTGTAATCTGAGCAGCACCAGGCCAACAGCCACAAACAGAGAGTTAAGACGTCCGGGCTAGCTCCAGGGTAGATGAAGGTAGTCCATCTAGGCTACACCCCGCCTGCTATAGAACTGTCTCTGTGTTTCCTATTGCCAAGATGATCTCTCTCTGGAAAAGAATATACCCAGCTACTGTCCTATGAGAGGTCTGATAAGGAAGGAGCAAAGCATGCGGTCTGGACAGCTAACCATGTGTCTGGCTGGAATCCATCTCTTGAAACAGGGCATCTAGAAAATAACTTATTCTGAAACTCTCCCATCTCGAGAAGCAACTCTTGCTGACGCTCTGAGGTTAACTGGGAGCCACAACACAGGGGACATGAGGGGCTGCTGTAATTAGAGACACGGGGACTTCAGACACTTGACTGTCTCTGTAAATCTCCAACTAATGAAGATAAGTTAGGTTGGACTTCTTCTCATGCAGTCATGACGGCTGCTGAATTAAAATGATCTTCTTGGTCAGAGACAAAGAGAGAGCTGGAATTCATGATTGTGTGGAAAGTAACTGTGCTGAAAAATACGTTTTCTTTCTCAGAATATATCTAGAATCAGCGGAGCTAGGTCTCTGCAAAGGGCTTGTCCAGAGGGTCACGCACTGCTGTTTTGAACTAGCTATACACCCAGATGTTATATTGTAATGCAGGCATTTCTCTGATCAGCCCCTGGAAGAGAAGAGTGGCCATTTGCCAGCTCCTCTTATATGTATTGAAACATAACAATAAATACAAACAACAGGCAGGCTGGATCCTTAGCTGTGGAAATAGGCTTAGCTTTATTGAAATCAATGGAGAAAACAGGTCAAGTGACTCGCATCAATTACACGCCACTGATTTACACGTGTATACACAGGTACGTCGGATCTGCCAAGCTGGAACAAACCAATGGTCCATCTAATCCTGTATCCTCTCTGTGACCCTGGGCCATACCAGATGGTCCAGAGGAGGGTATAACCTCCCCCCAGTGCATTAAATTCTCTCCCACTGTGGCTCTAGAATAGAAGGAATGGGGCATGGCCAGAGGGCAGTGTCCTGATCTTGAGGCAATGTGGGTCTGGAGCAGAAGTGAGGACAGGCGAGACACCACTGCAGGAGTGCGCCCTGGGAAAATACTGAGTTAATTCCCAGAATGACCAGCAGGAGGCGCCATGGTGGTGATGTGGAACCATTACAGTTGTCAATAGAACGGTCACTCTGTAATCCTGACATGGTGCTTTCCCTCTCCAAAGCTCAGTGTAGCCATGGCAATGATTTAGAGACTGGTGTCAAAGGTAGCTACCTCCTCAGCTAGCATAAATCAGCAGAACTCTACTGAAACCAATGCAGGTATCCAGTGTACACCAGTGGGAAGTCTGGACAAGCCATGGTAACCAGGGAGATGGTACAGTCTGTTGTGGTGCCAAGGGTGACGCACAAGCTAGCAGACAGACAGGCGGTGCTGGCTGTTATGGAGGAGGATGGTCAGGCTGAGGGCGAGGGGGCCGGTTGTGACCCTCACTCCCAGGCCAGGGTGATGCTGACAGATGGTAATGATGTGGAGAAGGGTGATGTGGCCATTGTGCTTCTGCTGTTGCAGATGCAGATGAGACCAGCCTGTTGCCCGGCATTACACCTGCCTCTTCCAGCTGGGAGCGCTACAGTGTCCCGGAAGGTAAGAGCAAGACACACACAGGATTTCTTAAAGTCCCTGTGGCACCACTTCATCCGACTGAGGTTTCAAGTTGAGCTGAAAAGTTTTGTTTGTTTTTAAACCTGCCAGGATCTGCATTAAAGGTTCTGGGCTTTTTCTGCCACCGCTGGTCCCAGCCAGTGGCAGGACAACCACTTTCTTCAGTGAGCCAGGGCTTGTGAACCTCCAGTTGTTACCGCGAGAGCTCAGACTTCTGAAGTCAGATGCTGGCAGACAATGATTTCCACACATTGCGTTTGAAAATATTAGCTGGTCAATCTGGTGCCTGCCAATGCCTTTGTCTGGTGATTTAGGCTCTTAACTGAATTATTTAGAACTACTTTGGCCAACATTTGTTTTTAAATGCCGGTTCCTAAAATTAGAGACCTAAATCCATATTTAGGCCACTAAATCAGTGCTCTGATTTCTAGAAGTGCTAAGCTCTCAGCATCTCCCAGATAGCCTCTCATATGAACATCTCAACATTTGTTTTGAGTGGTGGATAAGTATTATCTCCATGAGACAACTGGGGAAACAGAGGCAGAGAGAAATGAAGTAACTTGTCCAAGTTCATAAAGCAATTTAGTATCAAAGCCAGTGTAGCAGAGCAGTGACACCCTGCGGCGCCTTCCGCTGGTCATCCAGGGAATTAGCTCGTCTTCCAGCGTCCAGAGCACCCTCTGCAGGCTGTAGTCCCACTTGCTGCTGGCCCCATGTTCCTCCCTGGACCCCGGTGCCCTCTTCCCTAGGGTGCTGCACCCCTGCAGTAACCCCACAGTCTAGCTCTGGGTCCCCACCTGCCTGGGGAACCCTCACCCACTATCCCCACCTTGCCTCTGTCTAGGCAACTGCCAGTGACCACTTGCCCCCGTTCTCTGGGGCAGACTGCAGTATCTTTGCCATTCATCATTAGCAAGGAGGGTTTGGCCTGCTGCTTCTGCCTCTAGAGCCTTGGGCTGCCCCCTGCAACCCCAGTACTCCTTTGTTGGGCTGTCTCCTAGGCCCTGCAGCCTGGGGGTTTCCAGGCCAGAGCTTCCCCAGCTCCTCTTGCCTTGCCCCAGCCCTGCATCACTCTAGGTACCTACTCAACCTCCCAGCAGCCAGGCCTGTCTACCTCTGCAGACAGAGGAGACTCTCTCTCTCTCTCGGCTTCCCTGGCCTTTATATAGCCAGCTGGGTCTGTTTGGGGCATGGCCCCCAGCTGAGCCTGCCTCCCAATCAGCCCTGGGAGCAGCTTGCCCCCATCCACAGCCCTTTGTAGGGCTGTTTTAAACCCTTTTCCACTGGCGTGGGGCAGTCACTCCACTACAGCCAGGAATAGAAGCCAGGAGCCCGGCCTCCAGCCAGCGCTCCCTGGACTCTGATTAATGCTTCCTTGATGCCAGATGTTTCCTCACTTCAACCATGGCTCTGTATTTCTCCCCAGCTCCGCTGCAGAGTCCATCTGCTTCCTCTGCTCACTCCCAGAAGTCCATTGATACCCTTTTCTCTGCCAGGTAAGGGGCAGCAGAGCGTTCTGAGTCAATGAGATCGCCTGGCCCTGGGACAGAGGATTCCCCTGCTCAGTGTTTTCTCCTGGCTGTGGGTTTGACAAAAGGGGTCCACACAAGGGAAAGCCTGTAGGCTGTTTGGGGAGCTGGCTACACTGTAGGAAGGGAGTTCACTGACCAATATGCTCTGTGGCTCACTCTTGCTTTCACACTGTGACACCTGTGGTTGGTTTACTGGGCCAGGCAGACAGCTAGCGACAATCAGCCAACAAGCTGAGCCTGACGATTAGCAAATGGCCAACCAAACGGCCTCTTTTTTATTCTTTATTTTAAATGCATCATGCACATTTGGTGCTTGTCACAGGAAGGGAAGTCCTGGGCCAGAGTCTTTGTGCCACTGATGCAGCCTGTTGAAATCAGTGGTGTCTCTGTGAGGAGGACTTGGTCTGTGTAGGCTCTAGTCTAGACACAGACATCACATGGTGGCAGCAAGACAAGCTTCTTCCGATTGCCTCACCAGGGCTCCCAAACTCTGACCTGGAAGGGCCACCCGTGAGGGAAGTTCAGGCGTGGCCAGTGGCCTGGGTGTCATTGCTCAGAGGGGTGAGGATTGCCAAGTGTGGTGTGGACGCCTGCCCACAGATCCCCAAATTCATGGCAAGTTGACCAGTGACCAGGCAAAAGATGGGAACGTTTTGCAGTTGCTGTTTAGCCAGGGTGGATTTAAACCAGGGTCATAATGGTGAAAGACTCTCTAGCCTACCACCATGCCCCTGAGCCATCCAGGGAGGGGGTATATCTCCACGTCTTCTGGTATGGAGAAACTGTGCAAGTCTAGACTGTGACAAAGCTCCAAGTCTGTACTTGTGGGTCCTGCGCTTCCTGGCAGATTGAGGGGCCTCAGAAACTCATCTAGGCCCCAGAGTGACCTCCCTTTCTCAGTATAATTGGCAAGAGTCACCACCTAGTGAGTTACCTTCATCACAGGCCAGTATGGAAGATGGAAAAGGGGGGAGCCCGGGCCCGCCCTCTACTCCGGACTCCAGCCCAGGGACCCTAATAGTATCAGCTAAGATGGCTGACCTTTTAGGCACAAAGCACAATACAATTCCCTGGGCTACTTCCCCACAGCAGTCCCCGCTTCTTCAAACTCCACTTCACCCTTACCTCAGGGCCTCCTTCCTTCAGTATGATATGTTGTCCAACACTCAGTCTCACCAGCAGCATAACTTCCTTCCACAGCTCCTGACACCCACAGCCCACCTGACTAACTGGGAGGTTTTTATCTGGTTTCAGCCAGTCCCTAATTGGCTTCAGGTGTCCCAATTAGGAGTAGAAACAGCTAGCCTTTCTAGAAGGTTCTTAATTGGCCTCAGGTGTCTTGATTGGTCTGGAGTAGCCTTTGTTTGGCTATCCAGGGAACAAGGACGTGTACATCCTGAGGCTGATATACCTGCCTTCCAGCACTCTCCTATATCCTTCTGGTCTGACTCCGTCACAAGACCTATTGAAATCCAAGGGGATGGAGGCTCCTAAGTCACTTAGGCATTTTGACCAAAAAAAATCCTTCTAAATGTTTCCTTTTTTTAAAGACTTCAAGAGATGAGGGATCAGGGCAAAATGCCCCCTCTCTTCTCTGCCTACCTCCAGACTCCTCACCGTCTCTTCTGGCTACCTCCCTGATCCCGGTCCTTGGAAATCCCTGTCGGAGTCCCCATGTCCCCCACTTTTCCATGGCTCACCTGGAAAGTGACAAGAAAAGGATCAGGGCTCAGGGTTGCCATGGTTTTGACAAGCAGAAGCATCAGCTTCTGGGCCAGTCGGAAATGATGGTCCCTTCCAGTCTGATCTTTTGGCGACTCTAACAGGAAATGTTCCCGGATGGAATTTGCCTTCCAATGGGCACATGCTAGCTTGAGGAAGCTGATCTGTGCAGAATGGAAAGAATTTCCTATGCCAGGGGGCAAAGCCATGTGCCAGTCAAGTGCAGAGGAGAAAGAGGAGAGGGGGTTGTGTCTGTTGTATGGGGAGCCAGTTGAATTGATGTCTCACAGCCAGACCGAGCCGATATTTCTCTGACAGCTGCGTTACCGCACGGCTTAGGGCTTGTCTTCACTATGCGCGGTAGCAATCGGTCTTTTGGCGATCGATTTATTGTGTCTCGTCAGGATGCAATAAATCGATCGCCAGCAGCACCCCAGTTGACTCTGTAACTCCAGCTCGCCAAAAGGCGCAAGCTGGAGTCAATGGGAAAGCGCAACGCCACCCAACGCCGCCGTGAGGACAGCAGGTAAGTCGGCTGCAGATACGCCAACTTCAGCTTCGTTATTCACGTAGCTGAAGTTGCGTATCTGCAGTCGATCCCCCCACCTAGTGAAGACCAGCCCTTAGTGTAGGCCGCTGTGTGTCGGTTAATGGGAATGCTGAGAGGTGATTGGCTGGTGGGAAACCATGAGTCTGAGCGGCAGGTATGTAAATGCCTCCTTTGTTACATCTGTCCTGACGCAGGTTGACCCTTCATAAAACAAGACTGCTGACTCGAGCAGCCAAAGGTTTTAGGAGTAAATCCCCAAGTCGGGGGAATGAACCCAGCTCCGAGAGCAGCAATGAAAACATTGACTACCTACCGGTGGTAAGCAACCCAGCCAGACCTCAGGCTCAGGGGACTGGGATAACGGGAGGGGGCGGGGGCTCGGAAAGCATTTTCTCAAGCTCTTCTTCCTTCTGGCATATCACTGTGCACACACCCCACGCATGCACACACACCCCCCACACATCACACACACACGCGTATTAGCTTGAGTTCTGATCAGCGGGCACCCAACTCCCATCTCCAAATCCCCAAGTTGGGCTGGAAAACTTCCCCAAATTGGTCGGAGCAGAAGAGATCACTGTAATGGCAGGGGAAAGGGGTAAAATGAGCCCCAACTGGGGCCACCTCCCCCTAGCAACCTTTTGGACCCAGAACTGTAGAGGGGACCCCCCTACTTTGGGGGCATGAGGGCCCAGGTGGTGCCTCTCCATGCCAACCTGGAGCCCTGGGCGCCCTTGGGGTGGATTCTTGGCAGGTAGGCAGCTCCAAAGCCCTGGCTGTGCACACACGATGCACTCTTCCCCAGGGCCTTATATCGGTGCCTCCCTAAGGCAGTATCGTTCTCCCTCTCCATAGGTGTCTCTGCAGTTGGCCTGTGGCGCCTTCCTGCTGAACCCAGCATTCTGCCATGCCATCAGCATTCCCATGGAGAAGCTGAAGTGGACGTCTCCATTCACCTGCCACCGGATGGCTCTCAGCCCCTCCGCCAACTCCTACAACGCTAAGAAGTCAGGCCAAGAGCCCAAGAGCCCGGGATGCAGCCAGCAGCTACTGGCACCAAACGATGTTCAAAGAGCGCGCTCCTCAGACGGAGTTTTCACTCCCGACGCGGCGCTGAACGGCTACGGCGAGGGGCCAGGAGACGCCGGCCGGCCTCGACACTTCTCCGGCAGCGCGGTGGAGAGCCTGTCAAAGACCCTGAAAGCAGAGAACGAACTCTCACCCCCTGCCATCACCATCCGCCGCTTCTCCTCCCCTGAGAGCACCCAGTCCCCGCGGGAGCCGCAGAGCGACAGTGGCAGAGGCTCCGCGTCGGACAGCTCTGACTTGCAGTCCCTGCTCTTTGACATCGAGCTGCACCAGTGGGCGGAGCCAGAGGGGATGCTTTGGGCCACAGCAGTCGCCTTGGCCTGGCTGGAGCACAGCTCGGCCTCCTACTTCATTGAGTGGGAGCTGGTGGCGGCCAAGGCCAGCATGTGGCTGAGCGAGCAGGAGTTCCCGGAAGGCCGGAGCCTGGGGACCATCAAGACCGCAGCCCGGCAGCTGTTTGTTTTGCTCAGGCACTGGGACGAGAACCTCGAGTTCAACTTGTTGTGCTACAACCCCAACAACGTGTAGGGAGGGGGAGTGCGAAAGTGGGGAGTCAGGCAGTCATCTGAGAGCTTCTGGGGTACAGGGACTGGTTCTTAAAGAAACACGGTCTAACATTTGAGCTCCACCACCACCGTGCCATGCCAGGCCCCTTTATTAGAACAAGCCTTCTTGCGGGCCAGAAAATAACCAAGGTCATTCAAACCCCAGCACTAAACAATTAGAAGCAGGGTCTGATTCACCTGTAGCACTCCCTGCTGCAGGATGTTATTGTGGCCAATATCTAAACGAAAGGGTTATTCAATTCTGTGACTAGGAATAGCATCTCCAGTTACATGAGGTACTGGGCACTTTCCCCTCAGTCTGGGCTTCATCTGATCCCCAGCACCCGTCCCAGAGAGAGAATCCCAAATCTTCATTCAACCATTCCACCCTGCACGCTTCGCCATCCAGCCACGCCTTTTCCCCCTGTCACTATCAACCCTCTGTTCGTCTTTTCACACCGAGCATTTCCAGCCGGGATTAATCGTTCCCCGGTCTCTATCTAGACTGAGTCATCGTAAAGATTAACATGTGTCTCTTGTCTCAGGAATTTGTGTTTGAACAGCCACTCTGCCTCATGGGTCAAGATTATTGGAAACCTGGACTGCGGTCAACTAGCCAAGCAGCTTAAGATGGAACAGCAACACTGGGGATGGGGAAAACAACAGAGTGAATTGCCATGTCCTCTCAGATCACTTGTTCTCTACAGCTGTAGATTTGGACTGAGATTTTCAAAGGAGTTTACAGGATATAAACACCCGAATCTTATTGTAATCCTAACTGGGTGCATAACTCCCTCAGGCTTCTTTGGCTATCCTGGCTTTGGTTCCAGGACAATCTTATAGGTTGGTTCACAGCTGATAATGTGCCCTAGAATCTTTTGCATGCAGAGCGGGGATAGGCCGGGGCCAGACTGCACATCCCGCAAGCAGCCAAAAGAATGCAGGAGGTGGATTAAAGCAAATCTATTCCTCAGGCACTTTCAGGCCCTGCATAGCAGAGCTAGTGGAATGCATCTTGGACTAGAGCAGTTAAAGCTTTTCAGCCCCAATCAGTGCCTTGAGTGCATTCCCCCTAGGAGGACAGCCTCCTGGGAGAGGCTGTATCAGCGATTAGACCGAGATTACATTTGATGTGAACCAGAAGGCCTGGCCAACAGGCCTGCATTGTATCTACGTTTTCAAGCCTGTGCCACTTTGTCCAGTGGCTTTGCAGCTTGTGTTCTTACACACAGATTTTCTGACCCTCCTGCAAAACAGTCTGCTGCCCCATTGAAAGCTTCTGCTAGCCATGCTTGTGGCTCAGAGGTTTGGCGGAGCTCTTTTGCTATTGCCTCCCACCCCCTTCCCATGCAGACTGAGTGCCACTTTCTTGTGCCCACTGCAGACTTGTTGCGTGTCCTTTCATCATATCTCCCCGCACATAACACCTCTCGAGTGCATGGGCAAAACTAAGCGCTGCCCAGCATTCGGCACTTGACTGTGTGTCTTTTGAACATCTTGGATTCCATCCCTCTTCCTCTAGCCTCGCTGCTGAATTTGTTTCCATTCTCGCAGTGCTGTGTTTTGACTTGACTGCCATACCCCAGCACAGCATGTGACAGGCAGCATCTGTGGATACCTGTCTCCGTTCTTCTTAATACAAAGTGACAGCTGATAGCAAATTGTATTGACAAGCCTTTTTTTCTGAGTGTAATTACTCAGCGGGAACCGTTTTGAATCAGTTATTCAGAGTGGAAGGCAACTTTAATCCCGTGACTCCAGCTCTCAGCAGCGTCACCAGAACCGTTCCCACTAACTCCCTGCTAATGCCAGTAACCCACTTTGGCTGACAATTGTCAGAAGCATATTAATTAAATGAAATACATTACAACCTCCTTAGTGCAGAAGAGATTGAAAATTCAAGACCAGATTCTGCCTGGGGGCCCAGCAATAGGACTCACTGAAGTCAATGGGCATTTGGACACATATATCCAAGGGCAGAATGTGACCCTTCCATGACAAATCACTCAGCGCAACTTTCTTGTCCTAATAAATGTGCAAACAACTGTGGCTTTCTCATCAGTGGGGACAGACGGCGAGTGCATCCCAATTACCACATAGGGAAGTGGGTGATGCCCTAACATCAGGGCGTCTCCTGCATTCAAATTTTAGGCTGCAGTTCAGGAAAACATCCCTATTCAGGACAACTCTTAAGGATGGCCCTGGTTACACTGGCACTTTATAGTGCTATAAAGCCCCCAGGAGCGCTGTAACCTCCTCCCCATCCACACTGGCGAGGCACGTAGAGCGCTATAACCTCAGAGTTATAGCACTACTGGTAATCCACCTCTGCACGGGGAATAAGGGCTGTAGCGCTCCCGCTGTAGCACTACGGCAAGAATGTGGACACCCACTGCGCTACAAGTGATCTCTTGAGATGCCTAGAGCCATTTAAGGCAATTGACGTCTCTTCCCTTTCTTTTCAACTCGGCTGGAGGAATGCGGAAGTCCCTTTTTAGAGTTTCTCTCAACTCAGCAGATAAGCAATGCAAATGTTTAAGGAGGGAGCCTGTGTGAAAACAAAGCCTTCTGTGAATGGACACGCGCTGACATGCTCTCAGAAAGACAGAAAAACCACTGGCTCTCTCCCTCCGCATACACACAACACGTCCCCCCTCACCCCCCTCGTTTGAAAAGCACGTTGCACCCAGCTGAATGCTGGGATACCTGCCCTAATGCACTGCTCCCAATGCCGCCTGAAGTGCCGCAAATGTGGCCATGCTATAGCACTGGCGGGTGTCAGTGTGGCCACGCTATAGCGCTATCCCTATAGCTGTATATGAGGACAGCTATAACCAATACCGCTATAATCCTGTAAGTGTAACCATGGCCGATGTGTTTAGATCCCACTGAAGTTAACAGAACAGAAACACCTGCTTCTCTGTATCTGGCCCATTGCCATTAGCTGCTCTCTGGCTACAGAGAGTTGGAGGTCTTGGGTGAAAGAAAATTAAAAATGGGTGAGGAGTGGAGCTGGTCAAAATTTGTCAAGCCAAACACTTTCTGTTGGAAAACCTGGGTAACTTGAAGTTGACATTTTGGAGGGGAAAAGTTGATATCAATGAATTTGAGTGATTTTTTTTTCTTGAGAGGAAAATTCTAATGTATTTAATTTCAGCTTCAAATTTTGTTTTTGGTCCCAGGAAACTGACCAATTTCACTTTCCCTTTTCAGTTTTTGGTTTTTCTGCCCCCCCTCCCATTTTTACCCCTCCCCATTTTTTCCCATTGGAAGAAGGTAGGAGAGGTAAAAAGAATGTGAGAAGATGCGGGAGAACCCACTTTTCACAATTTCTTTTTGGCTTGTTTTGCAGCTGGAAATAATTAGAAAGCAGAAACTGTGGAAAGTGAGGCTTTCCCTCACTTCCTTTTGAAAACAAACCTTTCATTTGGAAATTTCCCATGGAAAATGGACATTTTTCAACCCAGACATACTCAGTGGGCATTTGTTGCAAGAAAGCTGCTGGTTTCTGACCAGCTCTTGTGAGAACAGCTTGTGAGGGGGTCAGAGCTGCTTTTGTTACTAGAGCAGGTTACGAGAAACTCCCCATCCCTGTTGCTTCCAAATCCAGGACAATTAGGTCTTGTCCGCTCAGGTGGTGGGCGTGTGTTCCAGTTCCAAACTGCTTCTGGGTCTTTCCTGGTCATGTTTCAAACGAATCTCTGAACCTACTGGAATCCCACGCCTGATCAGAGGCGCACCATCAACTCAAGCATTGTAGCAGCCACCCGTGTGTCACTGGGTGATCTTACTTCTTCATCCAATGGGAGTGTCACATTCCCTTCTTCCAGCTGCTCCTCTTGTCTCAAGTACCATACCATGGAAGACAGCGAACTGAAGCTTAGCTTTAGCCTGTTCCTTAACCCTCTGGCCCTGTAATGTGGTATCAGTGTGCAAGGGCCCAGTCCGGGCCACGTGATGTGAGTCTGACTGTTTTCTGGTAGGTGGCGTGACATGACCTATTTATGAAGTGTTTTTGCACCATCCTGTCCTCACCTCATGCCCCTATTCCCTTTAGCCAGCCCCAAAAGCTCCGCTATGTAAATACCAGAAGCAGAAATCAATGCAAAACATCCCACAGCATCTCCTTTGTCCCACAGGGGAGAACCTGGCTCTCTCAGCAGACCTAGTGGGTAAGCGAGGCCCAGACTAGTAGCCCAGAGTACTATAGTCACACAGGCAGTGCAAATGTGAAATGCAAAGGTACTTAGAAGATGCATAGACCTGGTGCACAGGTCATGGGGCAGTGTCATGACCGCTCTGTCCATAATGCTGCAGTAGCTGATAGGAACTTATTTCTATGCACTCAGGTCACTTTCAACGCTTCCAGGTTATGGGCTTTTCATGATCATTTAAAACCACTTTGCAGTTAGAGACTTAGCAGGTACCTAATACACGAGTCACATTCCAATTGCTCATTTTACACAGCTCAAGAACTCCACATAGCAAACAGACCTTGGACGTGTAACCGCGCCCATCACCAGAATCCTCTAGATGCAAAAACTATGGCCTGGGATGTAGCACTCAGAATCTTCAAGGAGAAAGCAAGCCTTGCTACCGGCAGCTAGTAACATGGATGATGTATCCTATTGCATAGGGTGTGTTTGCTACAGCATAGGAAGAATCGTGGCTTGTTCAGAACAAAACAGTGAAATATGGACCTTCTGTAGCATGTAGTGTAACAGCAACAGCGTATGGTAACAGAGGAACAGCCTTGACAAGCGTAGTGAGTGTGTCTCGGCTTTGCCCCACAGCAGTTCTGGGAACCAATGTGTCATGCCTGCGACTTTTGGCCCCATATAACTTGATGTTTATTGGCAGCCCTGAGAGGATAGCAGCCGGCACTCCCACTGCTCTGCTCAGTTCAGTCTTGAACTGCCAGCTCAGCAGTTTTCAATGCATATGCCGTCATTCGGATGCCATTAACTCCCAGGGAAGGGGACCTTGAATTCAGCGCTCAGATAAGATGTTATTTGGGGGTAATTAGTTGTTTTTTTTAAAAAAACCTACCCACAAAACCTACCTCTCTCTTTTGCCCTTTTTCCAGCCTCCCATTAACCCCCCGCCTCCCACTTGCACATGCTTCTGGGTGGTCACTACAATGATGTTAGCAAAGCCTTGAATCTGCTTTGGCATCGGGCCATGTCAGATGGACTTGACCCAGACCTCACTTTCACTGATTGACAGTCAACCAAGCTAATTCCAATCAGTTCTCCACAAAAAAAAAAAAAAAAAAAAAAAAAGATACTGAATCAGGGGAGATTTGAACCACTGCCCTTATGCAGCTTTCTACAGCTTTCAGACTCAGTTCTGGTGACTTCAAATGACCTGCAAGGTCCAACGTACCAACACAACAGCTTTAGCATGGACAGGATATGCTGTGGCCCTAGCTGTTGATTGTACATGTTGGGTATGTCAAGGATAGCATTTCTCTTGGACGCTCAGGTGAGTGTTTAAACGCCACACCAGTTGATCCCTCACTGGTTGCTGCCATGAAGTCCCATAGCATGGCCTCCAGGTTTTGATGCGCATTGCCTGGCTGGGGGTGACCTATTTGACAGTCACCAAGATACCGCTCTCTATTTGCCATGAATAACAAGGTAAAGTGTTAAAGGCCTGACTCTCATCCTTAGCGATGAGAGTCGCTGCTCAGACCCTTAGAGCAGTATACGTCATGCTCTCCCCTGCAGCACCAAGGCCCAGCTCCCTCTACCCTGACATCTGTTCAGCAGCAAAAGATCCTCCTGACTAGACTGTCTCTGGATGCCAGGGGGTTAGTGGGATGAATCATGATTAGTGCTTTCCCTGAATCTTTTATCTGATCCCTGACGTACAGCTGACTGACTGATTTGTACTTCCCATGTTGCAAATCCTTTTATCCAGTGTAAAAACCGATGACCGTGCTGAAATTCTTCACATTTAGGCAATGCCAAGGGCACCAGAGCTTTTTACAAACACTATCTCAGCTTCGCCATCCCCTGTAAGAGGGGTAAGGATGATGCATTTTACAAGTGGAGAAACTGAGGCACAGAGGTTAAGTGACTTCCCTATGGTCACCTGAGAAGCCTGTGGCGGAGCCCAGAATAGAACCTGGGAGTCCTGACTCCCAGTCTCTGCCTGCTCTAAACACTAGCAAATACTGCCTCACAGACTGTAAGACAAGTTGGCAGTTCTCCAACTGCCCTGTTGTCATCTGATCCTGGATTCAGTCCCTGTGGCCAGGGACGCATCGACCCCCCCCAACCTGTGCTCAAGTCTGAGTTCTCTATAGCCGTATTGCTGCTGGTGACGTGTATAGTGTAATTTAGCTGTCAAATTAACCAGGTGGCTTTCTGCAGTCTGCTGTGGTTCGAGTGACATGGCTGGCGATTGTCCTCTGGATCCTCAAGTGCCTACGGACGTGACCTCACGCTCTCGCATACAAAGTGACTGTCGTGCCTGTGACATTGTCCCGCTCCTTGGAGACCTGTTTGCCTTGTGCTCACTTTCCTGATATACCGCCACATCGCCTGATTCAGTGAGCTTTGATTTTCATGGCGGGGGGTGGAATGCAGTGTTTCTGCTTCCGGCCTGGTGTTCATGTTGCCGTCCGTTTGTCACTGATTGGGGTCTGTCATTCTGCAGTGTTAGAAATGTCTCTGGGTGCGACCATGAAGGTCCATCAGCTGGTTCCTCATGGCGGTTGCGTTCTCTGTACAGAAGCATGGTTATCCCAGTAAATCAAGGTTTGCTTGACTAGCCCCGCGCCCTCCTGAGTGCTTTGTTTTGCTGGGCTTGCCCCCCCGTTTTACGGGCCGCCACCCTGTCCTCAGAGCCTCTCATTTAGAGCTACTTGAATGGTTATCACTGAAGAGGGGAAATGAACCTGGTCACTTCTTTCAACACTTTCTGGGGGTTTTTACAACACATCCTGTATTGAAAAGTGAAATCGGACTTTGCCTGCCCCGGGTCAGCATTTCCCCACTGTCGGCCAGGCTCACTTTGTAAGAACATAAGAATGGCCAGACTGGGCCTGACCCAATGTCCATCTAGCCCAGTGTCCTGTCTTCTGACAGTGGCCAACGCCAGGTGCCCCAGAGGGAATGAAGAGAACAGATAATCCTCGAGTGATTTTTAGCAGCAGAGAGGGTCTCAGTGCATGTGCAGTCAGCCCCCTGTAAGGGATTCATGCTCAGAGGAGCGGCTGCAACCCCCAGCCCCTCTCCCTCTGAAAAGGGAGGGTCCCCCTGGAGCTCCCTGGCTGCCACTCACCAAAGCCTTCAAGCACAGTTTAACGTAGCAACAATGGGACTTGAGCATAAACTTGCCTAAGGGTGTTGCTGAGCTGGGGTCCAGGTGCTTTGCTAGGGGATCTGGAGCCTGCTGAAATCAGTGGGCTCTGATGGGCTTTGGATCAGGCCGCAAATGAATTGATTTGTTCAGGGGTGGGCTGCAGAGGCTGTGCCCTTCCACCACGTGCTCGGGTGCTTGGATGGAGAAACAGCCGTCACTTTTCAGTCGAAAGCAAAGCCGTCCGGGAGCAGCGCACTGTTCTCTCGTGGGACGGCTGAGCAGCTTTGGGACCCTATTGCATTCCGTCTCCCACACTGCATATTCCCACGATCGCTGCTTGTGGCCAGGAAGCACAGACCCATCAGGCAGAGCCAGTGGGACCCAATAAATATGGGTCCCCTTCAAGGTTGGGTGAGAGGAGGCCTGTGATCGAAGCGTTTCAGAAGAGACTGTAATGTGGAGCTGGGTAATTTTGGACTCTGTGTAACACCCGGCCCTCTTAGCTTTTCGCTTAGTCCAGGTGTCCTTTGCCAAGGCTTGCAGTTAGCTTCAGAGCAGCCTGTTCTGAGGCGGCTTTTTCACCTCTCTGAGCTGGGAGCCCAAGAGGTTTGATTGTTTCACTTGTAGTTTGCAATGCTCCAGTCTCCTTTAAAAGTTCAGGTTCACTTCAGCCTCCCTGCGCCAGGTGTAAATGGATCTCCTGCCTCCTCTAGCATCTCCCGCTGCTTTCTGCTAATGGCCGAAAGCACCATTTCAGAGAGTCCACTAAGTGGGTTTACCACAGGTCAGGGAGCAGAAGCAGTAGCTCCCCATCCCCGCCCTGTGCTCATCACTTCCTGACTCGATACCAGAGCATAAGACCTTTCATCCCAAGTATTATCAACTGAGGTCAACGTTCTCTAACCTAAGGACCTAGAGTTAAGCTCCTAAACCCACAAAGAAAAACACTGCGCCAATTTGCAGAGGTTCTGAGCACCCCCTGAAGAGTCCCTGGTCTAGTGTTCAAGCCCCAAAGGACTGGAGTTCTAACTTTGGGGAGTGGATTTGAGCTTTTAGAGCAGGGGTAGCCAACCTGAGCCTGAGAAAGAGCCAGAATTTACCAAAGTACATTGCCAAAGAGCCACAGTAATACGTCAGCAGCCCCACATCAGCTGCCCGACCCCACTTCCAGCACTTCCTACCCACTGGCAGCCCAGCCGATCAGCGCCTCCCCCTCACTCCATGCATCTCCCGATCAGCTGTTTCATGGCATGCAGGAGGCTCTTGGGGGGAGGGGGAGGAGCGAGGGCACTGCAGGCTCAGGGGAGGGGGTAGGAAGGGGTGTAGTGGGGGCAAGCCCCATGGCAGAGCCAGGGGTTGAGCAGTGAGCAACTCCTGGCACGTTGGGAAAGTTGGCACCTGTAACTCCAGCCCCAGAGTCAGTGCCTGTACAAGAAGCTGCAGATTAACTTCTGAAGAGCCACATGTGGGTCTGGAGCCTTGGGTTGGCCACCCTTGCTTTAGAGATTCACTCATTGCCAGCTCCAGCACCACAACACCTAGAACTACCCAGCAACATTTGCGCCAGTTTTAGCTGTCAGCTTTTGAAGCACGCTGGAGATCTGCCTTCAGCCTACACCCTCCTTTTCTTAGCCTGGCAATTAGTGCAGGTATTTATAAAGCTCCCATCTCCATGGTGCCTGCTAATGTTTGCAAAGTGCTTTGAAAACTCCCATCACGAGGTGGGAGTGGAGTATTCTGACTTATTTTCCAAGCCAGTCCAGGGCCTCATTCCCCTCTCACTCGCACCAGGTTATCCTGGCATAATGCCACCAACTTCATTGCCATCGCCACTGACTGACACCAGTGCCGCTGGGAGGAGAATCGGGCTGAGTGTTGCCCCGGGGCACTGGGATTTACATATCTGCAGCACTTGCCGGGCATGCATCATGAACCTCACCTGATTTTTGACACACCCCCCCTGGTTGCAACCCAACTCAGATACATGCTTGGTAATGCCCTGTCCCCCCGAGATAACATAGCTTCCTTCATCTCAGCGCATCCCCAGCGCCACTCCACTCTTAACAGTGCCTAGTGATGGGAGAACTTCCACTGGGAGACACCGTCTCCTGCAGCCTGTCTCATGGGCACGAGAGGGATATGGGCCCAGCACTGCCTCGGGGCTGGAGCAGGGAGTGATGGTTCTTTTTAAGGAACTATTTTGTTTAGTGCCCCTGTTTGAATTTCATTGCTGATTTCCTCCTGCCCCACAAGGAGCCACAAGCCAATCCCTGGTGCACCGGGAGGATAAGGGCCAGCGACGGGCCTACGCCACAGGCCAGGCTCTAGCCTGATCATCGTTATGATCAGCACAGAACTGCTGGGAAAACAGCAGTGGCTGAGACTGAGAGATAGAAGGAGCCCAGCCCATGTGCTCCATCCCCAGAGGAGTCACCAGGGGGTGCTCTGCTGCTAGTCTAAGTTGCAGCGATCCTCACTCAGGACTAATCATAAATTGTTTGTCTCTAGGGCAGGCCTGCACAACATGCGGCCCGGGGGCCACATGCGGCCCGCACGGGCTCACTGTGTGGCCCATAGGGGGTAAGTAGAGGTGGGGCAAGCCAAGCGGTGGGGTGAGGGAAAGTGGATGGGGGCAGGGCCAGGGTGGGGCTTTTTGGCCCGCAGCTTTTTTGCAGTAATACGGCCCTCGCTGCTTTCTGAGTTGTGCAGGCCTGGTACAGGGTGACAAGAGCTGCTGGGAAAAAGAGTGGCAATTTTTTTTCAAGTGGCCCTTGAAAGCCACAGATATGATGAGTGTCTTCTCCGCAAGGAGGGGCTGGTTTCCTCTCCTCCCCCCTTTCCCTAGACCTTTGGTGTGTGCCAATCTGGGGCTGGCTCGCTGGCCAGGACAGGAGCTAACCCTGGTGTTTTCTGAGCTGCCCCTTTCCTGGGAGAAAGTCCAGGGTTGATCACGAGAGCTGCATTGTCAAGAGGATTCAAACCTGGTTCCAAATCCAAACCCCCCAGTGTAAATCCAAGAGTTCAGCAGACAAGATTTCTACTCAAATTCTCATCAGGGCTCCTGCCCTGAGGCCGTTTCCCACATGACCCAGGGAGCTCCATGTCTTTTTGCCCTCTGAAAACAACCAGAGAAGTGCGGGACCTGGCTTCTCCCACCATTGGACCAAGCAGCAGGATGCAACAAGCAACGGCAATGCAACCAGTGCCCTGGCTCTGAGAGGCTGCAAAAACCAGCTCTGCAACCGGACACTGAAAGTAGCTGAGGCCAGAGCCTCAGCTGGGACCCAGGACCCGAACTAGCTCCGATCTGCTCTTCCATTTTACACTTTGCTCCCAGCAAAGCTCAACTCTGCGTGGGTCTCTTTTCACTCCAACTAAACAGAGACAAGCCACCCGCCACCATCCCTACAACAGACCATGGTGAACACTTGCTGCAGGAGCTTAGGGGGCAGAGACAGGAGCGCGGGGAGTGGCAGGGAAGGCGGTTAGGGTGGACAGGGTGCTGAGTGGGATGGAGAGGGTGCTTGGAGACTGCGGAGAAGGAGATATAAGAACCAGGCCCGTGGAGGAGTGATGGGAACTTGCTAATGGGCAGCTAGCGGGGAGCCCAGAGCGCACTGAAAGAGCCAAGGCTGGAGCAGATGAGAATTGGCAAGAGGGAGCATTGGAGAGAAGGCAGGGAAGCCCTGAGGCTGAGGAGCAAAGGGAGGGTGTGAGACTGGCTGCAGGAGCAGAGGCCTTGGACTGGGGAGGGGAGCTGGCTCAAGGGCAGCAGGGAGGGTCCATAAAGCCCAGGGAGGGGCAGGGGATAGAGGGGAGCAGGCACTGCACTGATGTGGACCAGCAGCAGGGGGCATTGGCTGTCTAGGGGAAGGGGCACACAGGCCAGCTGCAGTCAGTTGGGTCAGGGTCAAGAGTGCAACCTAGCAGCAGGCGTAAAAACCAGTTCCCAGTAACTGGTTGATAAGAGGCAGCTGTGTCTCTATGTAGGGGTGTGTGGATCTGTACACACACAGACACTCCTCTCTCAGGTGGCTTTACGTTGCATTGCTCCAGCTGATGACAGTGATTTTCCCTTCTGGTGGTTGCTGTCAGGGTGATTTGCATATACACCCCCATGGGGAACAGAGGCGAGTTACAAGCGCTTTGGGGCAGGGATGGGACAATCCATTTGGATATTAGAACTGGCCCTGCCTGTTAAGAACTGGTACTAAACTTTGAATGTACCCAGACCAAGCGAGCGGGGCCACGGGACCGGGTGAACCTGCACGTTTCCCGACTACCATCTGCAAAGGGAGCTGGAAAAGCAGCCAGATTCCTTGGGTTTAGCTGTGCGCTGAGCCGCACCCATATGCCCAGCCCAATAAGGGACCTTCCTTCTGTTCCTTTTTGTGGTTGTTCTTCCACCCTGGCCCAGGAATGATTTCAGACCTGGAGGGCCTGGACAGCTCTGTGTCAGGAACCAGAGGATCTTCTGATGTGGCGTGGGGGTGGGGGACTGCAAACCACCCTGGAAGGTTGCCACTCACTGTTGGCTTTTAGCCGTGGGTGAAGGCAGGAGACTCGGCTGTGTGGGGACCACACTCTGCTCTCAGCAGCCCCACTGATGTCAATGAGGGCTGTACTGGAAGCTAGGGCACTGAAGGACCACATGGAAATGATAAACCGGGGCCTTTGCCATGGAACAAGAATGCTGCCTTTCTGGCGGACTGGTAGCCAGAGGGACTGGGGGAGCACCAGCCAGACCAGTCCCACCCCATCCCATTCCCTAGCCACATCCCACTCCGCCCTTCCTGCCTTTATCCAGGAACCTCGGACGTGCAGCTGACCCAGATCTCCTCCCTTCTCTCCAGCCGGTGAGGGGGCGGCTGCCCATTTACAAAGAGTAGCAACCAGTGAACTAATGGGGCTATAGGGAGGCTGTGACCCTGATCCAGGGATGGGTGGGGGGAAGCTCAGACGTGCACCTGGCGGGAAGGATGTCCTTGCAGGTTCCCCCTAGAAAGACCACATGGAGGGCACTGTTATATCAGTGCATCAAAGCACCTGTAGCTCTGCAGGCTGTGATGGTGGGGTGTGGGGCAGAGGACCGGTGGAGGGAGGCCATGTTCTGAGCTAGGTGGAGGTCCTGCTTTTGCCAAGGGGCCACGTAATGGAGGGGGAGGGTACTTACCGCCAGAGCAGCCCCTCTCTCCAGGATACAGCCCAGCTGAGGTTCTCCCCTTCTAGCACCTCTGACAATCTGCTTCTGCTGGGCCCTGCATTGTCCATGGCCCCACCTTCCAGCCAGGTCGCTGGTCAAGCTCTGTCCTCTGCCGGGATAACAAGGTGCCAACAAATAATAGTCCCAACCTGATATCCAATCTTCTGCCCCTGGGCCTTACATGCTTCCTCTCAGGGCTTTCAACTGTCCTTAACCCCTCCTTGGGGGCTTTGCACCAGCTTCCCAATGGCTGGTCAGGGAACCCAGGTGTTTCCACTACATGGGGTTCCAGTCCAGGGACCCTATAACAAGCAGCTATAGTCTGCTCTGCCAGACCCCTCATTGCTGTCTCCATAGGTGACATCTTCCAAGCTCCTACCAACTGCAGTCCTCACCTCAGGGTCTCCCACTGTAGCTAGGCCAGGCCTAGACCTTGCTCTCTACAGCTTCACCCACAGCTTCCTCTGCTGACTGTGCTCCCTAAAGCCTTTATCTGAGGCCCTGGTGTTGTTCACCATACTGACCTCTGCCCCCACTCCTCCCACCTCTTCAGGCTGAGGCTGCTAATTCTGGCACTGATGGGGCTAACTGAACAGAGCTGGCTGGCCCAAGCCTCCTGGCATTTAAAGGGGCAGGCTGCCCTCTTACATGAGGCCACACATCAGCGCTCCTGGAATCCCATTAATCTTTCAGCAACTCAGCAGAGATGGTGTCAGCCCAAGGGATCTAATTGAGCTGCCCACACCTATGGCTGCTTCCCCAATTAGCCTAGTTCACTGTTTTCCCCGCAGCCACAACCCTCTCCAGGGCAGTTTTAACCCCTTCCAGGCTGGAGTAGGTAACCACCCGGCTACTGGGCTGCAAAGAAGACGGGGAGGCACAGTGAAGTCAAGGGAGGGACATTCCCTAGTTGGGCAGAGAGCTGCAGCGTCTCCATGTCAGCCCAGTGAGCATCCTGGAGGCTGTGGCCCCAGCCTCTCCTGCTTTGTGCTGAGCCTGCCTCACCGAGCGGCTCTTTGGCGGGGAGCAGGGGAATGTAAGGCGTGTCGTGCAATAAAGGGACCCCTGTTAGTGGATTGCTGGGTGCTTGGCCCTGTTGTCAGTGGACTCCTGGGGAGTTCAGCCTCTCACAGGACGGGCTGCTGTGCATTGCCACTCTGGTGCTTTCCGTGTCTTTGGGATCAGTGCAGACAGATTGCAAGCACCACCTTTCTCTCTGCCCTCAGCTCCCGGTCTTCCTTTCATCCTCAAAAACCAGCCTCAGACTCATTCACCTGCTTCTGAGTCCTACCAATTAAGCCTCTCCCTGCAGTTACCGACCTGCGGTCAGGTTGTCTAGAGGAAGATGAAACACGTCTCGATGCGACTGTGTGGGGGACGTATCTCCCGCAGTAATGGGAATGGGTGAACCATCTGCCTGTCCGTCTGTGGCCTTTTTGGAGGCCTTGATGCTGTCAGCCCAGTACAGACAACCGCGTGCAAGGGGCTTGCTCCATCTCTATTCTCCCCGTGCCAGAGGGGATTTTGAGGCAGTTAATTTGTTTTCAGATGAGAAATCACATTAACATGGAAACTACAATGCCGTTGCCATGGAGACCAGAAGTGCCTTTATTAAGAGAAATTAGTTTGGATCCAGTTGTCAGGCGTATCTTAATAAATAATCCCCTTCAAGTTGTGTAAATAAATATTACTGTCTATTGTCTGCACGGAGAGAGAGAGAGATGTTCTTTGCATGGAATGCAGGGATCCCATTGAAGTCAGTGAGGAAGGAGGGCTCTCAGCACTACACAGGATCAGTCCATCAGACTTGTTTTCCGGATTCTTATGCTGTGTAATTTATTTGGAGGCCAACAAACAAGTGAGACTGAAGCAAAACAAACCAACCCTGATTTCTCTGAGCAAGGAACTAGGGATTTAGGACAGAGGGAAGGAGGGAATCCTCGGGACAGGCTGTGACTAACGTAATATAGGGGATTGGATGGCAACGGAGTTTTTCACCTCTAGCTTGCCTCAGGGCCACAGTCATCACCAAATGTTCCCACCCAATGGCTGCACACGCTGATGCCCACCCACCTTCTTAGGCTGCAGTCAGACCCTGAGCTCCAGCCAGAGCCACAGTTTCAAAGCACTAGCTACATGGCTATTTTTAGAGAGCTACCGCGGGCCCCCTACTGTCCACCTGGGCTGGGAGGTTCACTCCTGCAGGCCCCAAAATTCCCGACAGATGTACTCTAAGTGACTTCAGAGCCTGATTCTCAGAGGCATTTAGACTTGGAAAATCCCACTGGGTGCCTAAATATAAAAATCTGGCCCTGCCTAAATCCCATTTTCAACAGAGATTTAGGCTCTTAGGGGGCTAAGTTCTGCTATATCTCAATGAGACGAAGGCCATGTCTACACTCCAGATGCTACAGCTCACAGCAACAGCCTTGCAGTGTAGACCCTTGCTACAGTGGTGGAAGGGGGTTTCCATCAACATAATTGAAACACTGCCCTGAGCAGCAGCAGCTAGGTCGGGGAAGAATTCCTTCTGGCGACCTAGCTGCATCTAAGATGGGGGTTAGGTTGGCTTAATTACAGTGTTATGGGTGTGGATTTTTCACACTCCTGCTGAACTAAATGTTAAGTGTGGACCAGGCCGTAGGCTCCTAAGAGGGAGATTTTCAAAGGTATCTAGGTGCCTAAAAAGGCAGACAGGCTCTGAGTCGGATTTTCCAAAGCTGCTTAGGGTCTTTTTAAAATCTCATCTACAGATGCCCTTTGAGAATCTCCCCCTAAGTCCCTTTGTAAATGGGATTTAGGCCTGGTCTACACTTAAAAATTATATCAACCTAGCTACCTTGCTCAGGGATGAGAAAAATGTAGCACTCTGAGTGCTGTACTTCAGTTGATCTAACCCCTGTCGATGCAGCTAGGGCAGTGGAAGAATTCTTCTGTTGCCCTAGCTTCTTCCTCTTGGAGAGAAGGATCAACTACATTGCCCGGAAAACCCCTTTGGTCAACGTAGGAAGAATCTGCACTTCGGTACAATAGTGCCACAGCTGTGCCACTGTAACATAGACACAGAATCATAAAATCATGCAGCCTCCGGTAGGTGCTTTTGTTACCCGTTCTCATCTTTAGAGAGGGATTTTCAAGCTGATTGCAGCAAGCTCAAGCTGAAGGATCACTTCTCCTTCCCCCTCCCCCGCGAAATGCAGCGGGTCGATATTTTCCCAGCACGTTCTTTGCAATGATGGCAACTGCGTGTTAATGACGGTTTCCCCATTCCCTGCTCAACTCTCCGGGCTGCTCCTTCCTACAGAGAACTTGTAATCTTCAGTTTAGACCCCCATGGTCTGTCCCGCTAAGGAAGGGGCTGGGACAAAATTGAATCAGTTTGTTAATGACCTCACTGCGGGGGCACCACTCTATTATTGCACACTTTATGTCCTTATTTATTAATGAATTTATTAAGCACCAGCTGTGTGCTTAATAAATAAAGACTGGAGCATGTGGGGGGAATGGGGAGTGGGCTGGAAGGGAGGAAACCGATAAAGCTTTGGTAATTAGCAAACAGCGTAATGAATCTAGGACTTCTAGCTTGTCACTGGAGCTGAACAAATAATACGTAACAAATAATTGGTTTGATGGATTTCCCCAACCACCTTTGTTTTTAACTCAATCCAGTTTACTGGACCTTTTTGTTTTAATATTTAGAACTTGCGCTCTGCTGTTCAGTGGTGAGTGGCCAGAGACATTGTCACAGGGTCCTGCTTGTGCGTCCCACTGGGACTAATACAATGCTTATGATCGCATTCCTAGGGCATGGCCACAGAGGACACAGAGCACTCACAGTGTCTGGGCCCCAAATGGGTTTGTGTAACTCTTATGATCACATTCCTGGTGCAAATGCTTGTGGAAAGCTAATTTAAAATTTGCTTTCCATGAGTATCAGAGCTTAAAACCCATCTTTGTGAGCATTCATGCATGTAAACGCAATCAGGGGGATGTTGGCAGGAAGAAAACACAACAGGGGCATGGATACAAAGGCAGATTTGTGCCAAAATGTGAAGAAATATCAGTTGGGAAAGACTTGTCCTATTTTCTCAGTCCTCATTACTATGCTGAATGTTATGGCCACCCTTACACTGCAACTGCCATGATAGAACCCAGATCCTTTGACAGTTAGCATGTCAGCTTAAGGAGCATCTCCATCAGCTGGTAGCAGTACAGGGCTGATGACACACAGTTGAGCAGGTCTGATTCCATCCAGCAGCAGGCAGTGGGACAGACAGGTGGACATGCACACTCATAGAGTAGTAAGGGCCTGAGATAAGAACAACTTCTTGGTGTACGTGGATTTGCCTTCAGCCTGATCTTTTTTTTTGCTCCAAAACGTCAGCTTTTCTTTAAAAGATCTAAGCCTCAACCAGTCTCTCAGCCTGGTTTCATATGAAGAAACATTTCACATGTATGCTTGTAAATCTGAATGTCGGTGGGAACAGGACCCCTGGGGGCCAGATTCTCAGCTGGAGTAAACCTGTGTAGCACTATCACAGCCAGAGAAGCTGCACTGATTTGCACTGGCTGAAGATCTGGCTCTGTAATGTTTGGTAGGGAACAATGGGCACCTTGCAACTAGCACAAAAATGACACAGGTTCCTTTAGCTTACTTGGTAATGCCACTTAACAAATCTAGGAGTAATTACCATGCAGATTGTCCTTTGCACTGGGCCCTGGATAACAATCGTACGAGGGGATGAAACCGAGTACTGCTTTAGGATAAGGTGACTACCTGTCTGGTGTTTTAAAGCAAGTCCCTTATTTGGTGCCTAGCCTCCTGCAAATGGTATGGCCACATTTGCTACTAAGAAGCAATTTGATCTGATAAAATCTGGTCAAGTCACTAGTGCTTTTATTACCAATCTGAGACGCCTTAAAGGAGCTGGGTCGGGGAGCTGAATCTGCCAGCTGAGATGGAGCTCATTGGCTTCCCAAACCCAAAGACCTCTGCCATGGGAGACCACAAAACTGAGTTTATGATCTACGAAGAGAGAAAAACAAACCAGCCAAGACTTGTCCCCCTCTTGTGCTCTCTGGGTTGCTGCTCTCCTTGGGCCAAGCCAATGGAGAAGAGCCGGTTGGGAATTTTCCATCAGAAGGCTTCTCCAACAGAAAATGCATCTTTGTCAAGATTGAAATTTTCTGCAGAAAAATTTTAGTTGCGCTGGAAAATTTTAATTTTTCCACGGAGAAAATCTAAACGAAAACCTGAGGTCCCCAGCAGCCCTCCTGGTGGGGCTCCTGAGCCCACCAGTTCTGCAGCAGCCCACGTAGGGGCTGCCACACAGCCTGGCGTCCTGGGATTTCGAGGGTCCTTGAGTCCCTGGAAGCCTGGAGAGTCGGTGAGCGTGGAACTGGAACAGAAAAAAACCATCTGAAATATCAGAATTTCCCCCACAAGGGGAATTCCAAGTTTTAACCAGCTCTGCTATGGAGACTTTGTTTCAAGCCCATCCCTTCTCTTTGACTGTGAATGGATCTGAGCCAAACGCTGGCTGCACTAGGTCGCTGGTAAGCCAAGGTCTCTGCGTAGCTCCTGGATTATCACCATGGGAGGGGACACGCTGGCCAATGAGAGCTATGAGTTCTGCAGAAGGTGTGTCCAGTTTATTTTCAGTGGAATGAGCCAGATTCTGCAGTTAAATTGGGTTGGATTGGTGCAACTGAGAACAGAACAAGCATGTGTTATCTTTATGTCCAGAGAGGGAGCTAGGGCATGGTCATTGCTCACCCCACAGCTCAGATCTGCAACTCAAGGACCCAAACTAATCCCAGCTTCACTTCAAGACACGAAGGCAGCTGGACTGCGGATGGGGGTTCACGCCAGGTCCATCAGGCTAAGGGGAAACATTCACTCTGTTTCAGACAGGAGTTATGGTCAGGATGGGTTAGATGGAAGTGAACTCAATCCAGGTAGGAAGAGGGCTGCCTGGGTGGAGTTCCCCCTAGCTCATGCAGGGTTAGGAGGAGAAGGGGAAGGAGTTAAATCCATGCAGAGCTGGTGGGTGGGTGGCCTGCAGATTTAAACAAGGAAGGGAACGAAACCTCAGGAGTGGAATGCAGAGGCCGGAGATGAGTTTTAACACCTTCAGTGGACAGAAAAATATTGTTGTTGTGTTCTTTGTGCTTTAAGAGCAGCACACTGGGCCCCGCCAGCCGTGGCTGGTCTTTCTCTATCCTAGTTACTAGTCTCATTAGTCCTGGCAGAATATTTAATGCTAGAGATTTTCTGCAAAGGTTTCTCCCCTGCGTTTTAGTGGGATGTGTCTGCAATAGCAATTACCACACTGCAGGCTTTTCATCCCTGCCCTGCGAACAATGCAGTGCGGAAGAGACAAAGGAAATTAGAATAATTAAACCTGCACTGTCTGCCAGAATCAAAGGGACTCCGCTTGCTGTCAAGGAGCTAAATTGGATGCCCAAAAAGGACAGCCAGCTTGTGCTAGGGAGGGGCTGGAAGGAGGCACCAGGTGTTGCTATGTGTGTTAAAAGCATAGACTAGTTTCTCCCCTTCAGACATCCCCCGGGGGAAAGGCAGCATGGGGCAGCCCAGGTTCCCTATGCAGTGCCTTCCCGGAAAGGGATTCCACAAGCTGCCCCAGGCATGACTGAGAAAGACCCTTTCTGGCCACACTAATGAGGCTGGGAGCTAATGAGACAGCAGGAGCACCAGTGAAGAATCCCCTTTACATGCATTACACCCGGGTTCCCTCTCCTCCCAGCCGCTAGCAGCGCTGCAAAATACAGTGGGTTGAATTCAGCCCTGTGTAACTCCAAGGATGTACACACGGAAGCAGCAGGAGGGGTCATTTCCAGCTGTGGGGTCTTACTGCAGCTTTAAGAAGCTGATCAGACTCCAGCGTATGGGAGCTGAGGGTGGGAGGAGGTGGGTGGATTTAGGGTAGACTGAGATTGACCGGTGTTAAGATGCTCTGTCTAGCTGTTAACTATGTATCTAATAAAGACCGTTGTTAAGTTACTAACAATGACTAGTTATTAAGACCAATGGATTACTCGAATATAAAACAATGCAACACACACGAGCTCAGATAGAAGTACTGCAGCAGCCGTGTGCATGGCTATCTGCCCCCAGTATGATCCTGTCCAAGACCTGAGGCTCCATGTTAGCCGCTAGCCCCTCCCCCTGTCTGCACCGCCCTGGCTACACTTCTACATTTGGTGTGAGAGCTCCATCAGGTGTCTCCTGGAGCTGGGATTTCCACCTCCAGCTCCCCCAGGGTTAGTGAACTCAGTGTCTGACCAGCTCCCAGAGGTAAGAGCTACACCAAAGAAGCCAGGTGCAGTCTGCAACGACCAAGAACTTTCGGTTCTACAAAGCCAGCAGCTAGGCTGCCTATTTCTGAGCACCCTCTACTGTGGATCTAGTAAGGAACCCTCTCCAGAGAGCGAGCGCTCCTGTAACACCAAGGACTCCCAGGCTCTAAAACCCAACCACCTGCCGTTATGAAAAGCACAAGCAGGAGCCAGCCAGAGCGGTGGATGGATAATGCAGGGCTGGGGGCTGCACAGGGGGAGTACAAAACCTACACAGAGCAGAGGAGTCTTGAAAGCAATGACATGCACAGAGCTCTCTGCTCAGTGATGTCAAGGAAAACACAGTATGGCATAGAGGGAGGCCACAAGATGCTCCTGGCTAAGCACAGACATGTTCAGCCATGATGCTGCATCACGCTGAAAACCTGCCCTTTAGCAACAGCTGTATTTAGCCTGTCCGGGGGGTTCAGGGTCCCGCGCAGAAGGCAGATAAGTGTCCCTGCCCTGAAAAACTCACAGCCCAGAGACATGAGTAGGCACAATCCAGAGGAAGTCAAAGACAGGCTGGAGTCTGGTCTTATGCAGCAGCCTGAATGGGCCTTAGCTCACTTTTTAAAGCTACAGGTGGGGAATCCCATTCAGCTCCCACTAAAGTCAGTGCGAAGACTCCCCTTGTCTGCAGGGGGAAACCAGTCAGGCATTTGTTGGCCATTCACTGGGAAGCTGTTCTGAGCTCACAGGGTAGCCCCAGAGAAGGCCTGAAATGGACAAAGGCTCCTTAAGCAGCAGTCAGGAGACCGCCAGGAGCTGCTAGCAACGTAGGAGAACAGAGCTGTGGTGTAGACAAGGGCAGAGCTAAACGTGAGGATCAGCCGCTTGAACGTAATGTAGAAGGAGAAGAGAGGCTCTATAGTGCACTCTTTAGAATGCTGTGTTGTCCTCTGTAACGTCCTGGGGACATCCTCTCCAGCTCCCAGGCCAGAACTATGGAAAACCAGCGATTTCACCCCAGTTTTTACTCTGAGCCTAGTGGACGCTGGACCAGGACTTTGGGTTGTTAGCTAGTGCTGTTTGATTACCCATGCAGTGTGAACATAGTCAGTAGAACTCATCATTGTGTGCTTCACCATCTTGTCTCAGTGCTTTGATGTAGGGAACCCTCAGAAACATGAGTTACTGTCCTATCTCCAGTTCCATCAGTGTCTGGCAGGTGGCTACTAGTCATCATGGGAACCAAACCCCTGATTGGGCTTGACTGAATTTTTGGAGTGGGCAGGTGATAGGTGAACTCCTGAGAAGTTCACCAAGAAGTTTGCATACTCATCTGAGCTAACCAGAAGTGATGCTGCAAAACTGAGCTCATGAGAACCGCTTCCTTCATAGTCCTTTGGCTTGTGTGGTTCTAGTTGCAATGAGAACTCAATAGACCAGTGGCCCCATGGAAAGCCTGGAAATAGGGGTGGGCAGAAGACATAGAGAGAGGACTGAAGAAGGAACAATGGCCTTCCAAATCGCAACACCATGACCAAGAAACAATTCAGGGACTAATCGCAGAAACCAACAGCCAGCAACTTGCTCCATGCCCACAGCAGACAGGTGCTGGGCATTAGAATAGAGGCAACTAAGGGGACAAGTTTCCATGGTATGTGATTCCTAAGTATAGAATGAAAGATGGAAGCAACAAGCCTGCTCTTACACTGTAAGATTCAGGAAAGGAGACGGGTTTGAAGATGTTCTTGTGACCTATAGCATCTCATATGGAGGACACGTCTTGGGTGCAATTAGCACTGGGTTGAATTATGCACTGGCGTAGTGGGGCAGCTGCCCCACTCCAGGAGAAGGGCTTAAAACAGTCCCCCAAAGGGCTGTGGCTGGGAGCAAGCAAGCTCCCAGGCTGAGTTGGCAGAGCAGCCACAGCTGTGGCTGAGTCAATTAGAGCCCAGCTGGCCCTGATAAAAGGGTCTAGAGTTTGGTGCAGAGAGAGTCTCCTCTGTCTGCAGAGGTAGACAGGCCTGGCTGCTGGGAGCTTGAGCAAGGTACCTAGAGGGAAGAAGGGCTGGGGCAAGGCAAGAGGAGCTGGGGAAGCTCTGGCCTGGAAATCCCCAGGCTGCAGGGCCTAGGGAACAGGCCCAACAAAGGGGTACTGGGGTTGCAAGGGGCAGCCCAGGGCTCTAGAAGCAGAAGGCCAACCCCCCTTGCCAGTGATGAATGGCAATGATACTGCAGTCTGCCCCAGAGAACGGGGGCAAGTGGTGACTGGCAGTTGCCTAGACTGAGGCAAGGTGGGGATAGGAGGTGGGGGGTTCCCCAGGGAGGGAAGACCCAGAGTGAGACTGGGGGGGTAGTGCAGGGGTGCAGCACCCTAGGGAAGAGGGCACTGGGGTCCAGGGAGGGACCTGGGGCTGAGCAGCAAGCAGGACATCAGCCTGCAGAGGGTGCTCTGGATGCTGGAAGAGCTAATTCCCAGATGGACCAGCTTGGGGTGCTGCAGGGGTGAGTTGCTGCTCTGCTACAACTGGGAATAACATTCCTTTTGACACCAGCTCCCCTTTTCTGTTTATGACTCAATCCAATTTGTCTTTGAATTTATTGTTGTTATTGTAGTTGTATTCCAGTAGAGCCAATAGGCCCCAGTCAGGATATAGCCCCCTTCATGCTAGGCACTGCACAAACTGAGTAAATGATATTCCCTGGCCAGTTTGGTCATGGACTGAGTTCTTTTGGACAAACAATTTTCAGCCTATTGGCCATTTGCAAAGTGTTTACTTCATCTATTCATACTTGGGGAGTGTAACCTAAGTCACATGGTGTTGAGTCTGCACTCTCATTGGATGCCAAAGTTTGTATATTAGAGTGATGACTAGCCAATGGTAAATGGCACTCGAGGCATTGCCTAGTGTGGATTTTTCAGACCAATAATAATTTGCACTCAAATTTATGAGACTTTGGTGATTTGTGAATGTTTCAGCCATGCCCAGCGGTCATTAGAAAGCAGCAGAATAACTAATAATACAATCCCACAGACCACACTGCACCGAGTTTGGCAAGTTAGTCTCAACAGTATTCACCAATCCAGGTTTCTCTTAGCAATCACCCAGTTCTGGTCTTCTGGAACGTTTTGTAGAGGTAGTAGGAGAAACAACAACTCACAACATATTCCCCAAATGCACCAGATGGGCTTTCAGAGGCAGAGACACTAGAGAAGGACAAAATCAAGGGAGGTTCTGCTGTGCAAAATCTCCTGAGCTGGATTTTGCCTTTGCAAAATAAGATGCTTCTGTAACGCTGATGGATCATGGTTGTTGGTGGACGGGACTGAACCAGGAACACCCCTACCCCTAAATGGCCTAGGCCCCAACAACTGCTGTGAGGCCCAGCCTTGCCTGTTTCATTTAAAACAGCATGATCTAGGAACACAGAGAAAGGGAACATGATCAAAACAACGCCGAGATGGCTGAAGTGAGGTTTTTCATTTCTAATTGGCCCCTTTGGGAAGGCTTTTGCAGTCTCCTTGCCATCACTTCAGTGACAGGGCCAGATCTGAACCGCCTCCTGGGGAGCAGCATACGCTGCTGCTTCTAGAGGACGCACCTCAGAAGCCCAGACCCCAGGGCCACAGAAGCAAAATACCTCGCCCGCTTGTTTTACAAGCCCCACTCCCTCTCCCACGCTCTCATCTTTTCATCTGCGCAGCTTTGTTCTCTGGCTTTTGATGACTGGCGATCGCTGCGTGTGCGGAAATGAGAGAGACTTTTAGCAGCCCAAACAGCTTCCCATCGGATAATGAATGGCTCCACTACAAGGAGTGCCATGCGTCCTGGGGGGTCTGTCCCAGCTACCGGGACCTCTTGGGTCTGTAAACCTTGACTGGAAATCTCCCCAGAGCGAGCATTTAGGCTAGAGGATCATGGTGGCTGGACATTGTCCTCTCTAGAGGGAGCACAGAGACAGCAAAGGGAAATCATTACAGCACTTTGAAACGTTCACCAAATCTCTTGAAACCACGAAAACAGCTCATTTTATGTTCACTTTGGTCTTGATCCAAAGCCCACTGAAGCCAATGGGAAGGCTCCTGTAGCCTTTGGTTCAGACCCTTTGAGCTTCAGACTCAAGACTGAGCCTGGTCTAATCAGATCCAAACTGGTTTGTCCATCTCAAGACTGTTTGTCCAAACCACTGTGGCTTGCAGCTCAACCAAGAGTGGCTTGAGTTTAACCCAGGTGTTTTAAACAACCTCTAGAGAGGATCATGTAGCCTGGTGGAATGCAGTCACCACATTGTTGTTAGTACCAGTGGTGGCCCTAAAGAGCCAGTCATAGACCAGGACTCTTGTGCTTGGTGCTGTACAAACACAGAACAGAGCTTACCCATTAGAGATCAGTCCCTAAAATACAGGGATAACCATAAGGGATAATCTGTGGGAAATGCAGGAGAAGCTGCAGCTCAGCTGACTATTCACACACCACGAATTGCAGTGGCTCATGATGCATGAAATGTAGCACAGCAAGTACCTCTTCTCCCCTGCCTCTAAATGTGTCCCAAGGTTTCTCAGACTTTTCCAGCAGCTCCCATTTCCTCAGAGAGATTCCCTATAAATATGTCTCCTGTGGACCACCCCACTTCCATTAATGATCCTATCGCATCCCAGTGCCAAGCAATGCTGTTACCTGTAGGAAAGTCATTACTGTATTTTTGCTGCCTATGAATACACTTCAGAAGCTGGGAATGAGGAGGAAGAACCAGTACCACGTGACCTGTCCACAGGCTTCCATCCAGGCCCCTACAGACCACCAAAGAGCAATAGACCACAGCTGAGAAGCTATTGGCTTACAGAGATATTTTTGCAAAAAGAACGAGGAGTTCTCGTGGCCCCTTAGAGACAAACACATTTATTTGAGCCTAAGCTTTTGTGGGCTACAGCGCACTTCATCAGATACATTGAATTTTTCTGTTTCGGAGGCAAATACTTGAGGGTGTGTCTACACTACAATCAGAGGTGTGATTGCAGCAGATGTAGACAGATCCAAGCTAGCTCCAATCACAATGGCAGCAGGGGTTGTACCAGCCCACCCAGGATGCTGGGTATATTCTTGAGCAGCTAGCCTGTACTGCCATGGTTTCACTGCTCCTGTTATTGGAACTAGCTAGAGCGAAGCTAGCTCCTGTATGACTGCGAGTGCTGAAGTCACACCATTGACTGCAGTTGAGATGTACCCTGGGTGTGAACTAAGCTACCAGGCAATACAGCTGGTTTCAAATGACGCTTATCAGAACAAGTTGGACATTGCTCTTAAAAGAGATCCGCAGCATTGGTCTTGGCCGCGGTGCAGAGAGACGGAGAGAAGGAAGCTGGAGAACAAAAAGAGAAAAAGCAGATATGGAGGGAGGAAGAAAAAAGAGGGGAGGAGGAGGTAAAAGGCACTGATGACATTTAGCTGAAATGGGAGTTTTGCATTGACCATGATGGGGTCAGGATTTCACCCAGAGAGAAGGAAAGAGACGGGGGGGGGAAAAGAGCCAAAATGAAAGCATCACTGAGAGGGAGCAGGAGCATCTTACTGACCAGCACTTTCTCCCAGCCTCGCCCCGCAGCTCCAACAACCTGCCCTGCGCTGGGAGCTCGGAATACTCACAGAGGCTTTTGCGTGGGCATTTAGTCAGGATTATAATTCAACTGCCTCCCGATCCCAAAGAGAAAAAACACCTCAAACCCCACTTGGTCATTCTGTTGGCAGTTTCTGCTCTGCCTCCTGCTGTCGCCGTAGTGCCAATAATGACGCTATTAACAGTGGTAAAATATGTCTATCAAGAGACCTCAAGGGCTGGGGAGAGGGGCTGAATAAGGTTTTTTTTTATAGCAGTTAAGTTATCTGGGAATATGACACCCCCTCCTACTTTGGATATGCTACTAATGCCCCTGACTGATTCTTCTCACTGGCTCCTACTATCTGTTGATTCTCCCCACCAGTGATCTCCTGGGGAGAGGATCCAAAGCAAAGAGGCATCAGAAGCCGTAGCATTTGGGCCACAGTTAAGGTTGTGGAGGCTCGATAGCCCATCCCCAAAAGTGGGAACCCCATAAACTGCATACACAAGGGAGTTAGTTACATGGGGAAGTTCAGCGTCCCATTAATTGATGTTACAGGTGATGAATGGCAATAATATTTTAATGATGGAGTTGAATGTTTCACTGGGTTAAAGTTTGGCTCACAAAATACCTGCTTGAGAGATTTTATTTTCCCATAAGAATCTCTTTGCCCTTTCACATATTGCAATAATACCCATTGACTGATTATAGGGGGAGCTGGTAGCATGTGTGCATGCAACCACTGGCTGGGCTGACTTGTTCTAAAGGCCTCTGTCCTCTCCTGCGACTTTAAAAGTTTTTTAATAACAAACTTTTCATTTTCTTCCCTTGCTCCAGCGAAATCGCCCCCACATCTTAATTAAATCTGAGCCTTGGAGAGCAGCTTAGTTCACAACCCTTCCTTTTCCTGCTGCCGGGGGCTGTGTGTGTCACTCTCCTCCTGAAGCATAAGAATGGAGTAACAGCTGGGCTACAATTGCTCATGATGTGGGGGCCTGGGTGGCTTTTCACCCACTGCCCATTGCTAGGCTGCTCTCTCCCTGTGCTCACCAGTCAGGTTTGTTGAACAGTGCTGGGAGACAGGGCCAGGTCAGGTAATGGCTTGTCCCCAGCCCGTGAACGACACTTGGTCACAGACAGACTTGCTTATTTTCCAAACATCACCGAAACCAACAAAGTCCCTCAGAACGTCCTGGGCTACAGCTCCCAGGGGATGGTTCCCTTGTCCCTCGTGCTTCAGGACCTATTGCAGGATTCTTCCTTGCTCTCAGAGCTTTCTCCCTAAAAGCCCTTCTCTCCTAGTTCCCTGGCTGCCTCACCTCACCAGGCAATTTTCATAGCCTTTCCCCTCAGACCCTCCTTGCTGTTTCTGTTTCCCCTTGCAGGCAATTGGGTTCTTTACAGTTCCTGTCTCGCCCCTTAAATGGCAAAACTGGGAGCATCTGTTCTAGCATATGGGCACTGGGTCGACTTCATTTAAAGGGGCCAGCCACCCTGTGACAGACCATTTAGCAGGGGAGTGTGGAAGGTACTGTGTACTGGATGACCCGGGCTAGGAGTTTTCAGCTCAGGAGGGCAATGAAGATTCAATATGTCACTCCCAGAAGGTCCTGAGGTTTGAAAAACTTCCCTTAATGTTCCCAGCCATTTTTTCCTTTGGGTGACTATCTCCTGCTTCCATCCGGGAACAAAAGCAGAAGGATCAAGATACTGCCAGGCAAGCTCTTAGCGTGGGATTTCTGGTCCACAAGTCCAGGAATCTTGTGAACAAACTTGTTACCATCAGGCTTCCAGCCCGTTTTGAAGTCTTAAGAGCTATGGATATTTCCAGTCAGCTCTGGCTGTGACTCTAACCAGCTGAGTGCTTCTCTGAACTGAGCCACAAATCCTTTGAGTTTCTTCCTTCATTATTTTCAGGAACATGCACGTGGCCGTCCCAACCCCCCAAGTAGCAGGGAAGCGTTCCCAGGGAAAGCTCAGTACATGCATGTGTTTCACCTTATTCCTGTTGCCATGGCTACTGCTCACAGAAATCTGGGCAGATAAAAATAAATAAACAAACAAACCTGGACCGCATGATTTAACACCTGGAAACAACGTGAGATTAGTCATGGCACCATATGCACAGCTAGCTCTGGTCCAGGTCTGGATTTAGAATGTGCTGCTGTCTCTGACTCAGCCTGGTGATCTCTGTTAGCTGGAGGGGGGGCTGTGTTGTCTCCCCGCAACTCCATGTTTTCCATTTCTGCTAGAAACTCATCAAAATAAAAACAAATACACCAGGTCTTCCAAAGTGACATGGGACCTTGAGCGTGTGAGCTGCATGGAAAGCTGGTCAGGAAAGTGATCAGTTGGGGCAGCTTTGCCTCTACCACATATAGCGTCAGCTCTTCAGTGGGTGCGAATCGCCGGAGAAGCCAGTCACAGCCAGGTTAAGTGGTTTGCCTGTGGCCATACAGAGGAGGTAGTGTCAGAGCCAGGAGCAGACCCTGACAGTTCTAGGGCTCCAAGATGCTCTGTTTAGGCCACTAGACTCATTAATTATTATTTGTATTATAGGAGTGACAAAAGGCTCCAACTGAGATCAGGACCCTATTGTGCTAGGTGCTGCACATAGTGGTCCATGCCCTAATACAGAAGGCAGGCAAAGAGTGGGAGGGAGATAACAATACACAGCACTAGCGGGCTGTTTAGAATGGTGGCTTGCAAACATCCTGTTGGCTCGGCCTGGAGCTCTTGCTGGGGTTGGAAATCCATCATGACCTCCCAACAGAATCTCCAGGTATCTTATTTCCCTGAGGTCCTTTCTTTCAGAATCTAGGTCAGAGGAGGGTCCCTATTATGTTGTGACTTGTGAATACTCTGGTTTCTCACTCTGCAAGCTTCCCAGCTGTCCAGGTGCACCACACCGTGGGTCTTCAGGGTATAAAACACAGCTCTGTGAAAACTTTTACAAGGCCACGTGCCTTCCTTTAGCCAGCACCAGGCTAGAGCACAAGTGCCACAGTGTTGGGGTATGACAATGTAGCGCATTTGGTCTAGTCTGGGAGGATCGACATACTTACAGCAAGGTCCTCCCATGGTTTGGTCCTGTCCAACACAGCAAAATGAGCACTTGAGAGGGGACCGCTTGGGTGGGGATTGGTGCTGTACGGGTGGCCTCGGGTTGAGAGTTTAGCTGTGGAAGGGCCTTTTGGCTGAGGATCCCTGCTGTAGTGAGGGCCCTGGCATGGGTTGTGAATCCAGAGCGAGGAAAGCGAGGCATCCTTTCTGGAGTGACTCACCCACCGAGGACGAGAGTCTGTTTTGGATACAATCCCAACCTTTCTTCCTTTGCTAGAACAGAACATTTCTGAGGTTTCAATTACCAGACAGCTTGCCATTCCACTCACGTTTGCAAAACAAGAATAAGCAGGAGAAGGAAGGGGGTATAATCAGCCCTTCCTTTCAGTGAACGGCTGTCTTGGAGGGCTGATTTGTTTGCAACATGGATATGTTTGATTTAAAATAAATTGTATTTTGATAGGTTTGAATAGTGGTTTTTTTTCTCTTTCTCCTTTTGATCATTTAGACAGAGAGTTTCCTCATTTATTCTTGGCTTCCAGCAGCTGCTGCCTGGGGGAGCCCATAGATGATCTCAAAGCAGCAGGATGGATCTATAAGCTTAATAAGCTGCACTTCCTCATAAACGGTTACCATGGGAGGCTCTGACCTAAACTGCTAATTAACATGGGTGCTAATCGGCCTGGCCTGCTCAGTTAATCCCCTGTCACCCTCCCCAGCCTCATTTTACCTGCCTGGTGTCTCCCTGCCCCTTTCTGCAGCTTTGGGATTGCTCATGTCATCGTGGGGCTCCTGGCCAGGACAGCTGGAGGCAAAAGGAAATGGGTTGTGTAACATTCAATGGCTGAGAAACCTTAAAGATGTTGTGTTGTGGCCAGCTCGATTGTATTGCTGCAAATCGCACTGGGCTCTGGAATGTGAGGGAGTGGAGTAATCTTCCAGGACACCCCCATGGTCTCCTGTTGTTCCTCCTCCTCTCCCTGTTGTGTGGGGGAGGTCACCACAGCTCCCTCTGAGGTTCCTTTGGCATCAGGAGGGGAGGTCGCTTGAGAGCAACATGAGACTCCCCCTTCCCAGGCGCCCTGATCTGCAGCCAGGGTCTTAACAGGTGCTTCCTGCCAGGGGAGTTCCAGTTCCTCCTAGGGCCCTTCCGGAGCCCCTTGGCTTGCTGCCCTCGGGCTCCCAGCCCAGCCCAAGAAGTGGTGATTTTTGAAAACCCACACTGCACACACACTAAATGCATTTTAAAGTTTCTAGTCGATCGCCTTCCACTGTGCTGTCCCTCTAAATGGGTGACCACAGCCTGCCTCCCTCCCCCCCGAAAAAACTAACTACTTCCTGGATCCAGCCCCCCATTTTCTCCTCAGAAGCGGGGCTTCCCCAGCTACAAAAAAGGGACATTTTTGTCTGGGAAAAGCTGGCCTGAGCCTCAAGGCCTTGTAATAAAATTGCCAGGTCAATCCAAAGGAGTCGGCTGAAGAGAGCCGGCGGGGGGCAAAGATGGTAGACAGAGACAGCCTGCTGTGGGGATGGCGCAGAGGGGAAGAACGCCCGCTCCATAACCCCTGGGGAGGGTGCAGCATACGTGCCCCTCTGGAGCTGTGCTGGCTTGTGCGGAGCTGAAAGGGGCAAGGGAGTTCCAAAAGTGGGACTCTTGTACCTCAGGGGTGGCGAACCAAAAGGTCCCTGGGCTCAGGAAAGCAACTGAACTTTAAGGGACAGGCTGCTGTCCCCTTCAGTCTGGTGTGCACACATACCACAAGATAACATTGCACCAGGAAGCTTCTTAGCCCCCAATCATGAACGGAGAGTAATGACAAATGGATCGGTCCTGGGGGCCCCTGACGTTCTTCGTACACTTTGGCCAAGCTTGTCACTCCACTAAAGTCTTATTGAATGGCATCAAGCCAGGCACAATAAGGCCTAGAGCTGTTGTAGAGAACTAATTGGAGCACAGTGATACTTGTAATCATATTCTTTGGACGGTTTGCACCCCCAGCCCTGACATTTCAGACCAGGACAGCAGCATGTAGTTGGGCTACACGACGAACCTTTATCTAGATATCTTGGGTGCTCATGTGGCCCCTGTTACCTGGTATCTGAGTCCCTCGCAGTCTTTAACATTTTACTTTCACCTACTTGTCAACCCTCTCAGATTGGTGGGAATCTACCAGACTTGGTCTCGATCTCCCAGAGACTACTGAAACCAATCCAGGAGATTTTAATAGGCTGCTAAAAGTCTGATTGGCGGCTCAGCGGGGGTAAAGCAGGCTCCCTATCTGCCCTGGCTCTATGTGGCTCCCAGAAGCGGCCAGCATGTCCGACTCCTAGGCACTGGGGAGGGCCGGGGGTCTCTGTGCACTGTCCCTGTCCCAAACGCCAACCCTGCAGCTCCCATTGGACAGGAACCATAGCCAATGAGTGCTGTGAGGCCAGCGACAGAGGGAGGGGGGATGGAGTGATTGGGTTCGGGGCCTCAGGGAAGAGGTGGGGCAGGGACGGGGCAAGGTTGTTTGGGTTTGTGCCATTGAAAGCTGGCAACCCTACTTCCACAACAACCTGCTGTGGTAGGCAAAAGTGTCATTCCCACTTTACAGAGGGGAAACAGAGCCTCGGGCCCAGATCCAAAAAGTTATTTTGACTCCTAACTTCAACTGAAATCAATGGAAATTAAGAGCTTAATACCTGTGTGGCTCTGGGTCTCAGTGACTTGACCAAAGTCACGCAGGATGTCTGCGGCCAAGCAAAGAATTAAACCCAGGTCTCTGATAGCACAGGCTACCTCCCTGTCTACACCACCATCCTTCCTTAGCTTAGGCACAAACTTCTCATCTGGCTGAGGTATCTTTAGCCAGTAGTATTAAGAAGAGTAAGAAAGGAAGATCTGATAATGACAAGCCATTACTGCAACCAACCCTCCCCCCCCCACACACTTCCAAAAGAAAAGATACTGAAGCCAGCAAGCCTGTCCCAGAACAATCAGATTCAATGAAAGCTCTTGAGTTCTGAGCTGGGCACTAAATGCATTTGAAGTTATTTCATCCACAAACGCTCCTTTGCATCCCTCCTCTGTTGCCAGCAAATACTGGAAATGAGCCTGTAATGATCTTTACATAATTTTATTTCCACAAAAGCCTGCCAGGGAAGAAGCGACAGCGCTGACCTCGTATGCTTCGCAGTCTATTATCTCAGTGTAACTATAAAAGTGTGAATAACACCATCTCTTAAGGGAGTGATAACACTTTGGGTGAGTGCAGGGAAAGACATCTCTGCCTCTTCTCTGGTCTTTCTTTTATTTCCCCTGCCTTTGTTTGGTGAACATCACTCTCTCTCAATGGAGAGATGGAAGACAAAACGAAGCAGCGTGTTTCCTCAAATGACTCGTATGTTTCACAACAAAAGTCCATGGAAGTGAAATGTTTATGCTCTAGAATAGGAATCCCTAAGCCAGGCAGCAGCGGGATGAGTCAACGGCGAGGAATTAAACACAACTGTTTTATGGGACATTTATTAATTAAAGGAGAAATGACCCTCTCTTCATCACATAGGCAGGATGGAGATGGGAGAATGAATTTTCTGACATTGCCAGAGCTTATCAGGACCATCCAAGACATTGGCATTGGCAGGCAGATGAACTCATAATGCACTGAGGCATGGGCCTCAACTAATATTGTCCTTTTTATTGTTTTCGAGTTAATACGTTTTTCCTAATGATTATTACTTTATTTTGTTAACATCTGAGAGAGCTTTAGTTGAGTGTTGGAAAGAAGGGGCTAATGAAATGAAAAGCCACAGACAGGCACTAGGCTGGGCTGGGAATTGTGGTGGGGGTTTATATAGTTGAAAAATCTCCGAGGTTGGAATTTTTGTGCATCTCAGTTTTTGGGAGCTCCACTTGGAATACCCAGAGTTTGATTTTTTAGAGGTGCTGAGCATCCACAGATGCCTTTGACTTGTGTGGAAGGAATGGAAGGCAAAGCCACCCAAAAATTTGGTAGCCACTTTTGAAAATGTTGGTCCTACCTTGTGTGTATGTCTGTTTCTTCATCTATGAAATGGGGCTAGTAATGATTGCTCACCTCTGTGATCCCTGGATGAAAAGACCTAAGTGACTGCAAAGGATTGTTTATTATTAAATCATTATTCAGTCCTGAAACATTTCTGTTTATTGCTATTCACATGGGAACAATGAATCTGAGTGATGGTACAGTTGGAGGAATCAAGAACATCATCAAACCTGGGAAAGGTAACTGGAGACAGAAGTCAATGCTGGAGACAGAGGTCAACATCAAACCTGGGCTCTTCTCTCACCAACTGGGAATGAGAAGACGTACTGACGACCAACCGATGGATGAACTGAAGGTGCGGAGAGAAAGGTCTGGGATTTACAGAGCACTGACAGATCTCCGGGAATACTGGGTGGCTGGTTTGAAATGGTCTGCACTAAAGCAGCCAACCTTCCGCATTCAAAAATGGCAGGGCTCATTAGGTGAGCTTTAAACCAGGTCAGGAGGAAAGAGAGAGAGGAAGCTGGTTGGGAATAGCTGGGATGTAACTGAGAGAAGGGAAACGAGCAGGATGAATTTCCTTACCGTGAGACCTGTTAGAAAGTGGAATAGGCTCCCAAGGGAAGTGGTGAAAACCTCATCGCTTGGGTTAGTTAAAACTGAACTACACAAGCTGCTCACTATACACCATCAGGACCAACCCGGCAGCACCCCCCCGGGGATTGACAAGATGTTGCCATTTCACATTCCTGCTTGCCAAAGCCTGCCCTCATTTATACAAATTCAACTCGACTATAGCGAAGGAGGCTGCGTGGGCAGAATGGAGCACAGGGCTTAGCCTTCTGTGATTCTGTTGGTTAACTTAATTCTCCATTTTTGTCGCACCGTTTAAAGCATTGTCATCGTGATTCAGGTTAACAAAATCCAGAAAGTGAATTGTTCCTTAAAGTCTTAGAGGGAGTGTGATTAGATCTATGGCAGCTTCATAATCCTTGCTGGTTTCTATAGCGACGGGTTCAGCACCAAATTGGCTGCAGGCCACCTGGGGGATGAGGATGAAAGGCAGTGGGGGCTGGGGGAGGAGGGAGAATTGAATAAAGGGCTAGAAATGAAACATCAAGGAGGCATAAATAGATGGAATCTTTGGGCTGTCTCTGCACCTGGTCATGCAGCAAAATGATCTTTAGTAAGAATAATTCTTTGCACTCCCAGAGTGCCTTTCATCCAGGGAGCCACAGTGCCGTGCAAAGGCAGGTGTCCTCATCCCACATTACAGAGGGGAAACTGAGACACAGTAGTTAAAGTGGCTTATAATTTTGAGTGCCTGACCCTGGATTGCTCCCATTGACTTTGGAACTCTAGAAAATATTAGGCCTGGGGTGTCTCAGATTGGACCCCCAAAATCAGAGCCAGTTTTGAAAACTTTGACCAAAATCTTTTGCCCCAGGTGATGCTGAGAGTCATTGGCAAAATGGGAATGAGAACCCAGGACTTCATGCACCTTGTGCCCTGCTCTAAGCACTAAAGTTCCCTGTTCAGAGTTATGCAAGAGAATGAGCAGAGCAATTCAGATATTTCTATTTCTGATACAACAGGAAGTGAACACTCCGAGTCCAGTCTGGGCTGTTCCACCCAGGCACCAAGGACCGAATGCACCGCGAGCCCACTATGGAACATGGCACCTGGCACCCAGGTAGGACTACTCTTCTCTATTTGTACAATGCACCCAATCAACAGGTTGCAATGAAAAGTTCTGCACTGCCCTAGTGGACAGTGTCACACTGGCTGACCAGGCAGACTCTGCACTGGGACTTTGGAATTGAAGGTGAGAGCTGACTCAGAATCCTCTATTTCTAGTTAGGTGCTGGTGGAAATATGGCCATGTTATTGGAATCTCTGATGCAGCCAGGGTGGACTTTGGGTCTTTTGGAAGAATATTTGTAAAAGGAGAGCAGGGGTGGAGTGAGCAATTCATCTTACCCATTTTCCAAAATAAATGCATTTCCAACTTTCCCTTCAGATAAGGGCTATAAGTATATTCCTTCCCCACCTGGGCTTTGCTTATCCTCATGCCTCATTCAAAGGAATGGTCATTCCACTGGGAACTTGCCTTCTCATCCAATCGCTCCTTACACTTGAAGATCATTGGATGTTTGGTCAGCTTTTATCACTTGGACCTAAATATCCTCCACTGATTTGGCCACTGAGCCACCCTCTTGAACATGAGAGGACTCTGGCCCAGTAGGTACCTGACTCCAACTGAAATCAGTGGTGGTTAGGAGTCTAAATACCTCTGCAGACTAAGGTGTCTGCCTCTTCATCTATCTTTAAACAGAATCTAAAACCTCCCATGTCCTTTGCTGTCAGCCATTAGCTCGGGAGTGTTGGCAGAATTGGGCTTCCAAGGATAGCGGTGATTAGCAGCCTGCCCCCTTCCAGTCCCAGAGACTCTAACTCAGTGGGAATAGTGTTCACTTGGACCCAGGGACTGGAGGAATGTCTTCTCTTTTCCTGCTTTATTTGGAAATCTCCAGGATGGCCAAACCCATAATTAAAACCCCCAACCCATCCAGCGAGAAATGCAGTTCACTGTGATGTTTATTCCAAATGTTTTTCTTGAAGAAAAGAAGGTTTCACGAACTAACGTTCACAGTCTACCATCAAATTCTCCAAGTCGGCCTCTGATTTTGATTGAGATAGTTTGGGGCTACTTTTGTCAAGGCGATAAGCTGCCCTTCAACTTCGATTGCAGCTGCAGATATTTGGCACCTCTGAGAAAAGGAGGCCCAAAGTGTGTCAAATTGAGCACCCAAAAACGGAGGTACCCAAAACTGAACATGTTTGTCCTGGTATGTCCCGTCCTCACACGGACTAAAATGGACAACATTTCCAAACTCCCTGTAAATTTCCTCCTGTTCTAAAGTCACTACAGGGCAAAAATCTGCTCTCATTAGCATGGGAGCTGCTTCTGTGTAAGGGAGAGCAGACCTGGCCCACCTGCTCTGTGAGACTACATGACTATTGTCAGATATGCCATTTGTTTTTCTTTCACATGGATATTAATGTCACTGGACCAGTTTAAATTCGAATGCTAATACAGATGGAAAGTACAGTATCCTGACTGGAAGCTACATTTGGTAAGGATTGTGGGTTAACTCTCGCTAGTCCTAGGAAAGGGCAGCCGTAATGACAATTAGAAATAATAGCAAGCACTTTCATCGAGAGATCACAAAGTATCACTGCTCTCATTTTACAAATGGGGAAACTGAGGGCAAAAAGAGGTGAAGCGACTTGGCCAAAGTCCAAAACAAGTCAATGGCAGGGTCTAGAGGAGAACCTAGTAGTCACGATTTTCAGTTCCCTGCTCTACCTCTAGACCATCGTGCATCACAAAGAGACAACAAACAAATCAAGAGAGATAATCCCAGTCATTTAACAATGCGAGCCAGACTGGCCCAGAGAGTAGAGCAGCCTGGTGGTTTCAAATCGGCAACCCTGCAGCCCAAACACCTCCCTGACAGAGCCATTCCAAAGGAGGAATTGCGGCCGGACAGACAGTGCACCCACACGGTGGCAGAAGTGGGCGCCCGTCTGCTTCTCTTCTGTGGTATTAGCATCCCCGGCGGGTGGCAGTTGGTGCACCTCCCACACCCTGGCAACAATTTGCTGGCTCTGCTGCTGCATTGTTATGTAACTCTCCTACAGATTACATAACCTGCTAGGGGTGGTGAATTCACGATAAGGGGACACAGGATGCAGGCAGCATGGAGAGAATATATCCCGCTAATTGAAAATACATGGAAACCGAGTCATTACCATTGCTCAGGCTCTTGGCAAGCCAGCCTGGAGGTCTAATTGCCCTCTGGGCACAGCACACGTGCCTGGTAAGGTTCTGGTTATGAGTTAATAGAGGCAAAAACCATCTGGCATCCTGAGAGAGCCAGGGGGAGAATTTAGTGCCAGCTCTTGATATAAAAACAAACATACTGCAGTATTCTGCAGTGAACAAATCCTGCAGCAATCACCCCCATCAGTAACTGCAGTGACTTGGACAAATATTAGAGTACTAAAATGTGTGGAGTACTGAGCAGAGTACCATAGCATACTGAAGTGTATTATAATGAGTGGAGTACCACAGAGTACTGGAGTGTCTTAGCATGAGTGGAACTGGGGGCAGTGACTTTTCTCTGTCCCTAGTGCAAGAGGATAGGAACAGACTTCTGGCTAGCTCAGTTCTCCCATCTACTTCTAAAGGGAGAGCATCCTTGTCCTCTCTCTCGGTCCCCTGCTGGTGAGCTTTATGCTGGCCTGTAGATGGGCAGTGTCCAGCTGTCCAACCAGAGACCTGAACATCAGCAGGTGGGCGGCTCTCCATTTCTCTGCCCTTGCACTGCTTTGCTACCCCAGCCCCTCTGTGTGTCAACACTGGGTTGCTAGTGACTACTGCCTAGGTAGACCCGAGCTACCCACATCTGCCATGTCCAGAAGAGACCCCAGTCCCTAGCAGGTGAGGTAAGTTGTAGGTACGTGCTAGGAGGGAAGGTGTGTTACCTATTAAGTGGGTTAGATTCAGTGAATCTAGGCCAAATTCTGCATGGATTTATGCCCAGGAAAGTCAATAGGATTACTAGGGTGTCAATCAAAACAGCATTGAGAGAGTCCAGAGGGAATCAAGGGCCAAGTTCTGCCCACAGTGACGCCAGTGGAAGCCCAGTGATCTGAGTGGGGCAAGAGGCTGAGAGATACAGAGGGTGCTGGGAGTGGGGACTCTCTGCCCTAGAGCTCATATGTGATTCTGGGCGGAAGAACAGGCTGGAATGGAGCTAGATGTTTTCTAGACAGCCAGACATGAGGGCAGCTTAGCTCCCACAGGGGCTGTAGGAGAAGTACCTTCAGGGCCTGGGATGGAAGTGGAGAGTAGGGAGCTGGTGGCAAGGGCAAAGGAGGGATGAGGAGTTTCCTTGGCAGCTCTAGTCTCAGAGAAGTCGATGCCCCTTGGAAATCTAGGCTCTAATAGCTGGGCCAGGCTTGTGAGCAGATTCCTCACCCCTCTGAGGGAAAGGAAGTGAATCGACCTAGTCAAGCAGGAGCCCAGCCCGCAGATCTCACTCCCGAGCAGACTCTGATCCCCAGAAAAGACAGGGTTAAAACCAAAACCAGCTCAGGGAACAGGGAGGGGGTGAGGGAGGCTGGCAGACAGCCTGTCAATTGCCTGTTTCCCTTCAGTAATGGAGCCCTAGGGGGGATGGTCCCAAGCACAAATCATTAGTAACGACTTTTAATTAAGTAGAGAAGAGGGTGGGATGTGGAAATTCTCTCTCCTGCATTTTGCATTCACAAAGCTGGGAGCTACAGCTCTTGGTCATAAGGGAGATACAGGCATGTCGCGTCTTACGCTGATTCAACTTACGCGATTTCCGCTTTACGCGGTCTGCAAAAACGAAAAAAGAAAGGAGAAAAAAAATTTAAAAAACTTCCTGCAGGGGGCACAATTTTGCCTCCCATTGAAGTCAATGGGTTCTGGCTATACGCGGTAACCGCAGAACGGAACCCTCGCGCAAGACGCGACACCCCTGTACCTGGCTTGGGATTTAATAGAAGGGATGGGGACGTTCCTTTGACTACGTGCCCCCACTGCCAGGGAGGAATTCCCCCATCCCTTTTAATTAGCATTTCCATCCCTCCAGTGGCAATGCACACTGTGCATTAGCAAGCATCCATCTGCAGGTGCATGCCCGTCCTGCCCTCATGTACAGGAGGTGGGGGTGTCCAGCTCAGAGGCCCCAAGGAGTGAACCTGCTTGAAATCACCTACAATGCGGAGCTTTCCTGCTGCTGTCAATGGGCCCTGAACAAACAGCAGTGTCCTGCTCTGTGTGGCTCCTCGCTCCCCTCCCCCTCTTCCCTGTAGCCTGGCTGCCCCCACCCTCCGCTTCTCCTATGCCGTCCGCTCTGCACTAAATGACCTCCTGCTCCCAGTCTGCCAGGCCCAGTCCCTCTTCTACCTCGCCTACTGGTCCACTTCTTCCACAAAGCCCACAGCCACCCAGCTCACACTTGCTCTCTGCACCCCTTGACAGAGGGGAAATCTGTCTAGGAACTACCCTTTGCATGTGTTGAACCCACGAGTATCCAGGCCTGAGGGCAGCCTGCTGTATTGTGTTCCAGACAGCGCCCTGCCCAGGAAAAGGGCTTGACGCCTCATTGAAGGACTAGCACTGAGAAAACCTCTCGAATCCAAGCTCAACCCTTGACTTTGAATGACCCGACGACTGGCCCACCCCCCTGGACCAATGCGTTTTCTACATAGGGGCCTGATGCGGGGGAGGGGACTGGAGCATCCCACTGGTGCACATGGCTCTACTTAAGAGCAGGAATCTGCTCAGTGTAAGGGGGCTGAGCAGTGCCACACACAAGATCCCGTCGGAGAGAGAGCACAAGAAGGACTCTGTCCAGCTGGAGCTGCTGAGCTACCTCAGACTTGCAGAAGGAGTGACCTCAGCCCAGGGGAGGGGCAGGGGCCTCAGGTCTTTTCTTGTTGTCAGAGACCTGTAAGGAACCCATGTCCTCGCATACAGCCATTGAACCCCGGGACTGCAGCGGGATGTGCTGGCACACACGGACCTGAAGGCAAAGTATGGCTTACTATCATGAGAGGGGAAGGAAGATGCCAGCTGTGCCTGGGGACCGTGGGGCAGGGTCAGCTGATGTGAGCCATGAGAGCATTCATTCAGTGTAACATTCCCTTTCTTTTCCTATCCTAATCCTTGCGATTTGCATGCTGATGACTGAAACAACCGTGCTGCTCTTCCTGGGAACTGGAACAGAAGATTAGTCAGCCCATTTTAGTTGTGAGGTCTGGTCCCAAGAGGAACGCCAGAGTCCTAGGAGTGGGGAAAGGTGTTAGGCAGACAGCCCAGAAGCCTCAAATCTGGGTTGCTTTCATCTCTGACATTTCTAGTGTCCATGGCCCATTTTACAATGGATGGTGGGAGATGTAAAATATGTCTGTATGCACAATGGAGACCCTTTTCTAGGGACAGAGTTGGCATATATAAGCTATGCCCAGAGTGCGCCTGGCTCAGCTGGCACACAAAACCGACAGCTCCTGCATGACCCACTCAGTCTGTGGGGCAGGCCCCTTTATATAGTTTAAACAGTTCCTGGCTCCATCCTCTTCAGGTTCTTATGCTGTTCACAGATGCCATGGTGATGGGCATGGTATAAGAGAGGAGATTTATACAATTCCTTCTGATTCGACCCTCTGCTTGGACAAGACACCCACAGCTCTACTTAAAAGGAAAATATTTGATCACACTTGGAATCAGCAGCTCCCACCCTAAGATGACTGTCATTAAAAATACAAGGGACAACCTGCAGTCCCTTGCTGTAAACTACTCACTCTCTGCCTCTGGATGCCAGGCCCAGAAGGCGGGAAGGGAGAAGACACACCACACGCTGACTAGTCGGTTCCATTTGCATTGCCTCTGCCTGTGCTGTCGCTACAGATGAGACACCAATATTTTCTAGAACACAAAGCAGGAGAAGAGCCAGAGAGACTACTGAAGTGCGCAGGAGGCTTTGTTATTGCCATTCAAATATGGAAGGTCTTCAGCTCCAACAGCGATGGGTGGCAGGACAAAGTGGACGGAACAGCACGCAAGGACAGCATGGAATACAGCAGCACCAGGAATATAGGCATGTTAAAAAGAGTGAAATTCAGTCTCTCCACCCCAAAAATGAACGTATAGGCCATCAGGTGTGAACAAAGGCTCTGGAGAGTAGCTGATTCCGACCCTACGCTTCCCTGGATGGAGAGGTGGTAACAGAAAACCCAGGCCATTGAGAGCTGAGATCCCAAGAGGGAAGCCCACAGTGAGTGTGGAAGGATTCTCTCTCACTGAGCTGCTGTTATGTAATTAGACTCAAGATCCGAAAAGATCAATTAGCAGAAAAAAGGTGGTGCTTAAAGGGCTAAAACTCCAGCCACAATCCCCTGGAGAGTGTTAAACTAATAGATCGCTGGAGAGGAACAGCACTCAGATAAGACTTGCAAAGCAAAGCTGCTGGGTGAGTGAAACCTCACTACATCCTTTTCTATTTTACCAAAAAGGAACATGTTTGTAAGAAGCATTAGGCCTGTTGAAAAAACCACATCAACGTGCTGTAGGCCTCTGGTTCCACTGAACACGCTACCGATTAATCCTGAAAGCAAATGGAAGACAGGCTCCATAGAGAACCAGAGCATTCTCATTTGAAAGCAGCTTGGACTGAGCTTTTAAAGATTTGTACCAGGAAATTGAAAGACCATTGTTAATGGGGAATTTCTACAGGGCTCCTCGTCCACCCAGGTATCTTGAGCCTCCAAAGCCCTAGGAGAATGGCCCACTCCTCTAGACATCAGCTTCCTGGGGCCCACACAGACTGTGAAATGCTTCGGATCGATGCATAGAGCGATGGGGATTGGGAGTAACAAGGTGGCTAATAGAGGGATTCACAAACTGGGAGGAGTGTGGAACCACTGGAGAATGGTGGGGAGATTAGATGCAGCATGGGATTGATGGATGGAGCTGCCATGATTAGAAGATGGGTGCAGGGGGATGGGGCTGTGACATTTCACTCCATATTCTTTATGAAAATATGCTTATGCTATGGAGACAACGTAACCGAGATATACCCTATGCAAGGTGGGTCTTGTAAGGGACCATTGGAAAGGTTCTGATTTACTGAATGTGATTATCCAATTTGTATGCATGCGTCATTCTGTACCTAAAGTTAGAAATATGGACTATGTAACAATTACAACCCATATTGGGAAGACACCCACTAGACGACAGGCCATCACATTTGATGAGCCAGCAGGAAGGAACTACAAAACCATGAAGATACTAATCTCTCTCCCTCCTTGGAGGCATCCAGGGACATAACTGTGACACTACTAGGTCAGGTGATCCTGTCACCTGATACTAAACATTATCTGGGACATCTTGCAACTTTCCACTGGAAGGGAAGGGGGTCAAGTTTGGGAAACAAAGGATTCCCGCCTTATGTAAGTCCTACTTAAGGATGGAGAGGAAGGCAAACAGGATGACTCCTCTTCATGGCCTGTCTGCCCAAGAAGAAAGACTGCTAAAGCCATCTCAAGGGAAGGCAAGATGGGGAGTCTACACTGAGACAGGGGTCCAGTCTGAAAAGAAATATAGAAATATAACTGGAACTCTGAACCACAGAAACTTTGCAACCTGCCTAAAATAACATTCAGGGTAAGAAACAACATTTTGTAACCGGTTTCTTAAGTATATTGCGTATTTTGTTTTATTTGCTCAGCAATCTGCTTTGTTCTGTTTGTCGTTTCTGATATTCACTTAAAATTCACCCTTTCGTAATTAATAAACTTGTTTCTTGTTTGTAATATAACCCAGTTTATGTAGTTTCTAACTGGAGGCAGGGGCACGGTAAGAAGTTGTGCATATCGCCCTCCACATTGAGGAAGGGGGCGAATTTCATCAAACGTTTGGGTTTGTACCCCTTAAAGGGAGTGGTCACCAGAATGCTGGGGCGAGATCATAAGGCTGACTCTTTCTGGAGTGGATCTATCTCTCTGTACAGCCCTGCCTGTGTGCTTGGCTGGAAGAGGCTTATGAGCCTAACGCAGCAAGGCCGGGTAAAGGGGACCCAGGCTGGCAGAATAGGTTGACTCAGTGGCACCCCAGCACAGGAGGATGGGCCTAAATCCATCACAGGGACATCAAGAATGTCGGCACATGGGGCTCATGGCTGCAGGAGGTTGGAAACTGAGTGGGGTCATGGGGCTGGGGACTGACATCAGTGCATGTAGGGGCTAACAATCATAAAAAACATCACCCAGTGACATGAGTGAAAATTGTACCTGGCAGGTAAATGGTGTCAAAGAAAAGAAGAGTGACAATAATAAAATACACTCAGTCAATCTGGGCTTGTGATCAAGAAGAGGCTGATCAGCCAGCCCTAATGGAACAGGAAGTCTGGGAGACCGATGGTCATGCTGTGCAGTGATTTTTTCTAAAGCAGAAATCTCCATTCGAGTCAATGGGGAGCTTGGCTGAAAAATCAATTGCACAATGTAGTCCCCCAAGATCTATTGGCATAAGCAGAGGTGTGGGGAAGAGATGGAAAACAGGAGAAGTTTGTCCACACAGCTGGTGTGGCAGGAGTATCTTTGGATTAGGCACTTGGGCACGAATTGCAATTCTTAACTTACTAAAATGTCACACAGCTCAGGGAGAGTTCCATGAGCAGATCCAGTTCATGGTTACTGTTGCTATAGCAACCCCCTCCTTGGTATCTATGCATGCAGCACATCACATGAGGACACCAGACAAGGGTAAAGATGGATGGGTCAAACAGATGACATTCCCCCGAGGGCCTGGTACCTTTTGAGGCTTTTCGGCTGCTTTCTTCCGGGGAGGTGCTGCACATCTGCAAATCCCATTGACTTCACCAGGAGGTCCAAGTCTCAGGAGAAGGCTTTTTGCAAGGTGCTGTTCTCTCCCCTCCGTGTCTATGCTTCCTTACACAGGTCTAGCTGGATGCTGGAACCATTTTCACACCACGGACTAGGAGGAGCTGCATATGGGTCACTGCAGTCTCTCGTGCCAATTTATCCTCTGGGTAGCCTTCCAACCAGTTCTGCTGTGCTCACAGTGGACTCCTTTAAAGGCTTTCAATGACTGGTCGCTTTATTACATGCATCACTTCACTGCTCTGGTGTGGGGTCTCAATCCTGCAAACCCTCCAACAGAGGAGCAGTCTTGCTCATGCAATTAATGCCACTGGAGTCAACAGGGATAGTGAGATCAGCAGGATCGCTTGGCATGCTCTCTGGTCCCTCCTCATGATACACCAGGATTGGTGCATTTCTCATGTGTGCTTCTCCCTCTGCCTGGAAATCTCTCTCCCCTTCTAGCACATTGAGTCACAGGCCAGAAGGGACCATTGTGATCATCTCATCTGACCTCCTGTATAACCCAGGCCAGAGAACTTCCCCCAAATATTCCACAGAGCAGAGCTTTTAGAAAAACACCCAATTGATTTAAAAGTGGTCAGTGATGGAGAATCCAACTGGTAAATCATTCCAATAAATTACTATCAATGTCAAAAATTTACACCTTACGTCTGACCCGAATTCTCTTACCTTATACTTTCAGCCATTGAATTGGGATACTGCTAGACTGAAGAGCCCACTATTAAATATTTGTTCTGCATGTAGCTACTTATAGACTACAATCAAGTCATCCCTTAGCCTTCTCTTTGCTAAGTGAAATAGATTGAGCTCTTGAGTCTAACACTACAAGGCAGGTTGTCTAATCCTTTAATCATTCTCAGGGCTCTCCTCTGAACCCTCTCCCATTTATCAACATCCTTCTTGAATTGTGGGCACCAGAACTGGAGACAGTATCCAGCAGCAGTCACACCAGTGCCAAACACAGAAATAAAACAATCTCTCGACTCCTACTTGAGATTGCCCTATTTACGCACCCCAGGATCACCTTAGCTCTTTTGGTCACAAGATCACACTAGGAGTTCATGTTCAGCCACAACCCTCACATCTTTTTCAGTCCCTGATTCTCAGGACAGATTCTCCCACCCTGTATGTTCTCTCTTCCGCCGTCACTTGGTAACCTCTATTTTCTGTGTGGTCTGTGATTTGGAGACAATACATACAAATACAATGTATTGTAGAATATTTTACCAAAAATCTTGCTAAACAAGCACATATTTCTTTTGTATTTTCCTTTCTGTCACTGCTGATTACTAAGGTATTTATATATAAATAGAAGCTGTCTCCTCTAATCTGCCTGCTTGTATTTTTCTGACTTACTCAATGATGGCCCAGCCTACTATTTCTGGTGCCAAAACTGATTCCAAGGTAAGGATCAGGGCTGGGATAACGCTAGGTGCTTTGAACACTGACACCAGGTAAATTGATCTGACTGGTAAATTGATCTGTCTTTTTGCTCTTTCTAACAAATCATTCAGCATCTTAAAAGGTCTGATCTCTTCTGGGTACTGAGGGTAGCAACGAATGCTATGGACTAATAGAAAACTGGGAATCTTGTCTAGCCTTGGTGTTTAGGTTGTACAAGCCCTGAGAGGAAGGAGCAGGTAGGGTGTGGAATAAATCACTATTCCGATTACATCTCTCAATTCAGACCTGAATTTCATAGTCATCTTCAGATTTCAAATGGTAAAAGATTTTAAAAATCAAATACTATGAAGAATTGCATTTCAGCTCTGGAAGTTTGCAAGACTGCAGGCTGCTAAAAATCACAAGGGAATTAAGAGAAGGAAAAGAGCAAGATGGTCATTAGAATAGCCTGATTTAACAGAAGATACCACCAAATTTGTTCTGTTTGACGTCCATGTTCCTGCTCTTGTAATGTTTTCTTGCATAGATATACCTATCTTATAAGCAGTAGGTCCACAGGTGAGAAATTATTCCAGTCAAAGTGAATGATACAGTGAACAAACTTTACTCATATACACTCATCTTCCAAATGAACTGTATCACAACTAACAAGCATTTCTCCAAGATGCAACTGCCCATACAATCAGCTAAACTGAACTTGCAAGATTATATGCAATCGCACTAACAGGCAATTTCCAATAATATGCAAATGCCTAAGTCAGCTATCATAAGAGGAGCTACAGCTGCTCAGTGAAGTTAAGTGGAGAAGATTTCAATTAATTTCCTGGAGCTTTTGTAATGCAGTTTGAATGTGGGTGTAGGAGCCATTTTAAATATAAGTGGCAGACGCATGGGATTCAAATGGCCATTCAGGCTTTGCTGGAAGATGGAATCACAGCTGAGGAGAAAATGAGTGTTTATTGAAACTTTCCATGTTTCATTTTTCTTCAATTTTTTTTAAATTTGCCATTAACAATGTAGGTGACATGCTGACTTTAGAGGGACACCATCAGTTTGTAAAGAATTACATCCATCTGAAAACCACTTTAGGAGGAATTCCCTGACCACCACCACTCCCAAGAGGAGGAGATGGGTGGTGGTCGTTGGGGACTCCCTTCCAAAGGGGACGGAGTCATCCATCTGCCGTCCAAACCGAGAAGCGTGTTGTTTGCCTGGAGTCAGAATTCAAGAAAAGGACCTAGGTGTTACAGTGGACCAGAAGCTGAATATGAGTCGGTGTGCCCTTGTTGCCAAGAAGGCTAACGGTATTTTGGGTTATATAAGTAGGGGCATTTCCAGCAGATCAAGGGACGTGATCGTTCCTCTCTGTTCGGCACTGGTGAGGCCTCATCTGGAGTACTGTGTCCAGTTCTGGACCCCACATTACAAGAAGGATGTGGATAAATTGGAAAGAGTCCAGCGGAGGGCAACAAAAATGATTAGGGGGCTGGAGTACATGATTTATGAGGAGAGGCTGAGGGAACTAGGATTGTTTAGTCTGCAGAAGAGAAGAATGAGGGGGGATTTGATAGCTGCTTTCAACTACCTGAAAGGGGGTTCCAAAGAGGATGGCTCTAGACTGTTCTCAGTGGTAGCAGATGACAGAACAAGGAGTAATGGTCTCAAGTTGGAGAGGGGGAGGTTTAGGTTGGATATTAGGAAACACTATTTCACTAGGAGGGTGGTGAAGCACTGGAATGGGTTCCCTAGGGAGGTGGTAGAATCTCCTTCCTTAGAGGATTTTAAGTTCAGGCTTGACAAAGCCCTGGCTGGGATGATTTAGTTGGGGTTGGTTCTGCTTTGAGCAAGGGGTTGGATTAGATACCTCCTGAGGTCCCTTCCAACCCTGATATTCTATGATTCTATGAACATTTTGGATCTGCTATAGTTCGATGTAGCATCCAAAAATCTCTACCACTAAAAGAATTTGGTAAGGACTTTTGTTTCCAAGCTCAGCTGAAGTACTTTTGGTATGAGACAAGAACTTTGTGTACAGTCAGTTTCACTGATTCCCTGTATATTCAAGTAGTCATTTGCTGCCTTGCTGGAAGGCCCTTACAAAACAAGGGAGCAGAACACATTAAATATGAAAAAGTAGTAAGTAATCCAACAGAAAATTAACCCAGACTTTGTAACAGGGGCTTTGTCTGAAGTGTGATTTTTTAAAAGATTTCTCTCTCTAAAGAAAAAAATCAAGTTGATTGCATCCTTTTTTAAAGGATAATTCATAATTTGTCAGGGCAGAAAAGGTTGCTGTGACAAGGCACAAAGGATTTCAGGACCAGTTAAATTTCCCTATTGGCTGTCCCGGACTACTGACCAGTAAGAAAATTGTTCAAACTCAAGAGTTCCAGCAGCGCCGTATACCAATCCCTTTTCCCCAGGAGCACCCTCCAGCATCCAGGATAAGCACTAGAGAGTATATATTAGGCAATGGACATAATATATCTGGACTGTCCAGGAGAGGGTTGGGCAATGTAGACCACATGTTTTGGGAGAAAACCCAGGCCTGGGAGTGTGCTACCGTAACCCTGCAAGTGATAACCAAGGCTGGGGGAAGCAAGAGTGTGACTGATGTGTGGCTGGCAACCTGCAGCTACACACAGACACTCAAGGTGTTACCTGCATGTTTGTGAGCAGCACAGGCAGGAGCTACAGCAGCAAAGCACTGCAGGACAAGGGTGATGCAGCCCCTCACTGCTCTAGATTGCACCCAGGAATGTCATAACTTTCAGCACATGCAAGAAAAGTGGAGAAACTCACCTGGCTTCAAATTTCCTCACATACCCTAAACTTATACAAAACAAGGTTCTTCCAAAAGATTGCGAAGTTTAATGAGATTTTTCACCAGGCTCCAGAGCAGAACTCCAGCAAGCCTGAGAGTGGAGCTTTAAATATGCTGGGACTCAGTTATTTTTTGGTAGAAATTATGCAACATTCGGCGATTGCAGCTGCAATTCTCTTGGACTCTGGGTTGATTGGAATCCAACATTCCAGGGCTAAGCAGCCACATAAAGTAAAACCAAGATACATCTATTGTTCTTGGGCTTTCCACAAAGCAGTGAGAAATGTATAACGGGTGTGTGTTTAAATGGAATTTCTTCATGGAATACTACTCCCTCCCTATGAAGCTTTTTAATTTATGGACTGTCTTGATTTTATAATTGTTATCATTACTCACTTTTTCCTTATCCTTACTTTGTCCCAGGCCTATCAGTCATTTTAATAACTATTTACAACATATAACATCTTGCAGAAGAATTGCATAACTTGTATTAAAGGACTCTTAAATCCAAAAGTTTTTATGGGTTCTATTCTGGAAGCTATGAAACCCAGGAAACAAAAGAAATGCACTCTCCAAAGCAGCCACATAAATTGATTAGTGACAGATAAGCCTCAGCAACTGTAGAGTTTGCATAAGCACGCCAAACTCTGAGTATTTATTTCCACTGGTCACACTTGGTGGGTCTATACAACTGGAGTCCCACCCGCAAATGTTTATAGCCATGTGCAGTTTGCCATCGCAATCACTGGGAATGTTTGCACATAGCAGTCCTTCACCTACTAGTAAGTGTTCACATTGGTTAGGTAAGTGGGCTGGACAAATTATGGAAACAACCTCTCTTACTATTTTTAGTACTGCCTGCTTCCAGTGAAATACCTCCAGAACAGGCTCTCTCAGAGCAGTCTGGCGCCTCCGCTGTTAGTCTTAGCCAAAGCTGGGAAGCGCGGAGGGAGGAATCAAGAAAATAAAGGGAGGAAACAAGAAGAACGGACTGGAGGACACGCCCCTTTCAAAGCAACTTTTGAGATTTCCAAATGTGTTTTCAGTCCAAAAAAAATTAAAGCTTTTCAAAAAATGTTACCAAAATGGAATGGTGTCAAAACGTCCGTTCTGGGACCAAAGCCTGCACTTTTTGAGTCAGGAAGAAGGGAACATACATGGGGCTAGGGCACTGGTGTGGGACATAGAAGACCAAACTCTTCCCAGTATAGATCTTGTGGTGCCCCTGTTAGCTAAAGCTGCCCCTCCAGCATAAACACCAAAGGGGTGGGGGAGGGAAGCTGCTGTTATACCACCTACTCACGCTTGGGGTGAAGCCTCCCTGGGATCCCCCTTGCACTAGAACTCACATGTCAAAGAGGAAAATCCCCAAAGAAAACATTAGACACTCCTTTCTAGCCAGCCAGCCATGGGAGGCTGTTTTGCAGGGACTCCACTCTATAGACAGGATGCCTGCATCCCCATTAGGCAGCTGGTTGGCAGGGAGATGGGGGCTGAATTATAGTTTGGGTTTGAACCTGAACTGCACATTTCCAGTCCATTAGACAATCAAGATTTTTTTAAAAAACTTTTTATACACTGGAAGGCCAAGAGATTAGATCATGGTGCAGGGGTGGAGTTTTCATACAGCTGGAGGCTTGGGTGTGCAATGACATTGCTATAATGAGTGATTTTTCAGCTTTTTCTTTTTTGGGGGGGTGTCAGGAGTGCTGGGGGCCAAGACTGATGTGAGTGTACTCTAAACTAAGGCTGAGTGTTACTGAGACTTGACCAGACCCCCGAGTGCAATTTGTTCACCACACAGAAGCCGCAAACACCTGGCAGATATGCATGGCTGACCCAGTCTCAATCACCAGTCCTCCAGCGCCCGCTCTGCGCCAGGGCAGTGATTTGGGTTCTGCTTACAGACAACTCCGCTGTGGAGCAAGGGTGTTTGGAAACTTCTTATATACCTGCAAGTCCAGGCTGCGTGACGGCTCTTTCTGGTCTTTTTCTCTCAATCCATTAAAAAATAAAAAAGCAGAAGACTGATGGACACAGGAGACCCCAGAATTTCAGATCCATGCAGCACCTTGCTAGAAACATTTCAAGTGCACCAAGTACTAAATCCTGTTCCTCCAAGCAGCCGGAACAAACATGGGTAGAGATCCAGCAGGGGACAGCAGTTCCAGGTAGTAACAACCAGTACCGGTTAGAGTGCAGAAAATAAGTGTCCTGTAAAAATAAATCAAGCTGGGATCACAGAACCCCAGTGGCCTCTAGTGGCTGTAGAATAAAGAGCCAAGAAAAGAAGGGTGAAGGCTCCGGCCTACTGCAAAAATGGTTGGAAAAGAGAAGCCCTCAAACAGGTGGATCAGCTCTGGAGTCCAGGGATGAAGGGAAAAGATGCGTCACAATCCCTGCATTTCCATTCAGACCCTCCAGACTTGTTCAATTCTCATTCGCCAGAAAGTCCGGCAGGCTGCCGCAGATCCTGCCACCGAACACTCCCACCCCTGCCCCTGGGAAGGGATGAGGAAAAAGTCCACAGCTCAATGAAGACGGACAATTTTGGTTTCTTGCTTAATGGTGGCAATATCATTTATTGGTAAGCGTTGGCAAGCCAAATGCATCACTCCTCTGTAGACAGGGGAGTTACAACAAGGATGAATTTGGCCTGGGTTCACCTCTCTTCAGGGATCAGACTGGAAAAAGAAAGACTGTGGGATTCTTACAAGCTGCGCCCCCAAAGTGAGCTCCACCTGCAGGAGTAGACAGCGCACATGCTGTCTGGGGTCCTTGGGTTTGGCTGCCCCTTGCTGAAACTGATATGCCCCACTGGGCTTCTTGAGATGGGCTCCCCTTTTGGGCCCTTCTGATGCTCCGTTGGGCTCTGCCAGGCTCCTCAGTTTGGGAGGGTAGAACGCTGGCTCTCCCAAGCCCATGCACTGGTGGTTCCACAATGACCCATCTCACTGTCGATTTCAGATCATCTTCATCCCTCTGTCTACCTGCGTTGAGCAGGGAAATAGTTAATAGTTTAAAAGCCAACCCCATCACCACTGTCTCTGTGTGAGCCCCTCGTAAGATGGATGAGGCCCCGCACACCTAGACTTAGAACTAGACGTGCAGTTGGCAGAAGCAGCGGACAGGTAGGATGTTTCCAAGCCGTTTTCAGCACCACAATAGCAAGAGCCTCGAGGGTGTTTTTTAAATGAAAAAAGTTAGATTCTGGAGAAGAAGGTGACCTCATGAAATAGGTGCCAGTTCGCTGTAGCCCTGCGTGCCAGCTGAATCCAAGCCCTTCCTCCAATCGTTCGCCACTGAACAGTGAGCGCAGTGCATCCGGTCTGCGCTGACGGACTGCACATCCCCCCTGCACACACACACGTTTCAGAGATGTGACATGTTGATGCCTGCAGTGCTGTAAAGGCAGAGGGCATTTCAGCATGAGCTCAGAACGCCCCCTTCCTCCTCGCGGCTTGGTAAAGCTAGAGCCCGAACAGAAGATTCGATGGCGATGTCCATGCAGCAGCTGGGAGGGGTCATCCCCAGCTCAGTTAGAGGTACACGGGTCAATTCCGATCGACCTAGTGTGCTAGAATTAGCCGTGGGGCCGCAGCGGCACAGGGAGCAGCTCGGGCTAGCCGCCGGAGTACAACCCTAGCTCTCTGACATCCTTGGTACGTACTCGGGTGCCAACCCTGACTCCCGAGCAATTCCCGTGTCACCACAGCCACGCTGCTATTTTTAGATGGAGGCTCACACAGAACTAGCCTGCATACATACGACTTCCCAAGCTAGGAACTAAACTTCGCAGCTGCAGTGTGCATGGGCCCTATAAGTGACCGGACTGGAGATTTTCACCTCTTGCCGCTGCTGCCTTGACCAGATTAGAAGAAGGCTGTGCCTAGCTCTAGGGTTCAGCTTTGATTGCACAGGGCAGTCTATAATTCTTGTGCTTCATTGAACTATCCAAGGCTCTAGTGTCTGCCACACTGGGGCAGAAGTCTCAAGAGATTAAGGCGCTCTCGTTTGAGGTCTGGCACTTCTGATTCTAGGCCTATTTGTAAATCCAGCCCGAAACACTGGACTAACTTTGCCCAGACTCTGCCTTCTTTGTTCTCTTTCTAGTTCCAGCTGGGACAAGAACTGGAATCCCTGACATGAAAAGTTTTCCTTGTGGCATTTCATGGCTGCCCAACCCAGACAAAACGCACTAGCGTAGAGGCAGACAGCAAAAATGAAAAAGAAAAAAAAAGTCAAAGTTATCAGAACGTATCTGGTGTGAATGGCTTCAGTGAGAATTTGGTTCGAAATGCAGGTGATGTTTTGTGGGAAGAGATCTTATTTTATCAGAAATACAAATACTGTATACAACTCATGCAACAAAGAATTTTTTCTATCCATTGTGGGAGTATAGAGAACACCTATCAGCAGAGCACGCAGGCACAGAATTGACGAGGACAGGTCGTAATTACTCACATTGGAGGCTGGCCAGGATACAAGGGTTGACACACCTGCAAAAAATGCCCTGAGATAAGGAAGCATTTCTAGCTTTATATTTCCAACCCAATCTTAACACAAGAGTTCTTAAGATCCAGGGATTGTTTGAATCCATTTAGAACATAAAGTAAGAGAAATAAAAACCCAGGATGACCTCAGTAAGTCTGTCCCACCTCAGTAGAGTGGGGCACCAAGCTCCACAAGGCCAGGCTGGCTAGAGTAGTCAGGATGGGGTTAAACTAACAGCACAAAGAGAGAATAAAAATAGGGAAGATATGAGCACTCGGTCAACACAAAATCAAGATGTCAAAAACAAAGTTAGTCAAGGAACCAAAAGGACATGCAGAAAATATATTTTTTTAGTTGCCTACACACCAAGGCTAGGAGCCTGCTTTATAAACAAGAGGAATTGGAGTGGCTCATTTCTGTGCATAAAATTCAATCTAGTTGGTATTACTGGAGCCTGATGGGATGATTTGCAAAGTTGGAATGTTAAAATCAATGGTTATAACCTGTTTAGGAAGGATCTTTTTAGAATCACTGATAATTCAGAAGAAAATGATCTTGAACGCTTCAGGATCAACGTCCTAACATATAAAGCACAAGATAGGATATTAGTTGGGAATCTCCTACAGACCACCAAATCATATTAGGGAACAGGATGACTGGCTCCTTATGTACCTATCTATAATATGCAGGGGTTGGTGGGAAGCAATGTGACCATGGGAGACTTAAATTTGACTGACACATGCTGGAGGTCAAATGTTGCCAGTATTAAAACATCCTTAAAATTTGTAATCATTATAGATGACAATTTCCTAACACGAAAAGTGAGGCAGCCAACATGGGGGATTCTATATTAGACCTCGTCCTAGCAGATAAAAAGAAACTGGTCACAGAGCTAAAAAAGAATGCTAGCTTAGGTACAAATGATTGTGACTTGATCACATTTATAACATGCAAGCTGAATAAAGTCCAGACCAGTAATATTTTATATATATACATATATATATATATATATATATATATACATACATATATATATATATACACACACACACACACACACGTACATACAGACATACATTTGTTGCTTTAAAAGGGCCAGTTTCACAAAGCTGAAAACAATTATGAGCCAAATCACCTGGGAGGAAGAATTTAATCAGAAAAAAATGTGAATGATAATTGGGAATTGTTTAAGACTTACTAGATGCTCAAAAAGACACAATCACACAATAAAGAAAGAAGACTGTGCTGGTTAAAAAACTAAACCTGGTTTAGAGGGGGAGTGAAGGCAGCTGTAAAAAATAATACACTGAATAACAAATGAAAGAATGGGGACCATGATAGTAATGAATATAAATCACAAGTTAGGAATTGAAGAAAACTGATAGGAGGACACAAGTAGACATCTATACATATATTAGGAACAAAAACAATCCTAACAATATTGGTCTATTACTAAATGGAAATGGTAGAATTAATAAGGTAGAAGCATTCAATACATATTTCTGTTCTGTATTTGAGGAAACACAGATAACAGTCTCATCATATGGTGACCACAGTCCTTTGCTGTCATATCTCTGGATGGTGTTAAACAGCAGCTACTAAAGTTAGACATTTTTAAATCAGCAAGTCCAGAGAACTTGCATCCAAGAGTTTCAAAAGAGCTGGCTGAGGAGCTCACTCATCTACTAGTATTCATTTTCAAGAAGTCTTGGAACACTGAGGAAGTTCCATAAGACTGGAAGAATGCGAATGTCATGCCAGTTTTTAAAAGGGCGGGGACAACTTTAGAGGGGTATAATATTCCTTCAGTCACCTGAGGCAGAGACAGACAGGTAGATTGGTAAGGAGAAGAATTGGGGGCATGGGAGTCTCAACATCTTAGCCCCATCTGTTAGTTTGGGACTTAGGGTTTTGGTGCATAGATGTTGTAATAGGATGGAATTTGGCCTTGACAGGTCATTTTGTAATATTACAGTTCTGTAGGCTTCCTATTTCATTTTGCCTAAATATTGGCCTGAAATCCTCTAAAATATGGGAAATTCCATCTGGTATTTCAAAATTTTGGGGCAGGATACCCTATCCCCCAGGCTTTCTCCTATCATGCAAATGTTTCCTGCCTTCCCATAGCTTCTCCCACAGTCTTTCCACTTTTGATTGCCATGCTACTGGCCTTAGTGATAGGTGGTGTGTCTGGTGGCTGTTTATATGTTAGAAGTCCAAGGGAGTTCATGGTGCACATATGGAGTTGAGTATATTCTGGGTGTTCAGCAATGTGAATGGATGACACTGTAATGGGTGTTATTTGCAGCCTTTTAGTTGTAACCTATTTTTGGTTTGGAGGAACATTATAGTATGCAAGTCTTAACCTAAGTCTGAGCTTCACCAAGATGCTGCTCGACTCCCTTGAACCCATATGAATTTGTCACTGCCCTTCATGAGTGATCCCTATCTGGCTAGGTTTTAAAACCAAAATATTCTTGGTTGTGAACATGTCCTGTTGTAACAGAGAGAGAATTCCAGTTCACTAAAAGCTTTTGTCTTGTTTCACAGTATTTATCAATATCTGGACATCATCAGTCAACCCACTGGGCATTACACATCAGAGCCTATTAGCACGCTCAGCAGCCTACAATTACCGATCACCACAAAGGAAATTCCAGCCAGAGGAAACAGATATAATCAAAACCTGCTGAGGAGAATTGCCTTTATGAACCATGCTGTGTCCTGCTCACAGTAGCCAGAGGATTTCTCAGTTGTCCAGGATCCTTAACCACGTCTTTACTTCGACCCTTGTCACTCCCAATCTTACTCTAGTGCAACAAGCATTTTCCCCTCTTCAGTGCCCACTCAACTTTGTTCTGTCTTCCTAATCTCTCCCACTTTCTCCCAGTATCTGTCTCCATTCATTTCCACTGCTTCCAGTATTTTCCCCCATGTACTCCTGATTGCTGTCCTTTGGTTCCAGTATCCTTTCCCCATCACTGTCGGTCTCATAGACTATCAGGGTTGGAAGGGACTTCAGAAGGTATCTAGTCCAACCCCCTGCTTAAAGCAGGACCAATCCCCAACTAAATCATCCCAGCCAGGGCTTTATCAAGCCTGACCTTAAAAACCTCTAACCTCTTTCCATTTCTCACAGTCTCTTTCACATGTCACTTCTGATCTCTCTCCGTGGCTCCAAGTATCTTTCTCCATTCACCCTTGGACCCAATGTCCCCTCATAGCGTGACGACCATCCTTTGAGACTGGACTCAAAGAAGAGAGACTGGATTCAAGAGAAGGACTGTCTCTCCTGATATGTTATGCAGATCAGCTGCTCTGCATCACTCCCATCTCCCTACTTTATGGGGAAACGGAAGAGAGTGAACTTTGGTCTGGAAAAGGTAGCAACAGTGAGGTGTAGAGGAAAAGGGGGGCTGTAGCCAGTTAGGAGCCTGACAGACTATAACCAATGTCTTTTTATAATGAGTGTTTACCTATAATAGGCAATGTTCCCTAGTAGACTGAGCAAGGGACTGGAATCTGTAGACTCCTGAGTTCTAATCTTCCCTCTGTCACTTCCCACTGCAGCCTGAGACAAATCACAAACTCCATTTCTCCATCTGTGAAACGTGGGTGGGAAGGTTAGCAAATTAATGTTTAAGTGAAAACATGAGAAATGCTGTGATCTGTGAGGTTCTAAAGGCTAATCTGTCCCATGTCTTCCTTTACTATGTGTAAGAAAAAGGGGGATTTATGTCTGGTTTTTACACAAGACCTTTAGGTCCTGTCTAGCCTGGAAGACTGTAGAAGAGGTAGGGAAATGACAGTGTCTTAGCAGCAGAGAAAGGTGAGTAAGTGAGGTGAATGTGTGTGGGGGGGATTTAGTCAGACTACTTAAAGCTTTTCTTTCTGTTAACATTTTTTAACTTCAATAATTAACATTTTGGAAAAAAGAAGCCATTGTCAAAGATTCATCTACCTACCCCTCCCCTCAATTAAGGTGAGAACTAACACATGTCCTCCCAGGACACCCACTGCTACTGCAAGTCTTCCAATAAAACCAGAATTTGTATTCCAGATATTTCAAGAGGGTAAAAAAAAAAAAATCATTATCAAACATCAGGCTCTTTTTGTACAGCAGAAAGAAGCAAAGGGAAAAACAAACAAACATCAAATTCCAAGGTTTTTTTTTTTTAAAGAAGCCCTTTGAAAGGTTGCCTTTTATATACTCTGAAAGGTCTGCCCAAAAAGACAACAATATAGTACAGAATATGGAATGTGTCACATTTATTTCACACATACCTTATCTTGGGTTAATCATCGCAAATTAAAATTTCAGCAAATCAGCTCAAGCAGTTGATGGCCGTCTCAATTGTGCACTAAGGATTTTAGACTGATTGCAGTAAAAATATATTCTTGCTATCTGTGCAACTATAGCAGAAACATTTTAACTGCAGTTTTAAAGGGACACTGCCAGTATGACTATTTTTAAAATTGACTTGTGCACAAGCATTCCTTCCCCTCCCCTCAACAGAACCTCCTTTTTAAAAAACTCTTAACTCTATACTTTGCATGTAACTTCCTTTTTGTAAAACAATAAGGATGCTATTGTATTGGGTGTTTACACCTGTGTGACAACACTGAGTGCAAACACACCGCCAAAAAAACCCAGAATAGCTAGGGCCTTAGTTGTTATTTGCAAGAGTAGGTACATTTTCAGACAATGTTATTCCCAAATTAACTGTATCCCAATAACTAGCTTTCCTGCAATGTAATCACATACTCACGTACTGCTCAGAGGATGGCCAGTAGATCCACTGAGTAGCTGAAAGGACTTTGCTTCTCAGATAATGAAGCAGCCCCACCTGGGGAAATAACTGTGCAAATAGCATTTATACTAGGGCTCAGTCCTGCTCCTTTTGAAATCAGTGAGCATTTTCAATGGAAGCGGAATCAGGCCATATACATTGTGCATGGTGGCTCATTTGCCTTAGTGACCAGGAGCATATCCTAGGACTGACTGACGGTCCCTTCCAGAGAGACTCAGATAGGAAAAAGGGACTCCATGTTAGGAAGGACTGACTGCTGTTTCTCTTTTCTTTCCACATCACGTAGCCAGAGCTGAAGTGTACCCAATGTGTGGAAGTCATTCTCTATTTCATTCTACTTCCTTATAAATAGACCCCTAAACTGTGTCCACTTTGCATTCAAGAGGGGAATAGCACATTTTTTATTTATTAAATGTCTCTGGGGCATTTGCAAGAAGCTATAGGGGTAGGTTTAAAATATGAGAGGGCTGTGATACAAATTAATGTACCTTCATATCCCTTTTTAAAACTTACCTCTGCTGGGATATTTACAAGAGGCTATTGGTAGTTAATAGGCTTATTTTACTGATACCTCATCCTCCATTCCTTCTTGCCACTATTTGTTTTGTCCACCTGCTACCTACACCGTAAGTAATTTTGGAAAGGGTCTGTCTTTTTAATACATGTTAGTACAGTGCCTATTACAATGGAGCCCTGATCCCAAATCAGAGTATTACAGTAGCACCTAGACACAAGTTATTATGGACTCAGTGGATTCCTTCACCAAAAAGGTAGTTTTATCCCCAATAAGACTGAGCAATGCTGGGTCTTGTGGATCCCAATGATCTATCTTTTCCCACATTGTCATAACCCTGATCTCAGAAAGCAATGTTTATATACACTGGACAGTCAATACAAATCTAAATAAGCACAACTGAGCAACCGAGATGGTCAGAAAATGGAATTTCCAGCTCACAGGAAATTCCAACTTTCTAAATTTTTTGTTCTCACTAAAAACATTGGAGTCTTTTGACTTCAATGAAACTGCATTTTCCAATAGAAAACTGCACTGGAAATTTTTCAGCCCACTTTACTGAACAGGTTCTCCTGGAGAAGAACTACAAAGCACGCTGTGAGTCCTCAAATCAAATTACAGAGATTCACAAGCTGACAGTGTGGCCAACTCTTGAGACTTTATCACAAATCTCACCATATCCAGTGTTTCTTAAAGTCCCAGTGCCCGGAATTGTGACAATCTAAGCATTCTTTAAAAATATAAATTTCTAACCCTCGTGGTTGCAGAGAAAAGCTGGAAAATACTAAATCCTAGAGGCTTTATTTGTCCTCTGGTGCTGAAAAGATCCAGAATGTATTTTTTTTCAAAGTCTATTTTTAAGCTAATCTCATGATTCTGGGGGCTGCCCAGCAACTGAGGAATTAGACCAAGACCCTCAAACTCATGTTACATAGAATACTAACTAGTGATGGGCACAACATTCTATCCCCAGATCTGCTGATCACCTAGTGAAGAAAAGCTCTAAAGCCCACTAGGGACTTTGCTATTGATTTTACATGGATAGCTCTACAGTACTGGTGAGATAACCTAAATCAGGGGTAGGCAACCTATGGCATGCATGCCAAAGGCAGCACGTGAGCTGATTTTCAGGGGCACTCACACTGCTCAGGTCCTGGCCATTGGTCTTGGGGGCTCTGCATTTTAATTTAATTTTAAATGAAGCTTCCTAAACATTTAAAAACCTTATTTACTTTACCTACAATAATAGTTTAGTTCTATATTATAGACTTATAGAAAGAGACCTTCTAAAAACGTTAAAATGTATTATTGGCACGCGAATCCTTAAATTAGAGCAAATAAATGAAAACTTGGCACATCACTTCTGAAAGGTTGCCGACCCCTGAGCTAGATGACCAGACTTTGAGCCACACTACTCCCACTAACCAGTGCCTCTTGCTTTTCCAACTAGCAGATTGTTTGCATAAAGTTACTACCTCTTTTCTCCTCTGTATTATAAATAAATCATTTCGCAGTAAAATGCTGGCCTAGTTTAACATGCCCTAGTTTAGTGGGAAATGAATATTTATTCCAGACTGTGCTACATTCGAGCGCTCGGCAGAGTGGAATCTTGGAATCTGAGTTTTGAATAATTAACCTGTTTATCTTTGTTCTGGTTTTGCCCAAATTCCTTGAGCCCAGCGAAGAGGAATGCGTGCAGCCCCAGCAAAGACGAGCCTTCCTGTCTCAACACAACACACTGACCTAATTTTTATGTGGGTTATTCAAACTGCTAATTCCACAATTGCCACAGTCACTTCTCAAGCAGGCGCTGGAGGAAGCACGGCCAAGGGAGGGGGAGCTGGAGAGGTACCTGCTGCAGCTACATTCCATGCAAAGCAGACCTGCCCACAGGGGCTGTCTCAAACACAGGCCCATCTGAGGAACATTTCTAGGCCTCCTTGACTGTAAAAGCAACTTTGGGCACTATTTTAACATTTCCTAGCCCATCCCCAAGTGCTTTACAGAGTCAAATAGGACAGGGACAGGAGCTCCCCAGATCTGTGGAGATGCTGCGTGCTTGGTGCACAGAACAGCGGACATGTTGTATGTAGGGATTCTGCAGTGCCATGGGTGAGGTAGGGGAGGGTGAGATAGCTGGGGTCTGCAAGGGAACACGGAGAGAAGGAAATTAGGGGTAATTCCCCAGAGAAGGGGCCTGGGCACTGTGTCCAGGAACAGCATGGATCAGACGTATGTCACCAGAGCAGCATCTAGCACCTGTTATTTCCTTCAACTCTGCAGTAGTAGTGGCCAACCGGATGGCTGCACAGGCCTTGTCCTTGAGAATTCCACCACCAAGATCCACTGCACTTGAGTGTAGTTTCACGCAACCCAAATACTTTCACTCCGGCTTCTTTCCCTTTAAAGAGGGTGGGCCCAGCATCCAGATAAAAGCTCATGCACCCCACCCCCTTGAGTGGACAGTGGCAGCCAGGCAGACCACCAGTGAACAAGAGGATGAAGATCCTTGCCAGAAGAGCAAATCCTGTGTCCCCGAGCTGTTGAAGGTCCGTGCTGAGCAGAAAGGAACTAAGGGCTCATGAGTTCATTATAACCAAAAAGAAACCAGAGGATAAGGAAGGCTTTTAGCGGGGAGATCGGCACTCCCGAGGCTGTGGTTGCATTCTCCAAGATGCACCAGTTTCAGCTTGGTCATCACTGACACAGATGGGCCCACGTGAGATCAGTGCTAGGCTGAGACAGAAAAGGTTGCTTCTCCTGCACTGACTAGAAGGGATCCCCTCTAGTGGCAAGGGGAGAATTAATGCTTCATAACCTGTTCAGACACAGCCTCTCTGTGGAAACTGTCAAGAAGAGGGCCAATGGCGAGGTGGTGGGAAGAGGTCTAGTTTGTAAATATGGCCATCTGCCCATTAAGACCACCACCTCCTTTCACATAGCCTGGAACACAAGTGCAGATCCTTTCATCTTCTAGGTAACAGGCGCCGAGGATCCAAGCCAAGGTCCATACTGCTCAATATCCTATAATCATTGGACAGATGTCAGGTAGGCTATCTGGTGCCCTGATTGTCTGTTGCTGTGTGTTCATGTGCAGAGGAGGCGGCTTATATTTTTATACCTGGTTGCTATGCTGTGAGCACTGAGAATCTCCAAGAACTAAAATACAGGCAGTGCAACATAGATGTGCAGTGGAATTCACAGATGGGCCCTGACTTCAGTAATGTTCATGCTAGTATTTTAAAAAAAAAAAAAAAAAAAAAAAGAAACCCACTGGCTTTACTAAATATTAAACAGCAGCTGAAGCCCGGAAGGTGTTTAACTGTTTGTTCCTGCCTCTTTTGAAGTCGTTTCGCAGGGAAGCTGGTGTGACTCCTGGCCTGATCCCAATGAGAGATGCAGGCTGGAGGGAAGAGGAAGTGTTTAGAGCATTTCCCTGGCCTGCTGTCTGGATAGACTCCGGACAACTGGGATTACCCATGTGCAATTACTGCCAAGTGTGTGTGTGATGCAATCAGCACTTCATTCTGCAGCTTGCAGTAACTTGAGAGTTTTTTCCCCCCTTGTTTGCCGATGGGGTGGAGTGAGATGGCTGAAAAACTTTGAAGGAGACCCTTGCTGAACATCGTTCGGTTAGAAAGGAGGCTTGGCCTGCACCTGCTGCTTCAAAGTCATGCCCCAGTAACATTTCCAGTAGCCCTCACTGTGAATTTCTAAAGTGCATGTGCATGCAGACACACACACAAACACACACACGCCTCTCCACCACAACCAAGTTGTTGTAAGGAAATGCTTTGCACTGCGCATTACCAAAGTAGCAATTCTTCAAGTGCCACAAGGTATCAGCCAAATTATCCCAATTCTCTTCCGATTTCTGTTATATCCACAGTCATCCGCTAGCCTAACCAGGGAATTAAAGGTCCTGAGTTACTGGACCACTCAGCAAATTATAGGAAAATAATTTGCATGGTTTCACCTGACCTGTTACACTGATACTCAAACACAAGTGCATTGGTAGGTTACCATAGCAACTCCAGCATCACATGGTGCCAGTGTGTGCTCTACATACAGCACCTCAGAGAGAGAGAGGAACACAGAGAGAAAAATATCACAAGAACTTGATGTTTTAGCAGGTATGGTAACTTTGGTTACGATATTCTTGTCATCAGACTGAACTAGCATGACATGGCGGACAGGACATATCAGCTGTATCCTCATATCAGTGACACGATAACCCCGACCAAGACAGGTCACCGATATGTCAACTGTCTCATGCCAATTGTACCAGGAAGGTGGCCCTCTTGTGCCATACCTAGGTCAGGAGCATGTTTTATTAGGGCATCCTAATCATATGGAGACAGCTGGGCCATGATAGTCCTGACAGGATGGATTTCAGAGACAGATCCCAAATGTCACCAGATTTCAGTCGTGTTTGGAGCTGGGGTTTTTGTTTGGATCATTACACAAATAGTGAGAAAGCCAAATCCTGGTCAGCACGTTTAGATTCTGGTCCATCCGAACGTGGCAGCATTACATCAAAGGCATAAGAGCAAGGTCACATTAGTCACATATGACTAACATAACTGTAACATTACTGTTACTGGAGCATGATCATTTTCAGCTGCCTGCTTCACTCTTCATCCTCAGCTGGCTCGGAGCAAATATATAGAGTTTTCTACATGCCTGTTGATGTTCCCTTTGCCAGCTCATAGCAGATGATATAGAAGTTATTCACCTATTGCAGAAGGAAGATGGAAAACAAAGTCCCTGTGTGTTTTAAATAAGCCTTGCATGGCTTTTTGGTTGGTTGGATTTTTGTTCGTAGAGTCTAAGGCAGTTTATACATACAGGGTACAACCACAAGTCACACAACTCCCTCCACAGAGTCTATCAGAACCTCCACCTCTAGTAGCACTCCACTTCTTGCCTGGGTCTCATGAACAGTTAAGGGAGGACAAATCTCCAGAACACTCCTTATACTGCCTAGCACTCACCAGGCAGCATGGAGAGTGCAAAGCAAATGGATTACTGCTGGACTAAGCCAACCATCCCATCCCGGGTGTGACAGAAGTAGCCAACTGCCTCTCTTTCTCTCCCAGCCATCAGCGGCGGAAGTGGAGAGATGCCCGCTACCCTTCCAGCCTCCAGGAGGGGAGAGAGGCAGAGAATTCTTCCCTCTTCCACCAACTGGGGCAAGGTCTTGCAGTTCCATCAGATTCACAGTCAGCTAAATACATTAAACTGTGCCCCTGGTTATTAGAGGTTTCACCAAGCGTTTGAATGACGCTGGTTTTGCTTTTGGCAGTAGCCTGGAATGCAGACCCCAGCCTTCTGGGACGTTTGACTCACTTTGCAGTCAGCTTAACAGGAAAGAAAGTAGACGTCAGTAATCTTGACCATATTTTTTTTATACATAGCAAAATAAATATACAAGCCAAAAATACCTTTCTGGAGGTCCAAAGCACCTCAGAGTCTGGTCTGATCGGTTGGGTTAGCAATAGCCTACTCCTCCCCTGGTCATCCCACGTTAAACTTCTGGGAACCCCTTCAGAGCTGCCCCATCCGTTCCAGAATGCTGACTTGCCAAGCCTCCCTGCAAACTGCCTCAATGCACTCGAGTCAGGCAGCAAACAGCCTTCGCCAACATTCCCACTGGCAAATGGAAGACTCACTGACTAAGTGATCTCCCAACATCACAACTGATGATGCACCATAACAGAGTGATGTAATCTGGAGGCCCACGTGTTGCAAAGGAATCCCTTTTGCTTCAGTAACTGTCCCCAGCCCTGGATACTGCCCTGTTTGAAGTGATTATCTCAGCATCCTTTATAAAAACAAAACAAAACAAAACAGTAATCATGCCATGATTGCTTAGTGGCTACTTATGCTGCCACTGAATGACAAAGTGACTCTACAGCTGGTAAAGGTTGAGTACCTCTTCTCCAACCGGTGTCAGGAGTGAGAGATGAGGACTAGTTGTGTAATGGTAAATTATGCTGCACTTTACACCCAACCCTCATAGTCTGTTTTAACTATTTTGCACACATTCAGGGAGGTAAGGAAGAAGAGAGAGGGAATAGGACTCTACGGGTACCCAGCAAATGTAATCACACGCAATCAGGAACAGACAATAAAGAACTAATTTATTACATAAAAGGATACACACCTGACTAAGGAGCTAATCTTGAGGATTTCAGCATAACATATCAGGGCCAGATTCTGATCTTACAAATACGGGTGTAAAACTGACATAGCTCCATTAACTTCCATATGAATCCTCCCTATTTAAACCAATGCAAGACCAGAATCAGGTTCTTAACCCTCCCTCTTAAACAGAATGCAGGCTTTTGCAGGCAAGTATCATACTACCCAGTGATGTTCGTTCTCTCTAGTGGTTTCCACTTCCTAATATGGATCTCTTGGCCAGGTGATTCTTGTCTCAAACACCCAACGCCTTGCTAAATTACTGGCTGCTTTGATCGGTGATCAGTGATTCGCAGCGGAGGATGCTAAGTGGAATTGCATTTGATTTGCATTTGAGTTGACACAGAACAAAGATGTCTAGAAATCAACAACTTTCAAACCCATAAATCTGATCAGAGCCAGCACTAGAAATCTTCAGAAGTTGATATAGTTCAGACCCTCACAGGCTTTTTTCATCTAAAAAAATAAAGAACCCCCAAAAGTCCCTCCTCCACCCCCATCCTTGCAGGCAGTAAGAGCATTTGGTTCAGAAATGATTGCAATAAGCATTTCCATTTATTTACAAATGGAGTCAGTGAACTAGACCAGCTGGTGCAGCCAAAGTAGACAGAAGATTCCCCATTACAAGATTATTAATAAATAGGCACCTGTTCTGCTTTCTCCTTCCTCACCTTGGGCAAGAGTCCAGGGCTTTCCTGACTGCTCATGCCACTTCAGTGAGGCTTTTGGAGCACAGAAAGGTACCTCTATTACTTCTCATAACAGCCCTAGAAATCACCAGCTGTCCACTTCAAAGGCCTGGTCTACAGTGGAGTAGGGAGGGGGTCGACCTAAGATCGTGTAGCTGAAGTTGACATATCTTAGGTCGACTTATCTGGGTGTCCTCACGGCAGTGAGTCGAACGCTGCCGCTCCCTTGTTGACTCCCACCTACAACCTACCTTGCCCACATACCACAGTTAGAAGCTGTTGGAGTGTTTAGTGCCTTAGCATCCCCCTGTACAAAGCCTAGGCTTGGGAGAAGGGTAATAATTAGAGTGTCAGGGAGTGGCGCCCCTGCTGCTCCCTAGTGGCAACTGGAGGACATTAAAGAAAGTCTGCCTAATTTTTCCCAGAAAACTCACCGACAGGGAGCATAGAAAGCACCACTCAGAATGTTAGACCTGCACCAGAAGCATGCTGCTGGGGACAACCCTTCACTGCATGGAGCAACCGGGAAGGTGGCCCAGGCCTTCCATTGTTTGTGATGGTTGGGGGGTGATGTATGGAGAGGGCTGAGTCCAGCAGGGTTCACACAAGCAGAGCTGGGTTTCCCAGGGGAAGCAGTGCTCAGCAGGGAGGATGATTTGGGAGACCTGTTTCTGGAAAAGCTGGACCAGAGCTCCTGGTTATCATGTGACAATGCATGCAGAGTCCCCTCAGCCTTGCCAGAAACCGACACTATAAATGGCAAGAGCTGGCAGTCTCAGCTGTGAAACCACTGATTGAATGAGACCAGCCTGCTCTGACCCTTGGACTGGTCAACGCTCCCCTTGCGCATGTTGCTGCACCAGTACTGTGCTCAGATGATTGCAGGCTCTGGGGTAATTGTGACACTGCACCCCATATTCTTCATAGTGATATTATGATGCAGTTATAACAGAAGCATTTTGTACAAGACAGATCATAGGAGGTGTCATTAGGAAAGTTATGATTTGCTGAATGTGATTATCCTAGTTGTATGCATGTATCATTTTTATATCTAAAGTTGTGAATATGGACTATGTATCTGTATTTCAAATGTGCTTACTCTGGGTGACACCCAGAGCTAGCCTTTCAGGTACAACAATGAAAAGACAATGGACCCTAGGAGAACTTAATCTTCCTGTAAATGTTCCAGGCAGTCTGTAAGTAATGGGTGCTATGATTCAGCAAGGTATGCAAGGACATGTAACCAGGCCACATGACTCTAGACTCCATCTTGGGCTGTCTTAAGTTTGGTTCCTAGACCAGTTTGTGGGGAAAAATACAAACAAAGGGTTCCCAAATCCTATGCTAAAGCTATATAAGGCAGGGAGTGACATCATCTGGTGTTCTTCACTCCCCACACAAGATGACACCTGATGAACAGACTGAACTGGGGAAGTGCTGGACCCAGGCTAAAGAAATTTCTAGCCTGTCTATGAATACTTAGGATCCCAATCTGCAAAGCAAATGTAGCTTGTCCCTTATGAATCTGCAAGACTACTTATACCATCTCTTGGGGTGAGAAACTGCTAATTCATATCCTATCTGTCTAGTATGTTAAACAAATGAAAACAAAGCTTATTTGCTAGGTAATCTACTTTGATCTGTTTGCTATCCCTTTTAATCACTTAATTAGGGCTGTCAAGCGATTAAAAACATTAAGCATGATTAATCACGCTGTTAAACAATAATAGAATACTATTTATATAAATATATTGGATGCTTTCCATATTCTCAAATATATTGATTTAAATTACAACACAGAATACAGTGTACAGTGCTCATTTTTATTATAAATATTAGCACTTTAAAATAGTATTTTTCAATTCACTTAATACAAGTACTGTAGTGCAATTTCTATCATGAAAGTTCAACTTATAAATGTAGAATTATGTACAAAAAATAATGGCAAAAAGAAAACAATGTAAAACTTTACAGTCTACAAGTCCAGTCAGTCCTATGTCTTGTTCAGTGAGTCACTCATACAAACAAGTTTGTTTACAGGTGCAGGAGATGATGCTGCATGCTTCTTGTTTACAGTGTCACCTGAAAGTGAGAACAGGAGTTCTCATGGCACTATTGTCGCCAGCATTGCAAGATACTTACATGGCAGATGTGCCAAAGATTCATCTGTCCCTTCATGCCTCAGCCTCCATTCCAGGGGACATGTGTCCATGACAGTTTCTGCTTGATAATGATTCAAAGCAGTGCAGACCAACACATACTCATTTTCATCATGTTAGTCAGATGCCATCAGCAGAAGGTTGATTTTCTTTTTCGCTGGTGTGGGTTCTGTAGTTTCCGCATCAGAGTGTTGCTCTTTTAAGACTTCCAAAAGCATGCTCTACACCCTGTCACTCTCAGATTTTGGAAGGCATTTCAAATTCTTAAACCTTAGAGTGAGTGCTGTAACTATCTTTAGAAATCTCACATTGGTACCTTCTTTGCATTTTGTCAAATCTGCAGTGAAAGTGTTTTTAAAATGAACAACATATGTTGGGTCCTTTGAGATTGCTATAAACATGAAATATATGGCAGAATGCAGGTAAACACAGGGCAGGAGACAATTTCTTGGGGGAGAATTGTCAGTCACAAATTTAATGAACACTTTTTTTTTTTAATGAGCATCATCAGCATGGAAGCATGTCCTCTGGAATGGTCGCTAAAGCATGAAGGGGCATATGAATGTTTAGCATATCTGGCTCATAAATACCTTGCAATGGTGGCTACAAAAGTGCCATGCAAACGTCTATTCTCTCTTTCAGGTGACACTGTAACTAAGCAGCAGGCAGCATTATCTCCTGTAAATGTAAACCAACTTGTTTCTCTTAGCGATTGGCTGAACAAGAAGTAGGATTGAGTGGACCTGTAGGCACTAAAGTTCTACGTTGTTTTGTTTTTGAGCACAGTTATGTAACAAAAAAAAAAAAATCTACATTTGTAAGTTGTGCTTTCATGATAAAGAGATTTCACTATAGTACTTGTATGAGGGGAATTGAAAAATACTATTTCTTTTATCATTTTTAAAGTGCAAATATTTGTAACAAAAAGTGAGCACAGTACACTTTGTATTCTGGTGTAATTGCAAGTAATATATTTGAAAACATAGGAAAAACATCCAAAATATTTAATAAATTTCAATTGGCACTCTATTATTTAACAGTGCACCTAAAGCTACAATTAATCGTGATTCGTTTTTTAATAGCAATTTGAGCTAATTGCGTGAGTTAACTGCAATTAATCAATAGCCCTACTTATAAATCTCTCTTTTGTAGTTAATAAACTTGGTTTATGTTTTAATTTAAACCCAGTGTGCCTTTAAGCAAAGTGTCTATGGGGGAGGGGAATCTCAGTTTGGTTTAATACAGGCTTGAGGCATTTCCTCTCCACAATGATGAGGTGGTGAACTGGACAATAAATTCACACTGATTGGGGTTTGGGCAAGGGTAGGATGGGACAGCTCTGGGGTCCCAGGCTGTGAAGCTAGTAGTTATTTTGGCTGTAGTATCTGTATTGTTGGCTTATGCAGTGCGGCTGGTCAGAGAGCCTGCATGTAACTGCAGCTAGGTGTGAACGCTGGAGGAAGTGCAGGACCAGGAGTGGGTCTGCACTTTGTCACAGCAGCATAGTGTGAGAGGGAGCCCAGGCTGGTGGGTCAGAAGGCTCAGTGGTACCCCAGTGCCAGGTGGCACCTCCGAGGAGAGCCCTCCCCCCCAGAGGTCATTTCCATAACACCAAAATTCATCATAAAATACTATTTAAAACCCCAGCCCTAGATGTGCCATTCTGACTGTAGGGATGTCTCCTGCTGGGTGACTCTGTTAAGGGCTCAGTGCGCTCAGTGCTGTATGAGCCCCACAGAGCGTAGAGTATGGCTGACACCCAATGCCCGGGAGACCCAGAGTGGAGTTTGCTGTCTCTGGCTCATTGTCTCTCCTTACAGGGCCCTTTGTTCCTCACTCTTGCCTGCTTCTGAGGGCGCAGCATGAACAGATCCTCAGAACCCCACCTTTTCTGTAGTAAAACCGCTCCTGCTCCCACCCCGCAAATGCATCGAAACAACCAGCCACCAGTTTTGTGGCTGCCGTTACCATGGAAACGTGGCTCTGGAGATGCTCCTCCTGACAGAGCCTGAGCCCCTGCTGTCTCTCCAGGAGGGTATTTTCCTCAGGCTGCTCTACCACCCGGTAACCGGAGCCCTGATATCACATTCTTCTAATTGCCAGACTCCATGGGCTCTTACAGAAGGTCACTTAGGAGACAATGGGCTATTGACAAGCAGCGCTGGATTATCTTCCCTGCTCTTCACAGAGGAAACCAGGCATTTTGTTTCATGTCTCACCCTCCGTGCCCTCATGCCCCAGAGGCTGTCAGAAAGAGCAGAGGGTGCCCACAATGGAGACGAATGGTAGCTGACTGGTGCCTCGGAAGTTTGAGATCAATTCTACTCCCTCTTCCTCCACCCCCATTCATCCCACAGGGCCTGAATGGGTTGACACAAGCTCCTTGAGGTGGGTAGTATCTTCCCAGGTGTTTGTACAGTGCCTAGCTCAGTGGTGCCTTGAGCAGGGCCTCTGGGCACTAAAGTAATAGACATAATTCGTTCTCAGGCTTCCCAAGAAGTGCAGCTTTTACTCATCATCCTGGTTTCCTATTCAGAATATCCTTCTTCCCATGTTACCTCTCATAATCATGAATCAATTATGTGAACCTGTGTCCATCCACTCTTCCAAAAGAAGCCTAGTAGACACTGCCTAGGACTGGAAGTCAGGATTCCTGGGCAATTCATTTCACTCCTCTGGGCCTCAGTTTCCTCCCTCATCCATAAAGTGAGGATAAATACCAACCTCACATGGATGGGAATGAGCCAGTCAGACAGCAGGATGTTCCAGCAGTTCTCTGGTGGGCCCTGTCAGTTTCTAATTAGCAGATTGAGGGGCAAACAAAGGTCTTATCCCCAGGCAATGAACCCTTCTGGCTGAGGGCCCTGTTGCCTCCAGAGGCATTTCGGCCAAGCAATCCGCATTGTTCCCAGCTGATCTGTGACTACTGCCCCTCCTCTAGTCCAGGTCGGGCACGCTATGTTTGGAGAGGGTGCATAGGTGGTACAATCATAACATTTGCCCCATGCTTTTAGTTCCATGTACTTCTCTGTACAAACAGAATGATTAGTACAGCATGAAAATTACTATTCTAAACAAGTCAGAAATGAAGGCTATCCTAGCAATGCGAGCTCTCATTATCTGTGCGGTATCTGATTATTTACGCAGTGGCCAAACATTTAAAACTTGGAGGCCTAAAATGTAGGCTCCTAAATCCATGCTTGGGCACCGAAATAAGTAGCCTGATTTGCCAGTGATGCAGAATATTTACCAATCCCATTGATTTCAGTGGGATTTGGAGGTGCTCAGTCACCTTGGGAGAAAAAAGAACCAGCCCATTGCCTATGGATTTAGGAGTCTAAGTTTAGGTCTCTTAGCGTGAAAACTCTGGCTAACCACAGTACATCCTGTTTATATGCAGAACATGCATGTAATGCCCTAAACAGCAACAGATTAAAGATTGCTTAAGCAAATGTGCAGATCACACTTTCTACTCAATATAGTCAAGTCAACGTGAGGAGGAGAATCTTGGATCTTGGTTTCCTGAGCCCTTCCTCTATTTCTCCCCCTCCCCTCCCCCCCCCCACAATTATTAATTGCCTCTTTTCTCTTGATTTAAGACACTTCAATGTATTTTAATTTGGGGGAGAGGCTTCCCTTTAAAATAAAGTGACGGGAACGGAGTTGAGATTGGGAAGGGAAAAGGAAAGCTAAAGAGCGTCACAAAGTTGGAGTCCAGTACTGGGAGATGCTGTGCATTTCTAAGACGTGCATTTCTAACTTCTCCTCTGAGCCCCTTTCAGAAGCACACCACATCCTTCAAATTCAGGAGCATCTGGCCAAATCCTGCTGTCTTTACTCACTTGGCCAAGGCTCTTGTGGACTTCAGTGGTTTAGCACCTCGGTGAAAGTTAGGCAACATATTTAGGGATCCAAACTTTTACGTAACCACATTTGCAGATTTCATCTTTGATGCCTAAAGATTTTCCACACTGCAAGCTTTGAGCAGGGTGCCATCTTCCGGGAGCACAGTCTGCCTGGGGCAGAGAAACACCCCCACATACCAATAGGCAGCTTCACATCATGGTCAATCCTGGGGCGTCTCATGCTATTTTGCCAACATGAGGCCTTGACGGCAAAATCTGGATTGCGCTACAAAGCACTTCTGGGCTTCAGCCCTGTGTCATCGGGGTCTAGAAATGCCTCTGGCCTGCAGCGAAGAAGACACCAGTGTCCAAAGCAAGCAGTCCTTATCAGATAGGCATGGTGGCCTCAGCAGCTGCTAAAGATGATGCCAGGCAGTGAAAGAATTAGGAACCAAACTCCATCCCTGGACCAGCTTCAGAGGCAGCACATTCAGCTCCCATAAGCAACCTGTATCTCTTCCCCACCATGGCTTCATCACTGCCCTACGAGCAGAGGCAGAGGAAAGAAGCTCTGAGAAGGGGTCCTCAGAGTTTGCCTTCCCTTCAGAGTTCTTTCACAAGATGGGACAGCGTTGGGCTACAGATAGCCAGTGGATATCTGTTAAATGTTCAATGCAACAAACTCTTACCAAGTGTTCAGTCTAATCCTTGAGCACCTTTCAGAATATCATACAATCTTCATGTACAGTTCAGGGAGCAGCAGCTCTTCATCTCCTCTCAATTCTCATCCGAAACCATTTCCTTTCTCCCTTGCCTGCACATCTTCATTTCACTCACTCAGCTATTACACCCATAGAGTGGGATAATGTGTATTATTTATCTCTGTAACTGAGCCAAGTAGAACACCAGGCTCTGTTACTTCATTATTTATTTAGTTCTCTACAGCACTTTAAGAGGCACAGTTTGTATAAAAGACACTTTTAGAAGACATGAGAAAATTCTAATTAATAATACAACTCCCCCACCACATACACACTCATGCCTTTTGGGCCCCAATCCTGCTCCAATTAAAGTTAACTGCAGACCTCCAACAGATTTCAATGAAAGCAGTATCAGGCCCCAGTGTACAAATGGCTCAGAGTCAAGGTCATGCCAGCTCATGTGAAGGTACAGTAGCTGTGCCCTAGACTCAACTGAGATCACCAGTCTTTGGACTCAAGCTAGATTTGCTCCAGGAACATTGTTGGTACCTTTGCTAAGGTTCAGTTCTTCTAGCAATCTTACAGATGGGCAAGACCATGGATCTTGTGTTCCCAGGGTACCACAAACCCTGGGTAATAAGAGACTCCTCCCATCTTCAACCTGAACCCAGATCAGCGGGAAAAGCAGAAAGAAAAAGATTTACCCTATTGGGATGTGTAGCTGCCTTGTCTGCAAACATATAGACACTAGAGTTTGCAGTGTCTCTAGTGTTTAACAATAGTCAGGAGAGTGGAAAAGATGACTTGCTTCAATCCACAGTTATTCTGCACTGAATGATCAAGACCAGAACATCCTCAAATTGATTCTGACTTGTCCCTAGTGCGTGAGCAAAGCCCTGAATCCAACCAGCCCTGAGCTATATGGTAGCATGATCCAGTGGCTAGGGACTGAACTGAGAGTTAGGGGACAGAGGCTCTGATCTCAGTGCTGCCACCAACTTGCTGAGTATCTTTGGACTAGTCACTTCCCACCTCTGTACCTGTTTCCCCTCTTGCCCTTTGTCTGTTTAGGTTATCAGTGCTTAGGGCAAGGTCTTATGGGCATGTACAGCAACTAGTCCAACAGGCCCCTAATCTCAAGTTGAATCTCACGGTGCTACTGTAATACAATAGATGCTGAATCCAAGTCTGCAACTCCAACTCATCTACTATTGGTGGGTGAACCTCTAAAGGTCTGGTTTACAGGAACACCTTCCCCACTCAAGACCCTTCGCCACATATTCAGCCCCCTAGAGTTATACAATAACAAAGCTTCCTCCTGCTCTTTTGGGGCTGTGGCTTCAACTGCTTCCCATTCGGGAAGTGCCGAAATAGGCGCAGAGATGAAAAAGTGTTTTGGCTTTTTTTTGTTTATTTGAAGTTAACCCAGGGAGCCCCGACACATTGGTTTTATGCACCTTTGATCTGTCATTACTCGTGTCTACATGCTTTGCATGCTGATAGTGCCTTTCACGCAGGATTTTGAAGCGTCTAACAAACATCAACGCTTAGTACAAACTACGCTTTGTACAGTGCCCATGTGAGGTCAGCAAGTACCATAGGATCCTCTTTTCCCATAAAGGGTAACCAAGACGACACAGGCCCCAAGGTCACAGAGCAAGTTCTCACTCCCAGTCCATTGCTTGAACCCCTCCATATATAGCTTCTCAGAACACCCTGTCCGAGGAAAAGTTTGGGTCATGTCATTAACTCTTTCCATTCTCCCATATTCCTCCTCACCTCACCCCCCAGCAATCTATCCAGGCCACACCATTGCTGGATACCAGCCACATATGGTTAGTGGACTTTGATGGGATGGTCAACCCCAGCACTTGAGATCTGCTTAAAGTTCTTTATCATAAGCGGAGCAGCAGCAGCATTGTTGAGAGTGCTTAAAATGCACCCTTAGCAACTTGGCTCTAGGTTTTAGGAGGTTGCTATTTTTTTGGCTGGGTCTGTGAACCTCTCATCCAGGGAGGGAAATGGGGGCTGAAATCAGCTGCTTGCCCTTAATTTGGCCACAGGCCTTGTGCATTCATGCACCTATTTCCCCCATCTTACTGCAGTTATGTGGCTGCACCATCCGCTTCAATAGCGTATTCCAGGGGTCGGCAACCTTTGAGAAGTGGTGCGCCGAGTCATAATTTATTCACTCTCATTTAAGGTTTTGCGTGCCAGTAATACATCTTAATATTTTTAGAAGGTCTTTTTCTATAAGTCTGTAATATAGAACTAAACTATTGTTGTATGTAAACTAAATAAGGTTTTTAAAGTGTTTAAGAAGCTTCATTTAAAATTAAATTAAAATGCAGAGCCCCGCCAGACCGGTGGCCAGGACCTGGGCAGTGAGAGTGCCACTGAAAATCAGCTCATATGCTAGCTTTGTCACCCATGCCATAGGTTGCCTAACCCTGGCATATTCTGTCATACCTTGGAATGGGTTAACTCCCCCAGTTTGTTATATTCTTCACCTGTTTCTCCTCTCACCTCACAACAGTGTAGCTGCATTGAGCGATTCCTGAATTACACCCACATAAAGTGAGAAGAAAGTCGGGTCTGTGTGTTGCTGGAGGGCCAATCTCTAAGAAAACCCAATCAAAATAAAACTTAAAGATTCCCTGAAAGACTCTCCCTGGAGGCTCCGGCAGGGAAAGGTATGCAATTTACACCAGCTAGCTGTAGATGAGAAATGAAGTCTAATCAAAGTAAGAATCACTCCTTCGTGTAACCTTCCCTGTGCCACTTCCTATGTAGATTGGCTTCTCTGAATATTATTCATATGTTAAGGGAGAGAGATGCTGAAGCATTTCAGAGGCAATAAGTAATAATGAGGCCAGGCTGCAAACAGATGGGCTAACAGGATAAATCCTCTCTCTGTTGATTTTATTTTATTAGTGGTATTATAAAAAGGCAGATTGCAATTTCCTTTCTCAAGGGGGATACTCTAATCTGCACTGTAAGATATAGCTACAGAGAAACCTGTGTGGAAGGAAATGAGGCCTATTGGTTAAAGCATGAGACTGAGAGTCAGCAAGCTTGGGTTCTGTTCCTGACTTTTCCACTACTGTTGCTGCACCATGGGGCCATGAGGAAGCCACCTCCCCATTTCACAGAAGGGTAAATCAAGGCAGAGAGAAAGATGATGTTTACCTGGAAATTGAAGGATTTAACTAAGTGGCACGGAGAAGACACTCAGCCAAAAGATACTACACAAAGACCCTCTGCTCCCAACTGCCCTGTAGCCCATGACTAACTTTGAGAAGCAGTTATATTACAGGAGGACCTGATCATCCTGCTCTTAAGGCTGCTTGATACTTTTCATTTTAAGACCTTGTTTGCAGTTGCTTATAACTTTGCCAAATATTGGCCATTTCAGCTGAAATTATTCACTCTAGGTATCTGCCTCAAGCTGAATGAAGGTTGTATGGGAAAGCTTAACTCCGTTACTTCCTAACTTTTGAGTGCTTAGTATTGCAATCTGAATCGGTCCCTTTTAACATAGTTTTGGTGTTTTATAAAGTACGAGGCACCCAGCTGCTCAGGTGAGCTCCCTGGCAGTTCTCACACTAATCTTCAGTCTCTCTCTTGAATCTCATCTTTGTCTTTTCAATGTCTTTCTCCCTTTAGCTCGTTCTCTGGCCCTCACACTGTTCTTCTCATACATGCGGGGGTTGGACACAGGGTTTTTGTTTGAAGACTCAACTTCAAAAGCTTGAGCCCGCCCTTAATGGACTATTAGCATTACCTCCCTGATTTCTCCCCACTTAGGAAAAGTCCTGCTTCCTTCACTACACTGTCTCCTCCTTTGTCCAACCTGCAGGGAACTGAACTGGTTTTGTTGTTAAAGTGACAGCAACCAATTATTGTTTGCTGTCCTTTGTCTCTTCTCCTTGTTTAACTTTAAGGCAATGCTGGTGTGCAGAGCCACATTGCAATCACTGGGAACTGAACTTAGGCTCCCTAACAAAGACACAGCTCTCCACCTCTTGAATTAGAAGGTAAATCTTTTTACTCACAAGTAGCAGGCTACTACAGTTGCTGGCATCAGCCACCAGGGGATAGGATCCCACATCCCCATCCAGTATCAGATCCCAGTTTTTAGCCATACAGCCCTAATGGGCTTAGATGCGAAGGACCAATGGTCAATTTGCCCCACCCATGCCAGAAACAGTGAAGTGGCAGAAACCTGGTTAAAACTCATTGAAGGCAGAGGCAGTGAGAAGCCCTGGAGTGCATGGCTGCAATTCTCCCTAAAAAAAAAAAAAAAAAAAAAAATATGCTCTAGCTCAATCTTAAAATACAAGCTTGGTGCTGGAATTACAGGGTGAAATATTTAGGCCTCTGCTATGCAGAATATCAGACTAGATGATCATAATGGTCCCTTCTGGCCTTAGTTCTATGACTACCAAGACCGTTTATTCCATTACCAGGGGACACTGAGTGCAGCCCGAGGGAGGTAGATAATAATCCACTTGACCTCTCCAGTAGGTGTCCTGGGGACAAACATGCTGCTTTTGCTAAAGCACATGCTTTTGTTTGCATTAGCACAGGTGCCTCCAAACTGCAGAGTCAAGAACACAAAGACTGGAGTGCACAGAGGGCAAAGTCCTGATGAAAAAGATTGTCATTGTAAGAGTCCTGGAGTCACGGAGGTAATTAGAAATGAAAAGTCAACACACAATACCGAGCGCCAACTCTTGCCAGCTCCCCAACTTGGGCACGTGCCATGCCCTTCCCATCCTATCATTCCAGAAAAGGGGAGGTCACGAGGGGCACATGATATCATGTGACACCAAGCAGATCCAGTTACACCATTTCCCTGCACTTACAGAGGCAGAGACTCATTTATGGGCAGGATGCAACTCCATGAACCTAAGGGTGTTCACACCAGGGATGATGAACTGGGTGTAAAATCTCTGGGTGGATTGCGCTGTAGTTTGTTCCATTTGCATTGGCAATGGTGTAGCTGGAAATACTGATCTCGGCGTAGTTTAACCCCAGGTTTAACAGTGTCATAAAGCATGAATTGCTATGAAATCCTCCAGGAGGGAGAGGTGAGCTACAGGAGATGAGGAATAGAAAGAATCTTCTTAACCCAGATGTGCTCAGAGGAGCCACCTCCCCTGAGGAGGGCTTGAATAACTGCTTTGCCAGGGCTGGTGAGAGATGATTACCAAGTTCCCCCAACAATCAAACCAGCTTCTCACAATGAGACCTCTCCCACTTTGTGGCAAAGGAAGACTAGCCCTGGCTATTATTATTAGAATGAAGGTGCTATTTTCAAGGTCTTTCACAGAAGATAAAACCCTAGAACATGTTGGTTCTGTCTCTACCCCTTCAGGAAAACAGGCCCCAGACACAGGGACATCAGCCCCCCCTCACCACAAAGTCCCCCATCTCAGCATGGAAGGCAGGCAACCCAGAGTTCTATTCCTGGCTCTTCAACTGGCTTGTCGTGTGGGCAAACCATTTCAGCTCTCTGTCAGACAGGGATAACTATGCTTATTTACCTGCCTTGTAACAGCAGCAGCAGCATCACCACCATGGTGATTATTAGTTGATATTAATAGAGTGCTTTAAAGAAACCAGGTTAGCAGAACCTGCTATGAAGCACCACTTCCAAGTATGAGCGGTGGGCTAGAAATGCTAAGGGTGGAGGGAAAATTGTTCACCAGAAGACACTAGTGCTTTTCCCTACAAAGGAAGTGCAATTCAGCTACATTCAGAGTCTGCAAAGTCAATGGAGTTGCACCAGGGTTCATACCAGATCTGTTCATGCCTGCAGCAGGCTCCCTTTGAATACAATCCATTGCACTCCCTCCCCGATCACTGGAAACAGCTGAGAAAGTGTGTCCGCTGCACCCCTCCCCTGCTCACACCACGATGGAGGCTTGCAATGTAGGGCCTACCATGTCTAATGGTCCACTCAAGAACACTGGAAAAACACTACTGGGGGAAGAAGGTGCCTCAGGGTGGCCCTTCCAGGTCTGCACTATCTGATTAAAATATTCTCTAGGGCACTGCTGGGCCTGCCAGCTGGAGGACCCATGGTTTTGTGATGTGGAGCTCTGTCCGGCAGCAAGCGAACTCACTCTCAGGGCTCAGGACACCAAACAGCCACAACTTTGGGTCGCTGCCAGCCTGACCGACATTTGCATCACTGACCTGCAAGGAAACATCTCTACAGCCCATAGAAATAATCTCCTCAAACCACCTTTGTCCTTTACCTTAATCCCCCTCAATCTGTCTGTGCCTGGGTGTGGGACCTCCACCCATCTTACAATGACACAGGGCTTGTTGCTACCACCTGAGCAATATTTTCCAGCACCTTGGTTTCCTGCTTCAGTATTTGAGAGGCCAGTTTGATACAAATAGGATGCAATAGCAGCTTTCTGCAGCATGGAATTGGATGGGCCCCTAAATTGCAGGGTGTGTCACAAACTGTGGGGCAGCTCCCCCTAACCTGCTCACAATGCTGTAGTATAATTTACAGCAGACTGCTGTTTTATCCCTTGTGACCCTACAAGAGATCAGCCAGAGGCCCAGGCAGGTTTTCACATGAGATCTATGCCTGACAATGCTCCAGGAAGTGCTCCCAAGGCAGAACCTTTGCCAGTGTAAAGGTTTTTAATCAGACATATCAACATTTCCAGGAGGAGAAGGAGCTTGCTGTTTCCTCAGATTTCAGAGAGATGCCCTGTGCTCCTGTGGTCCCTCCATGCTGCCATTTCACTCCACACCCGGAGAGTGAGCTACTTCCTGTCAGAGGGCAACCCTGACTGGAGCATCTTACAGCAGCAGGCGACACACACACACATATATACATATACATATACATATACACACACACACACACACACACACCTTCCTCAGTTTCCCCTCTCAGGTAACCCAAGGACTCCAGACCATGCTCTCTTGCCCCTTCATTGGGGCAAGTTTAGTGAAGGAACACAGCGTATATAGTACAAAAACTAAGTCCCAAAACATAGCCCATTTGTCACCCCAGCACAAGTAGTCCTTAAAAGTCACATATCCCCTTAGCCATTGATATGACACATCCCGCATTCTAGCACCAGGGCTGTTGGTCAGTCCGCTCTATCCCTCTGCCAGGCCAGCCATCCCACTGAAGAGCAAACCCACTCTTCCCAGTGGGCAGCCCCACAGCCTCTCTGCTGTGAGCTGATCCTCACCAAGGGAGCATCCCTTAGTCCCCACACCTCTCACTGTTCCCTGAGCCCAGCTCTCAGCAAGGAGAGAGCAACACATAGCCCTTCTGGCCCATGCTATTCCCCTCTCTGGCCCTCAGCTTCTGCTGTCCAGCTCTGAGCCAGCAATTAGCTCCCACTGCTGCTGCTCCTGCTTCTCCCCACTGCAGCCCTAGCTCAAGGAGGTCAGCCAGAAAACCCCTCTTGCTGCTGTCCTTGCTTTTAGCCTTCCCCAAAGAAATACCTCCTGGCTCCAGCAGCCCTCACCTGCCCCTCCTCCTGACTCTCTCTCAGGAAGTTCTGATTCACCAGGTCACTCTGCATCACCAGGGAGGGAGGTGGCTCCACCCATCTCTCTCTTATTCTCCCTGGTTCCCAGTTCTCTTAAGACAGCAAATGGGAACACCTATTCTACCACAGCGGCGCTAGACCTTTGTTTATTGGGTTCAACCACCCTATGACATTTCCACCAGCCACATCCCCCTGATGCATGGGCCCCATAGAGAATTCTACTGACCTCATCTCTCTACTCTGCATTTCCCACCCCTATGGGGCTCCCCAGGCACAGTGCACCCCGCTCCTTGGAGAAACACTGCTGCATATCACACTCTGTCCAGAGACTCAGTCCACCACATTTCCCATATACTCCACTAAGTGGTCAGAGCTGCTGACCACTTCTCCTATATACCCCCAACAAAGGGCACTGCCTTCTGAGTCTCCTATGCCTCCCAGAGTCTCCAGCCAACCACATTCCCTCACACCCCAGTCGCTATCCCATTCACACAGGTTCTTTTGCTTGTGCCCACCTCCTACAGACTCTGCTAGCACACTGCTTCCCATGATTCTCCTTCCCAACATGTCAGTATTTCAGAGGGTGTCCCCCCTCCCCACCAAATGTAGTAGCTTGTGTTCCTCCCATTCCCTCTAACCTAAAATAAATCTGTTGTTTCCTTCCCATATCCTTAAGGCCTCTGGGGCCCCTCTGTATTATTTCTCTTTGGCCTCAATGTTTGCAAAACCTCCCAGTTCAGGAGCATCAGAAAAGCTGATTAATATGTTCTTTCCCCTCCTGCTTATTGCTCATGGCTATCAGTCTCCCTCTGGGCATTTAGGCTTTTAATTAAATACTGTAGTCTTAATATTTGCTCCATTATTTTACTAGGAAAGGAAGTTAGGCTTACCAGAGGCCAATTGGCAAGACCAGGTCTTCGCTCCTTTCTAGACAGTCAGTGGCATGGTTGCTTTTCTTTAGTCCTCTCCTATCTCCTCCATTCTCCATCCTTTCCCAGAAATACTCAGCAGTAACAGCACAGCAAGCACGTTAGCTGCTTCCCCACTTGCTCTGCCAAGCAAGTCACCATGACCGGTTGGTTTGACATTCACACCTTTACCAGACAGTCCCCTTACTGGCTTTCCCAGCTATACCTATTTTCAGCAGCTTATTACTCCCTGGTTTTCTTTTCTTAAATTGTTAATAGACATTTATAAATGCTTCTCCTCCTCATTCTCTTTAACAGCCTGCTGTCTGTATGACCGCCAGTCAGCAAGTCAGCCCCTCTGGGATGTTTCTGTAGCAACCCCTAACATCCCATTAGTAGCACCTGACACCTAGATGCCTCCCCCCCTCCAGCTTCTAAGTGGCAACTTCCACACCTCTTGTTATAGGCATGTTCTTGTCCTTCTGCTCACCTAAGACTCACTGACAATGTTCTGGGACTGCCTCTTCCCAGCTACACTGACAACTTCCTACAGCTACATTACCATCCACTGACATGCTCCCTGACAGCCCCCTATGACTCCAGTCTCTCTCTCTCTCTCTCTCTCTAACTCCCAGCAGCCCTTGCACCCACCCTCCGCTTTCATTGGTATTTAACACACAGCTTTGCTCTGTAGGTCTACACTGAACATTCCCCCCCACCCCATTACCTGCTCCAAATCACCTCAGTGACTTCCTGCACCAGTGAGCCCTCCAAAATCACCATGGCGACTTCCTGCACTATGCCCTGCCCAAAATCACCACGGCAACTTCTTGCACCTGTGGCCAAAATCCTCCTCACAACTAACTGCTAGACATCCCCTGAAAACTCCCTGTAATTGCTCTTCTGTCCTGGATCTTGTTATATCTACCCTCCTTCCTTTCCTTCCCACCCAGATACATGTCCACCACCCCCTCAGCTTTTTCAGCAGCACAGGGCCTATTACCTTCCAATTTTCATTCTGAATCCAAATGTTGAAGGGCATGGGATCTAGGGAGTCTGGTATAAATTTATACCTCCTTCACATCTCCTCAGGGCCTAATGCCACTCTCAGTTCCTTGTGGATGACTCCATTTGACGTCCTTTAATTTCTCCGCTGACTTGAGGTCAAACTGAGCTTCAGGGGGAGGGAAAGTACCTTTACCCTGAGACTAGACTGGTACCAAGGGACTGCAAAGCAGCCATATTGCCTCCCCATTGAATACCTCTGGCATGAGGCCTCCCTGGCAGGCATAAAGCTGGCATTTTAGGGGATAGGGTAGAGGAGGTATGTCAGAGGATGGAGGAGGCATGCCCAAGGACTTTCCTACACCTCAGCTATTGTCAGGTGACACAGTAGCTCATTGCAGCTAAGACACAAGTGAGGGCAGCTTACCAACGGAGGAAGAATGGTTTTGTGATTAGGGCACTAGATTAGTGCTTGGGAGTCCTAGATGAAGTTCCCTGACCTACCATAGTCCTCCTGCGTGAGGCACAAGCCTTTTTGTGCCTCAGTTGCCCATCTATCCCATGAGGTAATAGCACTGCCCTGCCTCACAAGCTGATTAAAGAATTCTGAGGCCCTCTGCTCTATGGAGACTGCCCCTACACACGCCTGACTTGTGATAGGTGTGACCTGGCACTCGGGGTCACAGTGCCACTCAGGTTTAGCCTGGTCACCCCTCGTTCATGACAGGGAGGCAGGCAGGCCAAATTTGAGTGGTGTTGCAGCCTGAAAAAAACAAGGAGACCAGTGGCACCTTAAAGATGAACAGATTTATCTGGGCAGAAGCTTGCAGACGGGCACGCTGGGTCACAGCGCCCACTTATTTGCTTTTTTTCTGGTGATCGGGCCCGCCCCCGAGATGGGGGCCCTGGCCAAATGCACAGAGTGCACATTGGTTAATCCAGGCCAGATCACAGGTGTGTTGGGAGGATACATATATTATAGATCCTGCCCTGAAGCACTTTGAGATCTACTGATGAGATGTGTCAGATGAGGTGGGTGTTCGTATCCCTGGATAAAGAAGGGGCAGCCCCAATGGATCCTTGTGCTGAGGTTAGCACCAGCCCAGCGATGAGTTGGGGCCTTGTCTGCGTAACTTACTCCACTCCACAGGCTAAATTTGGCCCTAGCTAACTCACGTGAAGGCAGAAGTTGCACCAGGGATGAATTTGGCCACATTAGATTCTCTTTTACCCACTGCCTGAAGTACAACTTACAATCCCTTCCACATCATCTCTGCAAGTGGCCAAATGGGTTTTGCCACGAGCTGACCTGGGTGCAGGCTGAGACCCTATGTTTGCTGGCAATTGCACCATTTGATAGCAGCTCTCTCAGAAATACAGATGAGAGGTCACACTCGCTTTGAACAGAGAAACTCTGCAGCCAGGTGCAAGTCCCCCTGTGCTAGGACGTGTTGTCATTAACATTACCTTATTCTGCACAACAAGCTTTGGGATATTTTTACAATGTTGTTTTTTTTTTTTTTACCTTCCCAAAGAGGCAGGTTTTATAAACCAGAGCAGCTGTTCCAAGAATGAGGAAAGAAGGAGCTGTACAGTCTCCAGTCTGAGATGACAGCTCCACTCAGCAGGAAGTTGCTTTTATTAAAATATTGTTTTGAAAGAATCCACCATGCCTTTCGCAGAATCTAGGCTACCACAGACATTGCATTCTTCTCAGCTGGCTTGGGGTGTGCATGGATTTCAGGGCTTGCATTTATCTCACAAATATCAGTTCTCTCTTCCAAAAAACATTTCTAAGATACTTACTTTTCCCAAGCACAATCAATGCTCAATTTCCCTGCACAAAGCAACTGCTGTTTGTAAAATGCCAAGCATCACTATTGGCCCCTTTACAATTAATCAGTAGTAGCAATAATAACTATTATTTTTGACGTGGTGTTTTAGTTCAGCGACTGCTATACACAAACTGCAGGTGACTGGTTTTGTCTTCACACTGTCTGTATAGGGAAAGGGCAGCTGCAGAACCCCACAAGACGTGTTCCCCCCAAGAGCTATTCTTTGGGGTCCCTGAACTAAGAAAAATATTTTGTGACTAATAATTATATTTATAGACTAATAATTAATTTAACTTTGCATGAACAACTGTGCATTGTTAGTCTAAGCTATTCAACATCTGTGCTGCACCCCAGAAATGGCTGCATTTCAGTGCTGGAGAACATGTTATTTTATGTATGTCTGACCTAACTCATAAGACCATTGTGAGGCTTAAGCTAGGGCCCAATACTGCCAATCCTGCACACCCTTATTTGTGGGAATAAGCTTTACTGATGTATGTTGTCCTACTAAAATCAATGGAATTGCTCGCATCCAGTGCATACTGCTAGGGTGAATGAGAATTTACAGGATTGGGCCCTTCATATTTGTCAAGTACTTTGAGATCCTCAGATGAAAGCCAAATGTGATGGATAGCCTGATTCTATAATGGGCTTCACGTGGGCACAGAGGTCCACCTGCAAGGAGCTCATTACAGGATTGGGGCTACAGCTCACATCTTTCAGTGGATGCAGGATTGTGCTCTATTATTCTTAGGTCTGATTGTGCCTGACTTGTGTTGTGTGTGCCAGGAAGTCATTTTCTCTCCCTCTTTCTCTCTTTTCATTCTCTCTGCAGCTGCTTCTTTCATTTCTGTCTCTCTTTCTCTCTTTTAAAATCAATAATTTATAAGGGTTTGTAAAGAATTCCCCTTAGAAGCAAGGCTGGGGGAGGAGGGGTGAGGGTTGTGTCTTTTAAATTGTCAGACCCACTGGGGCACAGAATCCACCAAGATTTACATTTATTGCAAGTATTCAATTAATTGTGTTTGAATAATGCAGCCCTTGATGCTCAATCAATAAGAGAGGATTATAGATTCTCTCATCATCTTTAGAGCGTAACATCCTCCCTTTCTATATTTACTGTTGCTCAGACTTATTTTCACAATATGTTCTACACTTGGCATAATTTCCTGCCAATTAACATGCTTCCAGATTCCAAAGTGCGTCCTTTACAGATGTTTACATTCACATTTTCCTTTTAAAGATGCCTGTGACATGGAAATGTCCACAAAATGAGCTGACACGGCCTCCTCACCACTAACACAATTGCTTTTGTGCTACTATAGTAATATTTTAATGCCATCTCCTGAAAAACCATCAGAGCCTTACAACCACCAATTGACAAACCTACATGGTTTGAGAATAGAAGCTCTTTGTTTGTGTTCCACAGCCGTCCCCTCTGCATAATCCTCTCACAGTGTATTGTCCACAGTGTAAAAAGGCTACACAACAGAAACCGCTTACACAATTGTTAAAGGGGGGGGGGGGAGAAAGAAAAGGGGAGAGGAAATAAATAGAATTAGGAAAATATATTTTTCAAATATATAAAAAGAGAAAGACACTTCACAGTGATCAGTACAGTTATGGAGGCAGGATATTTTTTTTCCTATGTATTGTTCCCACTCTGCCCCTACCTCTTTGAAGGAGGCCACTCATCTGAAGTCTAAAGGTACCTACATCTGCACAGATCAGACCTGTCCTCACTTTTAGTCTTGAAATGTATTTACATTGTCTTTTTTGTTTTTTAATCACAAAGCTGAGACTGTAGAAAGAGTTTATTACACTGAAGCAATGAATCCCACAGCATGGAAAGGTTTTTTTGCATGAATTATTTTGTGTCCCCCTCATTTGGGGCCTTGCTCACATGTTGCATCCCACACTCAGGCGCTAGCAGATTGAGAGATTTAGCTCTTAGCTCTTGTTGAAATCACCATCTTCTTAACACCACCCTTCGTAAATGTCACTTTCCTAGTGGAAGCAGTACTTTGGTGAAAGGAGAGATCTCAAACATGGCATTACACACCGCACACAAAACCCCCAACCTCAGCAAAAATGAATTCTTATTAACAACACAACCTAGCTGTCAGAAAGTGCTTTTCCTCCCTTGAGATCACCCTGTGGCACCAGCTACTACAATAATGACCCATTTGTAGGTATCTTCATGTTTTATTATTTATACAGTGGTAGGACCTAGTAGCCAACCAGAGTGGGGCCCCACTGCATTAGGTGGTGTACACATCTATTAGGAACCATTGCAAATAACCACTCAATTCACCTGTGTGAGTCAGACCCATGCACCTTTGTATGGCTATTATTATTATTCTAGAATTATGCTTTAGTATCAATTGCCATTGTTCAGTGACTAGCACTCCTGAGTTACCCTTCTGGGCCCTTTTGCCTTGGCTGTTACATCTGAGTCACTCCCAGCCCACATATCACTGAGTTTAATGTTATGACACCAGATCTCAAGAGTCTCACCAACAGCCCCAGCAATGGATTGTCAGTTCTGGTAATAATCCAGGAAAGCCTCTTGCTGGCAAAGCTGGGGGTGAGAAGTTGTGTTGGTTTTGCAAAACCAAAAGCAAGAACAGTTTGGATCCAGGTGCCATTTAATCTAATCCCCCTCCCGCCCCTCGGTCAGGGAAGGAGAGCTGGTGAATGGCTCTGCTTTGGCCCAGCTCTAGTAATAACCCAGGCAAACACTCTCTTCCTCCATCCCCCAGCCCTTTCTCCTTCACCTTCAATATCAGAGGCTCCAGCCGCAGGCATGTTATTGTTTGACCCACTTGGCAACTGTTGGAAGCTAGAGATAGCATGTTAAGGCATGGTCAGGTTTCCTCCACAGTGAAGGGGCCGGGGGAGCAAGCATAAGGATTCTGAGGGGGTTATTGTTTGGGGGTTTTTTGCCTTTCAAAATACTCCTCCTTGCCAGTAGTGAGTTTTTGTTTGTTTTTCAATACATCGGGCAGGCCGTTCTAAGCAGGCAGGAATGGCTGGTAGGCTTGCTGTCGTGTAATGCCATCCAAGGAGAGACTGGCACAAAGATGGAGATTTGTGTGTGTGTGTTGAAGTGAATCAATGACTAGCAAACCAATATACCCAACCCATTAGGGTCCTTTTAACTTTCCCCTAGGGAGCAATAATCACAACTCTTCCATATGCTCAGTCCCCTATTGGCTTCAGTATGAACAGAAAGTACTTCCAGCATGGGCCAGCTTGACATTTCATTAATTTCTTCTTTCCTTGACATTCCCTCAATGAACACCTAACACCTCACTCTGAGACAGACATATGTGGCCTTAGCGTTCGGGCTGAAACAGATCTCACTGCCTGCTGCAGGCACAAAAACAAGACACGAGATAGTGATCAGGCACAGGAATGGACTGTTTTGTTTTTTATTGTACATTGCAGAAATAGCCCTGTGTCGTGAATAAAAGTGCAACATACACAATATTTAAGAAAAGAAAAAAAATAAAACCCTTCTTGAGGTCTATCTTTCAAAGTTGCAAACAAAAACAGTAAAATATTCCCTCACACAAGAGGCTTTTTTTTTTTTGCAAAAATCATGAAAAAAAAAAAAAAAGAGTAAAAGAAAACTCAGAAGATATTTTTATATATACATAGATGTCTAGATATCAATAAAATCCAGTAGAGAGCCCTATAAAGAATAGAAAGGACACCAAAAGTGCTACTTTACATAGACTCAAAGAGCACTAAATAAGAAAGGAAAACAGACTGCCATTTGGCATCTCAAGATATTTGGCACTCTTGTGATCACACTGGATTTTTTTTTCCATTTTTTTAAAACACAGTCTATTAAAGAGAATAAACTGCCACAATATAGGGGGAAAAAACAGAGATTGCCCACACTACAGACTGCATGGTAGTTAGAAAAAGCAGAGCATTTTTTTCTGTTTTACATATAAAATTTGTCCGTTTGCGCTAACTTGAGCAGTTGCTCACAGCAATAAAGTAATACAAGCTTTAAAAAATAAAACAATAACTCTTCCTATAGTTCATTCCTTATAAAAGTTTTTCTCACACATTCCATTGATACTTTAAAATGTGACTAAAATCAAATATATATATATATATATATATAATTTATATAATAATTTTTTTAAACATCCAAGGACATCAACATAAAAAAACCCAATGAAACTGATAGCATGTTACATCCAAGTGCACGGAATCATTTTTGCAAGATTAAATAATGTAAACAAGGTGCTCATTTTGAACAACCATGACCAGCAAAAGGTACCACGGTCTGAAAACACTGTGTTTTGCTGCATTGTTCGAAGTACTTTCAACCCCAGATCTAGAATTGTGCAATATTCATCATATAGAAAAAAGAAATTACTAGTAATTTAAACAACGTAGCTGCAACTGATACACTTTGATTTATTACTGTTGTTTGTGGGTTGGGTTTAGGATTTCTTAGATGGTTTTTGTTTCTTTTTTCTGGATTTTTGTTTTGTTTTGCACATTACTTAAACCTTCTTCCTTTTCTCATCTCTTCTGTCTCCAAGCCTGATGTTAAGACACAATTTGCTGATGTGCATTGCGGATCGCAGGCTAGTAATGAAGGATTTCAGAGTGCTTTTTTTGTTTGCTTTTTTGCCAATAATGTGTTACATTGTAAATTATTTTCCCCCTTTACTCAGTGTCTCTGGGAGGGAACTAAACACCAGGAGGTGCCTTTTCTGAAAGATTTTTCAGCACATCATCAATTCTATCATCTTCAATGACAACTGTAAAGCAGAAAAACAAAATGATGAATACATTGTAGGTTCCCGTGTTCCCCTTCCTCCCCTTGCCGTTGCATGAATTCCCATGGTATTGCAATTTGCCCCACCTCCCGTGAGGAAACACATATGGTTCTACAGAGTCTCTCTACCCAATGTCCAAGGCAACACTGAATTCCAGTATATACACACATATGGTTATTGCAAATTATTTTTTGATAGCATCAAAGTCATGAGTTTCATTGAGAAAAGAGCATGTCCATTCAGCAATGTGCTGCTATGTAAAGAGAAGAAGTGATACCATTGCAAAGATTTAAATGCATTGGATAATGTTACACACTTAATCCAGTGCTTTCAAGGTCACCAAACACTTGGCCACTAAGGTTAGGTTGTCTAACTGATAGTGAATTTTTTAAATCGACTGAGCTAAATCATAGCTGAATGGCCCCTAAACCCTCTGAAATAAGTTGCAGGATCTCTGAGCTCTCTAGATGTCAAGAGACACTTCCAGGTTAGCTATTTTGTGACTATTGAGATTACGTGGGATTTCTTTGTCTCTAATAGGGACATGGATTTAGGGATCTTTAGGGCTTTTATCATAAACATGCAATGTGAAGAAAAAGGAAGAAAACATCTTCTGAATGGCCAGATGACCTTCCCTCTCTTCCATGAGGAGCCACTGGATCTACTGCAGTTTTTTTTCCACTCCTCTTTGCCCTTCAGTGCACACTCAACACCTCCCCAACAGCATTTTGAGTTGAAAGAAGGAATTCTGCCTACAGAACTCATGTGATACATTTAAACTAGGCAGAGAGCTACATCGCCTCCCCTCCCCCACTCAACTACACAGCATTTTTTAACAACAGGGATGTGATCACTTCTCTAAAGAAGTGAAAATGCCGTTGGGGAGGAGGTGTCGACTGTGCTGTGAGTGGCAAAGAGGCGGGGGGAGGGAATCGCTTTGGATCTGCTCACTTAAGCGGGAAGGTAAAAAAGACCTATCAGTTTACATGGCTAAGTGAGCAGATCCGAAGCGGCAACTGTGCCCCCCTCCCCGGACACACCATATTTATCACTCCCGTGCACAGGGCAGGCACTCAGTGGAGAATGGAAATGCACCAGTGCCCGCTGCGGGCTGTCCTGGGATTCCCCCTCCCCGCGTCCGCAGCAGACTGGAGCTCCTGACCCCTTATTCAGCACGACGAAAAGCCCTTCCCGATCCCGCAGCCTGGTTCTCCCCCAGCCGGGCAGGAGTCGCCGCTCGGCTTCGGAGACCCGCTCCCCGCTTCTGGAGCCACATCTCCGGACGCCTGCTTGGCGCTAGGGGGAACCAGATGTCCCGGTTTTATAGGGACAGTCCCGCTTTGGGGGGCTTCTTCTGACATAGTCGCCAATTACCCCCTATCCGTGTCCCGATTTCTCACCCTTGCTATCTCTGGTCACCCTGCCTGCTGGCTCCCTCCCTGGGAGGGGGCACCTGCGCTCTATGGGGGGGGGGGCAGGTGTGAACCCTGGAGGCCGAAGGGAGGACTCCCGGGGAGAGGGGGTTTCAACGGGACTCGGAAGAAGTGACTCCGATTCCCGACAGCTGCGGAGAAGGGAGGGGGCAGGTTCAGAGTGGAGGGACACACACGATCTTCCCCCCTCCCCTCCAGCCGGGGGGTGCAAGACTTTAGGAAAAGGGGCGGGGGGGGGCAGCTGCCCCGGGCCGGGCTTTACCTCTCTTGCTCCGGCCGATCTGCCCCAGCTTGGGGGGCCGCTTGTTCTGCCCCCCCGCGAAGAAGTTGCTGGTGTCCTGCAGGCGGCAGGTGAAGATCTGCCCCACCTCGCCGCCGTCCCCATAGTGGCCCAGCTTGTCCTCGCCGTAGGGCAGCACCTTCGACATGGTCTCCCCGGGCGGGTCCGCTGCCCCAGGTCCCCCTCCTCCTCCGCCGCCGCCCGCTCCGGCTCGCTCGCAGCCGGCAGACAGGGTCGCCGCTGGCCCGGCAGCCCCGGCCCGGCAGGAGAAGCGGTGGAGCGCGGCGAAGCTGCAGCGGCGCCCGGTGGGTTCTGGGGGGGGGGGGCCCCCCCCCCCGCTGGGCCCCCCCCCCCCCCCCCCCGCGTCCCGCCCCGGGCTCTCTGCTGGCGCGCCGGGCTCCGCCTCCCCGCCCGGGTACTTTCCCGGCGGGGTGCACGAGGGCTCGGTCCGGTTACCCGGCTTTGTCCTTCCCAGGCACCTGCCACCCCTCTCCCCCGCCCCCCACCACTCACACGGCAGGTGGGGACAGCCCGGCACTGGAGGCGGGGGTGTCCTGCTCTCCTGACCCAGTCCTATGCTCTCCCCACTGATCCTTACTCCCTCCCCCAGGGAGAAACAGAACCTGGGCTCCGGACTCCCAGACAGGGTTTCATTTGGGCTGAGCCCCAGCACCCCTCAGTCTGGCAGTTCAGAGCCCCGGCACCTCCCGTCCTGGTGGTTCAGAGCCCTGGCACTTCTGGGTCTGGCCGCTCAGAGCCCTGGGGCCTCTGGTCCCAGCAGTTCAGAGCCCCGGCACCTCCCGTCCTGGTGGTTCAGAGCCCCGGCACCTCCGGTCTCGGTGGTTCAGAGCCCTGGCACCTCTGATCCCGGCAGTTCAGAGCCCCGGCACCTCCGGGCCTGGTGGTTCAGAGCCCCGCAACTCTGGGCCCGACGGTTCAGAGCCCCGCAA
>ML677380.1:14438522-14490585 GCA_007922305.1 Dermatemys mawii
GACGGTTCAGAGCCCCGCAACTCTGGGCCCGACTGTTCAGAGCCCCGGCAACTCTGGGCCCAACAGTTCAGAGCTCGGCACCTCTGGGCTTGGCATATCAGTTATGAAGGTAAAAAAAAATTGCTTCAGCCCCAGCACCTCTTTCATTACAAATTAAGCCCTGCACCTAACCCTTCCTCTCCTCAACCAGCTTGCTTCTTTGGTTTCCAGCAGCAGGGCTCTGTCTCTGCTGCTGCCTCTAAGTTCCCCTCCCCTCCAATATATTCTGCAGCATTCTTGCTTTTCTTGTACTTTCTGATGCACATCCTCATGCTCCTTTGATTTCTTGGAGTGCCCCTCTTGCAGCGGAGTGGAGGAGGGGTGCTTTCAGCAACAAGGTGGAGTGGAAGGTACAGAGCCAGCAAACTGCCAGATGCTCTGCTGAAAAGGGAACGGCTGCTGCTTTAGTTAATGTAGTATTAGTGTTCGTGTTTTGGAGGAAATCTTCCCACCGGCAACATCCCTCGCTGCTGTGATCACCAAGAAAGCATCTGACAATTGCCTTTCTCCCTCTGAGTACTCTGGTTTGGGTCAGTCTTGTTAGTAAAGGGGCAGGTACACACACTGTTTCACTGGCTCCCTTTAAAAATCTACAGAGCATTTGGAACAGCGTCTGACCATAAGCCTCAATACTGAGATTAACGCCAGAGAAACACTGAAAGAAAGGACCTAGATAGTCTAACCTGATCTAGCCAGGTATTTAGACAGCTCATCAGGTTGGGAAGGGACCAATGTCCCCCACTGTCCATGCTCTTCCCAGTCCTAAGGAACTAATTGTATAGTACATGCCCATCCGAGCCTTATAGACAACCACAGCTCATCGCTCCTGAGAGAGCAGTGTCCTCTGGCAACAATCCCATTTATAGGCTTTCTCTGGCATCTAGGTAATTATCCTTTTCCTCTCTCACCCTTTCCAGGAATTCCCCTCAAGTGGATTCTCCCAGCACCTCCTGCAAAACGAAGCCTGAATGTTGATTTCCTGACTAAGGTTATGCAGTGCCCTGGCCAGCCATCACAGCAGTGGGGAAAAGGATGGCAAAGCCCAATTTTCTTTAGCCTCAGAGCAGCAGCACTGCGGTAAGGGCACTAATGGAGTGGGTGGAGCATTTGGGAGGCATGGGTGGAGGTCATTGCCATCTTCCTTGCGATGAAGCCTTAAGGCCAGGGAGATAAAATCTTCTACACTGCTGGCAGCTTCACTCTGTAAATGGCCCTGTTTCCTAATGTGTGCTTTGCTTCCATAACCAGTCCTCAGTGTGCATGGAAAGGAAGGATTCACTCACAAGGGGGTGAAGATGGCAGAGGATGAGGGATGTGACCTGCTCATGGAGCTGGAATATATAGTGAAGACTGCCATGTGGTATCTATATGCTCCACATACCTGGCTCCCCACACAGCCAACACTGTAACAACCTCCATGGAACTTGGAAGGAGGAGCACAGATTGCAGGACAGAAGAGTCTGGAGGCGGCGCCAGGAAGTCAGTCTGTGTGCATGTGGCTGGAATGCTGGCTGCCATTTCAGCACCCTGTGAACAGTTCTCTTAAGAAAGATTTAATTTAGTTTTAGAAACATGGCATCCTCACATGTCATTACTCAGCGTGTGGTATGTGAAACGAGCCCCATGGGCATCTCTCCTGTCCTGCTCTCAGATGCATGTTTCTGCCACTACCTCCTCCTAGCAGTCCCTGCTCTACTCAAGGAGGTGATGTAACGTGATAAGGTGTGAATGCCTCCCGGAAACACTGGTGTACTCCCATGTGACATGGCATAACCCTGGTGCAGTGTGTCTGAAACAATGCCTGGGCAACCTGATCCCCTGTAACTTCCTACTGCTGGAAGGCAAACAAATGAGCCTTTTTTGACCAGGAGGATGTGACTTCTGCAACTGAGGAAGCAGGAGAATCCTACCCCAACACAAAGGTCACGCTACAAAAACTCATGAGCTGTGACATTTTTTAGTCTAAATCTGTGGTTCCCTGTGTCCCAATCCAACACAAATGGCTGTGAAACTGCAGGGCTGTGTGAACCACAGCAACACAAAGGGTGCAACATCCAAGCTGTCCTATAGCACATGGCAACCCCTCTGTAACCCAAAGTGATGCTAGAACAGCAGCACAGCCCAAGGGTACATGAGGTTATGCAATGCTGCAGGACCCGTGTAACCCAATGCAACCGAGGGAGATGGGCCGCTGCAGCCTCGTGCATTGCAGTGTCATCTGATACGAACACCTAATCCCGTGCAGTAGGATAAAATGGTCTCCTGATTTGGCGATTTAAGCAGAGTGATGCCCATTGCAGCAAAATGAGGCTGGAACCTCATGCAGTTCCACATATACAGGCTGAAGCAACACTAGCAAGGGCATGAGACAGTGACTATGGAAACCATGTACCATTCCATCCCAGTACCCATAACATGCCGCTCCAGCGTACATCCTTTTAAGGGAAAGGAGGGCATAGTTAGCAGAGTTCATGAGTCACTGCTGATTCTTACAGGAATTTTTGCAGTCTGTTCTTTTCTTTGAGCAAACCACTTTTGCTTAGAGGGTAACGTGTTGATCCTGCAGCAATTCCCTTGTTATTTGGCGTTAATTTAGCTCCTCATCCTTGTGCAGATGTACATGGAGATGGGTGTGAATTTTAGTGCTGGCGAAAAGTGCCAGACTGACAGCCCTGAAGCCTGAAATCTTGTTTATACAGAGAACAGGTACCAGCAAAGGCAGTGGTAGCTTACAGAGAAGGGGTGGGGATGGGCTCTGCTCCTTCTCTCCCATTGAGGTAACAGGAGTAGAAGCCAGTCAAGCGTGCTTTGAACCATGAATGAAGGGCCTAGCCCTAGAGGTGATTGAATTGTCCTATCAATGGCTAGTTTGCATGCCCATTCAAGCCTTAGGCTCTCTGCAGAGGCTACTGGGAAAGTTCCCAGTTAGTGCCCATCACAGTGGTTTTGGGATGTTATCTGGACTGATACTACCTGCTCACTCATCACTGGCCGGTGGAAACAACACTTCTGTCCTTCCTAAGTTGAATTTGAGCCATTGACCTAGAAGCAAAAGCTCAGGCTATCCTGTTACCAAGCTCACTGCCCCTATTATAAAAGTTTTGTGATCAATAATATTCTTTGTAGCATTCCTGACTAATAACAAATTGCCATCTGGAAGCATTTAATGCTTCCCAAGCATTTCAGGAATCAAGAGTCCGGACAGCTCCTGAGATTGAGCTACAGAACCTTTTGTTTCTGAGGTACTGATCCGATTCCCGCTCCCAAGGTCTGGGACTGAGTGTTATTGCCACTCGACAGCTGTTCCATGCCCTCTCTGAAGTGAACTGGTGGTCTCAGGCCAATTCTTAGGGAACAGATGTGCATGAGAGTCTCAGCACTAATTAACATTCCTGCTGGCAGTCTCAGCCGAGATCCAGCAACCTCGGGCTGATGGGATTAAAGACAGAGCTACCCTCTTCCTTTAAAGATGTGTGCGTGGAAGGGGGACCAGGAGGCAGATCAAGAAAAACAGCATAGGAGAACGTGCACTGTTGTTGCCCACAAGGTACTTGTTCTGTTGATACAGGACTTCAGCCTACTGTGCTGTCAGCCTCAAACCTTCCACCACTACTGAATTCAATGTAAAAAATGGAAATCCCTCCCCTGGCCCTGGGCCCAGGAGCCCAGGTGACACCGAGCCTTGGCAGGCTGGGCTGAGGGACTCCAGTGTGTGTGGTTTGTGACAGTACGTCAGAGGGAGCACCGGAGGGCACTGTAGTTAGTGACTGTGGCAGAATCACAACACCTGAAGGGGACGTCATCTATAATTTCTAAAGTGCTTTAGCAGCGGATGAGCAGGTGAACAAGCACTTTCCGCTCCCGAGAGGCTCAAGAGCTCCAGAATGGATCAAGTGTAAATTAAGAGCTCTTCAGTAGTGTCTTCCAAGAACCAACCCACCCAGGAGCTTGAAACCTGATGCTCTCAATCCTGCCCAGCCTTTCAAGGAGGCGCTGGCTGTCAGCTCCCCCAAGCCTCCCTTCCTGATGTTTCTGTAACAAATAAACCTGTTTCAGGCTTTGCCTGCAGACTCACTGGTCCCAGGGCACAGGAGATGTGTTTAAACAGTTATATTTGTATGACTACCTTCCTTTCCCCCTGGAAATCACTTGGCAACAGAGATAACAGAGCAAGGGTGTGGCTGCTGCCTGAAAGGCAAAGTCTGGTCTGGACAAGGAAGTCTCACTTTTGCCAGAGTCCCTGATTGAAACAGACAAACAGCTTCAAGGGAAGCAACCCTGACCCTCTGTTTTGTGCAGCACATTGCTCAGCAGAGGGGAAATGATACAGCAAAGGAAATAATAGGCAGTAATGGGTCAAGCAGCTGGGCATGAAAGCCTGCACTAATTGAGCACAGCTTTGGGATAATTTCCCTGCCTCCAGAATGGGGGTTTCCCCTTTTGTTAACCCCAGGCCTCCTATACTGTGGAGGTAGCATGGCCCAGAGGACTGAACACAGGAATAAGGACCAGAAGCATTTAAAGCTTACGCACATCTCTGCCAAGATTCCCTTTGTAGCCTTGGACAAGTCACTTAACTACTCTACTTCTCCCCATCTCAAGGGGGCCAGCAATGCTTCCCTATCTGCTTCACAGAGATAAAAGGGTAATTCATGTTAGCAAAGTGCTTTGAAAATGAAAAGTACCAAGCTGTTACCCGATAAAGGAAGGGGCTTTTTAAAGGTTCCTCAGGAGCCTCAGATTTTAGGGGCTAAATTTTCACCACAGTGCTTAAATGCACCTCGGTTTGTGGGCTCACAAGACCCAAAACAAGGCCTGTCCACCAAACCAACAAGGGATATCATACCAGCATGTTCTTAATTGTTGTGAAACACACCCAATGTATCTGAACATCCCACCAGCCGGTGTGAGGTCCTTAGTGAAATTAGCAGCACTGCTTGCCACAGAGAAGTCCAGCAGCTAAAGGGTTAAACAGAAGCATCTCCAAACACCATGGTTTATTAATAAGGTATACAACTTTCTCTGGCCTTGAGATGTTCTTGGTGGGTTCCAGGAGCGGGGAGAGTTGCTTGCTGGTTCAGTTTTCACTTGGGCTGGCACTGCGGACCCAACTGGTCATGTGATCAGCTTCTAGCTACTTTATACAACTATCGTTTCTTATCTAGCAGTTGGAGAGATCAGACTGGTTTTTGAAAAGAGGCAGGGGAGTGGGGGTGAAGCAGAGAGGCAGCATCTTTTGCATTGTAATTATTCTGCTGCATGAGTGTCTCTCTTGATTCAGGTCAGTAGTAACGTTCCGGGAGATGTTGTTTTTCAGATGGATTCTGCAGAAGCGGCATGAGAGCTAAATAAAATACCTTTTACAACTGTACCTATTTTACTGATCGCTCTAAGGCTCTTCTACCACTCATTGCAGATGCTTAGATCTTGCAGCAGAGTTGATGTTGGATGAATGCCCCCAAGCTGCCAAGTCCTACATGCAGATACCACGTGGCTGCTGCTGATTTTGCTACCACTGCAGGCTCCCGCTATTGCATTGGCTTGGTGCACTCCGGCTGAGGAAGTGACTAGTAAGCATTATCTGGACCAGGGTAGGCAAACCCCTGCTGAAGGGAGAGTTTGTCCGTGGAAGGAAATCTCCACCATGCACAACTTGCCCTGGGGAGGGGAATCCCGTCACTGAAGGACAGATGGGAGTAAAAGGTTTGCCATCAATAGTTACTCTCATGCACAGTCCTGCCGATTTCAGGGGACTACTCATGCTAGTAACCCCTCACTAAAGGGCATAAGAGGTCATAAGGTGTCCCTGAGTTAAGACACACAAACAGCTGGCTGGAGGAAACGAATAGCTTCTAAGAATGGATCTCTCATTTGAGCAGCATGGTGGGTAACAAGGACATATGCTCATTCAGAGCCTGTCGCAGAGATTCCCCGGCCTTGATACTGTCGTTCTTCTTATCAGTCCATGCTGCTCAGGCTATGGCTGCTTTGTGAGTAGGATACATTTCACGAGTACTAAATTCCCGTGCACTGTTTTCTATTTCTTCCTGAAGAGTCTGGCTGAAACCCAGCAAGACAAGATGGGGCAGGAGAAGGTGGGGATTACCTATGTGACTGTGCATGTCAGAGACATAAAGGTAATCTTAGCTCAGGTATCTTGCTTTACAAAGGATGGCTGATATCACTAACCTTGTCCAGCAGCTGGCAAAAGTAGAGGCAGTGACTTGCCCATGGTCACAGGGATGGTCTGGGACAGCAATACTCAGACCTCAGTGGTTCAGGAGCCAACATTACCCAAAAAGCCACAGTCTTGTGAACTCATTGCTTCATTTACTATAGTACTATACATTTTATATATATAATTATTCTCACAGCAAATAAGTTAATAACTTAGTGCAAGTTGATAACTTAATTGGTTAATAACATAATAAAAGTATCCTGATCGGTTAATAACTTAGATTGGCTAATAATTAAATCACACAGTGTTTTAATATTATGTGCTGTAAAGAGCTGCAGCAAACATGTCAAAGAGCTACTTGCAGCCCTCAGTCTGAGTATCACCGGTCTAGCAGTACTAGGGGTAGAACCCCAGTCTCTTTACTCCCAGTCCGGCACACAATCCACTGGAGCATAGAGCCTCCGCCCCAAGGTATAAAAAAACCCATCGTTAAAAGGAAGGCAGAGAATGTAAAGAGCCTGAAACCCTGGAAAAAGAGAACATGAGGGGAAAACACACACACAGAGTTTCACTGCAGTGAAAACAACAGACACGCCAATTCATTTCTTTAGATAGTCAACATCTAGCAAGTTGATCAAGCTCTCTCAATTCTGTCCTTGGAGACAGCTGCAGCTAAGACTCTGACAGATTCTGCTGTTTACTGGTGCGTTGCTATTAATTCTATCGACTAAGGACATAGAGGGATAGCAGTTAAATTGGCAAAGGTTCAGAATCCCTCAGATCCTGAAAAGAGGGGACTAATCAAGTGAGGCCAGGCTGCTTATTGATAATCCTTCAACAACTGAAAGAGCTTTTCTGCTCAGAAAAGTGACTATTAATATGGCATCTTTGCTTCACCTGTTTGTCTCAATCATTTTAATAACAAAATAAGTTTACAAGTAAATTAGGAGGCTTTTTCCTCCCCTCCAGCCCCCAATTATCCCTTTATATTCAGTTTGGGATCAGAGAGTCATATGGGGTTATTCTCTTCTGCTGCATCATCACCCATGGCCATTGGGCAACCTCCTTGTCTACACACTGTGGCCGTCATGTACTTCCATTGCTATCACTGTGTTGGCGCATGTTGATCAATTAGAACTTACTACATAATTCTGCCAAGGCCTGAGTAGAACCCAACTCACTTCTCCTTAGCTCTGCAAACCTAATAGGAGTAAAAACTTTTTTTTGACTGTAAAATCAGCTGATCTGACTCCAAATACAAACAAGGAGCAGATCTGTTGAGTAAGAGAGTTGTTGTTACACAGCGGTTTTTCAAAAGAAACGGGCACTTTGAGCTACCCTAGAGATCATTTTTATGACATCATAAAATGCAAGAAAACTGCTTTACAAGAAGATAAACTGCTGTGGAGAGACACTGAAAATTAAAAGACACTTAGAAAACATAGGGAGAAAAACAAAGAGAATGCAAGACAAAAAGAAAGGAGAGCACCTGTCCTGCAAGAGAATGAGAAGCAAATAAATGAAAGGGAGGGAGAAAGAGACAGGAGCATAGAATCAGAGGGATTTGTAATACAGACCAAAGCACCAGTTTGGGCTTACTTATTTTTTATTGCAGTAATGCCTAGAAGTCTTATTTGAGATGAGAGCATCATTGTGTTTGACACTGACTATATACAGCGTAAGAGAGAGTCCCAGCCCCAAAGAGTTTACAGCCCAAATAGACAAGACAGAACAAGGAAGTATTTGTACCTCCAGTGGACAGGGGAAACAGAGGCATAAGGAGATTAAGTAATTTGCCCAAGGTCACAGTCTGTAGCAGAGCCAGTTACAGAACCAAGGCCTCATGAGGCCCAGTCCAATTCCTCAGTCACAAGACCATCTTTTGTCCCTTGGCTTGTAGAGGTTTAATTAAAATGGTCAGTGAGCACTGAGTGGCAGTCTCGGTTTCATACCAAATCCTGCTGTCTCCCCTTCCTTACTCCCTACGGAGGAGTGAACCTCATGGAGAGAGAGAAATTATAGTTCACATTGGAACCAAATACAATGGTCATGATATACAGAGAGACACAGAACAAGCAGTGACCATATTAACACCACCACGCATGGTTATAGTGATTTTCATCATGAAGGATCTGAAAGCACTTAAAAAATTGAGTGTTTTACAAACTACACACAGGATAGGGTTCATTTCAGCCACCCCTGAATAGCAGCCACCTCTGGGGGTGGGGTATGACAGCTGTTTAACAGCAGTGCAAGAGTTTAAGACAGAAAGTGAGGAGAAACACCTTTTCCCGAGCAAATCTGTGAGGGAGAGGCAAGGAGAGATTTAGGAATTGTGGCCAAGACATGAGAAGCGCCGTATTATAGGATTCGTTACATAAATCCCCATTAGCATCCTTCTCCTCCCCAGCTCTGATCAATTCTGCTGCATTCCTCAACTGAAACAGGTGGCTGGGGGAGTGGAAAATAAACCCTCATCTGAAGTGCATTGACAGGTACCATGCTATCACGGTAGTGGGAGTGAAAGCGCCTAGTGGTGAAACAGAAATAGCCTTGAGTGGCAGTTCCCTCTTCCCACCTCTACATTTCTCCTCCTCTGCCTGACCCCACCATTTCTAGGAGAAAGAGGCAGCCTGTTAACAGATACAGAGACGGGCACTGCAGTTTTACAGCAGTTTTTGCTAGAACCAGTATTTTCAAGAAAGCACAGTGGTGAGTTAGCCATAGCGCCATGTACCATATATCATGGTGCTATTGCGCCATCTAGAGTACAGACAGGACTGGGCATGGCTAAAAACCCATGCAAAATATGCTGCTTCAAACTCTGCAGACCGAAAGCTTCTGAACATTCTGTTACAGATGAAAGGTGTCTGGTTTAGGAACACGTTATGGTCCAACTGCTTCCGAAAGTTGATTACGCAGTTAGTCTCACTGCTGCAAAAGTGTCATCTTTGTTTTGGTAAGATGAAGATAAATGAATCATCAGGAATAGGATCAAAAGCGGTGAGAGACAGAAAGGTCAGTTTTATTCTGCCTGATGGGGAGTTTCTTGATTCACTGCCTGATTTCTAACCCTCCAAGGACCTATGTTCAGACCAAGCCTATGAAAGTTAAGTCCTTAAATTAGAGAAACTCCGGACTAATGCAGGACAACTGGCGTATCAGGAAGAAACAAAGCCCCATGAACTTCCATTAATTACTCTTCGTTAAATGTGAATCCAGCCATAAAGAGACTCTCACAGAGGAGCCAACATTCTAACTTTGAGTTTTCCATTTCTAGTTTTTAAAAGACACGCATAATTTATTAAGTCGTTAGTTCTTCCCTTTGCAACCCCACTTGCCCTGGATCTTGTGGACAAGCCTGTCAATGCGACATCCCTGCAGTGACTGAGCGGCCTTTTGACTTGGCCACAGGAAGGGAAACTAGACAGCAGTGAAGATGCTCTTTGTCAGAATGCCAGTCAGGTTGGCATGGGGAAACAGGGAAGGAGAGCAGTGAGTCTCCACTGGCCTCTTATCACCATTTAGATGTCTCAAGCGCTGAGACATAGGCTCAAGTGGCATCCCCTCTAGTCCCCACAGGCCTGCTCTCTCAAGTAATGGGCAAAGTGGACCGCATTACGGGCCTTACTGCAGCGTTCTGCAGTTTCACTGCAGGATACCACCAACTGCTTGATACATATCCTGGTTCATAAACATGCCTTGGATTGCTTCACTGCAAAACTGATATAGAGAATTTACCTTTTAAAAAGACTCATTTCAGCTCTGGAAACAGTCCTCTTAGGGGACACTTGTCTGTCTATGCCTGCAAATAAATCTAACTACCCCTTGCTTTAGTGAGAACCCCAAAGGGCAATGGTTCTGTGCTCTCTGTCCCAGCTTTGCAGAAGCAGCTCATTCTATTCCCAGAGCTGACATAATCCTTGAGGCTGAGATACAAAGATCTCTCAGTTTAACCTTGTTAGCACTTAACAAAGAAACAAAGCACATAATTCACCCTTTATTCTAGCAGCTGACAAAAGGAGTGTGTGTCAAAGAGGGTGTTGTTTTCATTTAAAACAAAACAAAACCAGCTCTGAGCTCTCAGAGCAGTAGAGTGACCAGACAGCAAATGTGAAAAATCAGGACGGGGGTGTGGGGTATGTGGCAAATTGCTGGCACTGTTATGATGGGTCCTGTGCTTTCTCTTCTTGTGGGGGGGTTCAGGGAGCTATTTCTTGCCCCTGAATGGGGTATTAACTGCCCCACTAGTATCCTAGAGGAGGGGGAGTGGAGAGGGAGGGACCCGGGCCCGCCCTCTACTTCAGGTCCCAGCCCAGGGGCCCTGAGGATAGCGGTAAAACTACCTGAAGTAGCTATTCCTTCCCCTGGGCTACTTCCCTCTCCTACTCTTCAGTTTGTGGGGCTTTCTGCCCTCTCTCTACACAGGTCAAGTGTCTCTTTACCTAGGGTCTGGGTGGTCTTGGTTCCAAACTCTCCTCCAACTGCTCACTGCTCCAACTCCTCCAAACTGCTCACTGCTCCAACTCCTATCCTCCTCCCCCGTCTGCCTGAAGCAGGGGGTTTTATTAGGTTCTTAGCAGGGCCTTAATTGATTGCAGGTGTTCCAATCAACCTGCAACCTTCCTTAGTCCACAGGGAGCCACGCCTCAATTAGCTCTGAGCTTACATATCTCCCCTCAAGCACTCTACTGCAGCTCCCTGACCTTCCTCTATCACAGGTAATAGGAGTCTATATAAGAAAAAGACCCCAAAATTGGGACTGTCTCTATAAAATCGGGACATCTGGTTACCCTACAGAGCAGAGTCCCAAAGTGAGGATTGTAAAAGGCTAAAACTCCTGTTCAAGTTCACTGACAGTAGCAAAAAGTGTGACAGTTGTGCTGTGCATGATATAACCTTTAATGGTGTCAGTTTAATGTGCACAGTGCAGCCATCATTCTAGCATGTGTATCAGAGAGTAAAATAACAAAGAAACAAGTGTACAGGAAGTGACTAACAAGCACATCTGGGAGCCATGAGGGATTTTTGAAGGCAATAAAATGGAAATTCTTTTGTCCAAGATTGATAAAGTAGCTCAACCCACTTCAAAATAAAGTGCGGTTCTGCTCCTCCTGGCCCATTTCAGCCAAAAAGCCTGGATTAAATGTCATAATGAAACACATCACAATACAGCAAGCTCATCTTGCAAGGCAGGCCCCTGTAATGTATTCTATTTCCATGACAACTAAACTAAACCATTCTACTGATAAATGAAGAATACACTGTGATCAGAGAGGAAGAAAAAAAAGCCATTGTCCCAAATCCCCTCCCCCACAACCTCCAATGACCTTCACAATCCTTGGTACCTCACTCAACAGAGGATTAATGTACCAGGGCAGACAAGCCAGGGCACAGGACATGCTGGGCACAGTGGGTGTCAGAGAGAGAGATGCTTGTTAACACAGGTAAGGGTATGATGACAAATCTGAAGGTGTCACTGTGATGAGGACATGAAGTGCTCTGGGGTACGTGCAGCATCTCTCAAAGCACCTTACTCTCCTTTTTCTGTCATATGCTGGACTGGCTTAGGATACAAGAATATAAACAAACACACACAGATCTGTCAGGAGCCTTTTGCCCTGCCACCTTAAAAAGCCACATAGATCCAAAATATATACTGGATTTCAGTGACAAGGGCAGCTGCAAGAAGAAGTACCTACTCTATGTGGAAATGGGGTAACAGGTGGTTTCACTTATCAAAGCAACTCTTTCCTAGTCAGTCTGACAGAATGGCCTCTACCCTAGGCCAGGAGTAACAAAACATCAGGACCAGGTTATGAGCATAAACTAAGAAAACATCCGACAACCTCCCCTTGCTCAATTAGAGCATCCCCACTCCTCTATCATGGGTAGTTGGGAGAATGTGGCGACGTGTCTGTAACTGCATTTCATTAAAGTGAAGTTACAGACACACGGGCCTGCCTCTAAATCACATCAGCGGTTTGGCACACTCCAACTTTGGCTGATTCGCTAAGCAATGGTCGCTTGAACTGTCTGTCCCATATCCACAGCGGGGGTGGGTGAGCATCTACCATTTCTCCAGAGAAGCTGATGAGGAACAGGCCAGTGCAGGGGCAGAAAAGGGAAGAGAAAAAAGGATGACAACCCATTTTGAATATCTTGTGCCTAAAAAACAAGGGCTTGGCAGACTTCTAGTGCCCAGTAGCGACAGGATGGGAAACGCAAAGTGCTTTGAGTGAATTAAGTAGAAGACCAGCAGCTAAAAACCCCAAGGCTTTGGGCAAGTTTCAACTCTCCAGGTCGTCGTCATCCCATTTGTTAAATGCAGATATGTACCTCATGCAGTTGAGATTACACATTTGTAAAGATACAGATCCTCCCTCAGGCTGTTCCAATACAGGAGCCTCAATTCCCATCCAGATCCTTGATTGCAGTATTAGTTATTTGGAGTGGGGATCCATACTGCAACACATTCAGCACTGCGCTACTCTGACAGAAGGAATACTGAGACTGATGGAGACTGTCTCCCCTCTCTTTACACTGACTAACACGACCAATGACTATTAAGCCTGACATGGTTTAAGTGTCTTAGGGCTTGGTTACACTGGCACTTTATAGCGCTATAAAGCCCCCACAAGCGCTATAACCTCCTCCCCATCCACACTGGCAAGGCACGTAGAGCGCTATAACCGCTGAGTTACAGCGCTATTGTTAATCCACCTCCGCATGGGGAATAAGGGCTGTAGCGCAGCTGCTGTAGCGCTACAGCAAGAATGTGGACACCCACTGCGCATTAATTGGGCTCCAGCCCATCCCATAATTCCCATTCGAGCCACTCTGGTCATCACTTGCAAACTCTTTTGTCCTGTCCTCAGGTGACCACACGTCAGACCCGCCCTTTAAAGTTCCAGGGAAATTTGAAAATCCCCTTCCTGTTTGCTCCAGCCAAGCGTGGCGTGCTCTCAGGGAATCCTTGCAGGTGATCATTCTCATTGATCTGATTGATTGCGTGGCGTGATCTCAGGGAATCGTTGCAGGTGATCATTCTGATTGATCATCATGACTCCACGTGCCATGCCTCCTCGCAATAGGCGATCCCCAGCATGGAGCAATAGCGAGGTGCTGGACCTCATCAGCTGTTGGGGGGAAGAGGCTGTTCAGTCTCAGCTGCGGTCTAGCCGCAGGAATTTTGATACCTATGGGCAGATATCACGGGCGTTGGCGGAAAGAGGCCATGAGCGGGACACTCTGCAGTACTGTGTTAAGGTAAAGGAGCTTAGGAATGCGTATCGCAAAGCCCGCGAGGCAAACGGCCGCTCCGGGGCAGCCCCGGTGACTTGCAGATTTTATAAGGAGCTGCACGCGATACTTGGTGGTGATCCTACAGTCACTCCATTGACCACCATGGACACTTCCCAGCCCACCAGTGAGGGGGGGGGGTGAGGAGGACGAAGAGCAGGAGGATAAAGAAGAGGAGGAGGAGGAGGACGAGGCGGCAGCGACCCAGGGCACGGAGGAGTCCCTGGACGCATGCAGCCAGGAGCTCTTCTCAATCCAGGAGGGCAGCCAACCACAGCATCTGGCGGTTGCAGGGGCCAGCTCAGCAGCGGATTGCGGAGGTAAAGCTGCTTTTCTATGGGGAAGGCTTGCAGCTGGGGGTGGAAAGGGATGCAGGGGGCATTCCACCTGGAGCTCTTCTCAAGCCAGGAGGAGGGCAGGGGGGCATGCAGCCAGGAGCTCTCCTCTAAAGCCAGGAGGAGGGCGGCCAGCCACAGTGTCCAGCGGTTGCAGGGGCCAGCTCAGCAGCGGATTGCGGAGGTAAAGCTGCTTTTCTATGGGGAAGGCAGGCAGCTTGGGGTGGAAAGGGATGCTTGCATGCTTGCCTACATGTGGAATAGAGCATTGATGTAGTCTATCACCTCGCGGTAGTCATCATCAGTAATCTCTTCAAAGGTCTCAATAAGAGCGCTTGCAATGTGCCTGCGCAGGTTTCCCGGGAGATCCAGCGTGGTCCCCATCCCAGTCACGGTCACTAGTCCCCGCCACTGTGCTACAGTGGGTTGGGGGAGCATTGCTGCACATCGGCAAGCTGCATGTGGCCCTGGGCGGAAGCCACATCTCATTAAAATCCCTTCCTTTTGTTCCTCAGTGACTTGAAGCAACGAGATATCTTCCAGGACAAACACCTACGGAGAACGTTGGAACAGTGTTCAGAGTAGGGCTCCTGCCACTTCCTGGCACTCCAGCCCCCACCCGCCCACCACAGCTTTTCAGGGCAGGGAAGAAATCCTTCCCCCTGCCTGCTGCTCAGAGTGGGGCTCCTGCAACTTACCGGCACTCCCCACCCCCTCCCCCGGCACAGCTTTTCTAGGGCAGGGAAAAAATCATTTCCCTTGCCTCTGGAGTGCACTCACCATGGCAGGGGCTCCGTTGCTGTATCTGTGCTCTCTGCGGGACAGGCAAACGGGGAATGCGGGGGAATCATAGGCATGTCTGCTCTTTACAAGGGAACCACTGTTAAATGTATCTTTTTATTTTAGAAGGGTCGTCCTTGAGCCCTGCGCCATCGCTCTTATCAACAGCTGAGAGGCTGAGGCGACTGAGGAAGCGGCCACGAAGGAGCAAAAAGGATCTTGTACAGCAAGTAATGCAACAGGCTGTAACGGAGAATCGAGTTGCACAGAGGTGGAGGGAGAACGAGAGCAAGTTGAGGGAGAAGGCGCAGAAGGAGAATGCGATTCACCGCCAGAAAAGCACCGATAAGCTGTTCTCATTACTGCAACTTCAATTGGAGACTATGCAGCGGATTGTCACCCTTCAGGAGGAGAAGCACCACGCTCACCACCCCAATTATCATTTGCCCCAAATCCCTTCCCCTTCTGTGCCTCAGTACCCTCCAGGCCACTATCATCAGCTATATGGTTATCACCATCCACAGCTGCCTCCAACCCCTCTGTCTTCACCGAACAACCCCCAAACCCCGGACCATTATCCACTGCAGTCAACCCCTAATAACATGCCTCACTGCCCTCCGCAAATGGGGTTCGGGGGACATGGCCACTGTGAGGGCACTGGAGACTCAGAGACCCGGACATATTCCGATCTCTGACTGACCCCTTCCCACCCCCATTGCACCTCCCCTGGCTTCCCCCTCACACGCATCACAATATTTTCTTTCAGCAACCGAAGTACCTGTTCAATAAATGAATTGTCTTCTTAATAAATGGGTTTCTTTATTAAGTGTACATACATTATTACAGGCTACAGAAAAGCAAATGCCTGTTCCTATTAAAAGAATGCTCCCTCCCTCCCTTCCTCCGTCTGCACCTCACTTTAGAATTGGCTTTCAGCCTCAAAATGCTTCCTCAAGGCTTCCCTGATCCTAACAGCCTCGCGCTGGTCCCCTCCAAGAACCCTGCTCTCTGGCTGGGCGTATGTATTCTCCAGGCGTTGAACCTCCGAGGACCATGCCTGAGTGAAGCCTTCGCCCTTCTGCTCACAAAGATTATGTAGGGCACAGCATGCGGAAATAACCGCGGAGATACTACCCTCGGCCAAGTCTAGCCTCCCATAAAGACAGCGCCAGTGCGCCTTGAGACGCCCAAAAGCACACTCCACAGTCATTCGACACCGGCTAAGCCTGTAGTTGAACCTTTCCTGACTGCTGTCCAGGCTCCCTGTGTAGGGTTTCATGAGCCAGGGCATTAAAGGGTAAGCAGGGTCACCAAGAATCACTATGGGCATTTCCACTTCCCCCATGGGGATCCTCTGATCTGGGAAAAAAGTCCCAGCTTGCAGCTTCATGAACAGGCCGGTGTTGCGGAAGATGCGTGCATCATGCACCTTTCCAGACCAGCCAGCGTTAATGTCAGTAAAACGCCCATGGTGATCCACAAGCGCCTGGAGAACCATGGAGAAGTACCCCTTTCGGTTAACGTACTCGTCTGCTAGGTAGGCAGGCGCCAGAATAGGTATATGGGTCCCATCTATCGCCCCTCCACAGTTAGGGAAACTCATTTCTTCAAAGCCAGCAACAATGTCATACACGTTACCCAGAGTCACGATTTTTTGTAGCAGGATGCAATTAATGGCCCTGCACACTTGCATCAGCACAACTCCAACGGTCGACTTTCCCACCCCAAACTGGTTGGCCACCGATCGGTAGCTGTCTGGTGTAGCCACCTTCCAAATCGCGATAGCCACCCACTTCTCCACCGGGAGGGCAGCTCTCAATCTGGTGTCCTTGCGCCGCAGGGCGGGGGCAAGTTGAGCACACAGTCCCATGAAAGTGGCTTTTCTCATTCGAAAGTTTTGCAGCCACTGCTCATCGTCCCAGACTTGCATGATGATGCGATCCCACCACTCAGTGCTCGTTTCCCATGCCCAGAAGCGGCGTTCAACGGCCGTGAGCATGTCCGTTAATGAGACAAGAAGCTTCATGTCAAACGCATTCACCGCTTCGATCTCGTCTTCAGACTCATCACTGTCATCCTGCATGTCAAGGATTAACTCCACTGCACACAGAGATGTGCTGGCGACAGTCGTCAGCATGTTCCTCAGCAGTTCTGGATTCGTTGCGGCACACAACAATGGAAGAAAGAGCGCGCCTTGCTGAAACCGTTGAAAGATGGCGCTGGAGGTGGAAGGAAACACAGGGATTGCTGGGATATGCCAAAAAGCATCATGGGTAGTTGAAACAGGATACAGAATGCCCCGCAAGTGACACCCCCCCTACCACAAGGCATTGCGCCAGATCGGGAAGAGGTGTACTGTGGGATACATGCCCTAATGCGCTGCTCTTAATGCCGCATTAAGTGCCGCAAATGTGGCCATGCTATAACGCTGGGGCATCTCAGTGTGGACATACAATAGCGCTATTCATATTACTGTATAAGGGGACCGCTATAACCAATAGCGCTATAATCTTGTAAGTGTAACCATGCCCTTAGTACTATTGGCACTAAATGAAGACCTGCCATCTTCCCTTAACGCCAATTTTCCAGTTGTGCCTATCAGGGTCTCTAGAACTATCAGTTACTAAAGTACAAATGGTCAAAATATCAAGATCCCCATAAGACAGGCCTGAAAAGCCATCCAAGCTCCAACACAATTCTATTTTACGCCTAATTACTTTTAACCCATCAACTTCCAACGGAGTTGCCACCCTAATCCATCTCCTCCATCCTCTGGAATGCTTACTCCCATATATATGAGAAAAATCCTGGTGCCTAATTGCTAGAACCTATCATTGATGAGCCAGCAACTTTCTATGTACCTCCTTGGAGGTATGCAGTAACGTTAACCAACCAGAACATGTTATATAAATGAGTGCAATGTTATTGGCTGTGAGCTCCAAGAGAAGTCATTTATTTTCCAGGTATGTAGTGAAATCACCTTTTTAGAATGATCGTTTCAAAGGAAATACTGTTACCCTTTTAAAATTCATGGCCATAACAGAAGTTGAATACACTAGAAATATCTCAAAATATTTTGAATGTACAAAAACACAATACCTCCACTGATGATGTGTTTCCTGAATATGAAGATTTGATGTCCTCCAATGTAAATATTGACCTTGGTGTCACCTTGATCAGGAAGCTTTTATATTCCAGTCAAGAATACTTTCCATCTATTATTTAATAAGGAATTTGGGAAATGAAAGAGATTTGTGCTTTCTTTTTGCAGAGAAATGTTTATTTGTAATTTACATGGTATGAAATAAAGAGGAGTACAGGAGTATCAACAAAGCTTTGTTTTATGTTGTGGTTAATATGCAATGCACCCCTTTGTTTCACAAATGTTGTGAAATAGTACTGAGGGTGACCAGCACTCAGTGGTTCACCACCACTCATGAAATCAGAATGAAATCAATGAAGGAAAGAAGGCAGAATGGTGTATTATACAGTACATTTTGAAAAAAATCTAATCCCACTCAAGATTTTACTTTATAACCATACATAAATTGGCCATGACAATAGACAGAGTATGTGTCAGAACAAACAGAAAGCCTCAGAAATACATACAACATAACACAAGACTCCAAAGGAGTGCTGTTCTCTTATTGTTTACAGCTGTATTGCTGGGAAGTAGCAACATTTGTTCTGAACTCAGGGACAGAGACAGAAACTTTTAGAGTCAGATTCCAAAAGCCCAAATAACAATCCCATCTGTCATCTCCATTCTAGTCCCTAGCCTAACTGACATCACTACCAATCTCACTTACTAAAATAAGGGGACATTGTCAAAATAAAAACTCACAAGAAAGGAAGCTTCTTACATGCTCTACTTACTCCCACTTTAAGATTTGTTTGGTTTTAATAATCTAAGTCAAATTTACTTCTCACCATCAATGCTCTTTCCTTTTTGCATCCAACTCAAGCTTGGACAATGAAGTGAATTTCACTGTCTGGTTTTCGTGTGCTAACATGATGCAGTTGTATATGGATTTCCAGTGCTGCACAGGAAGGTTTAACAAACAAACCCATATGTTTTTTGGTGGTCGCAGAACAAGGAGAGGGCAAAGGAAACAGAACTGCTCACTCTAATTAAATAAAGTCTTTCATGAAAATATTTTCATTCATGGGACAATTTGTAAAAGCCCTTAAAAAATCCCTAACACTAAATTCAGGTCCTAGAACTACTTGACAGCATCACTTTAATCCTGCAGTCTACAGGCCATCTCAGACCTAAGCTTTTTCTAGTGCAGATATTTCAGGCACCGAAATCAAGTGGGATCAAACCAAATCTACAGTGACTGCAGATCCAGTTACAATAAACCAGTAACACAAAGTACAAAAATCAAAAGATATGTAAATACCGACTGTAATAAACACAAGGGATTAGAAGTGCAGAAAGAGAAACATATTAACTCACCAGCCTAATAAAAACTTCATTTCTGGAGATTGCATAAACCATCCTCAAAGTCTATGGGATGCAGTCTAAAGAAAATTCAATGCACTCATTAGCTGGATTTGCTCCCTTTAGGACTAGTTCTTGATTAAGTTATAACCTTTAGGTCAATTCTGCCTCTGCAGTAAAATTTCTACTGCTGCATATTGGATCACAAAGCAGTCTCACCCGCTCACTCTTCTCCCAACAAATTTCACCCCCCAGGAACAGCACCTGCCCAAGTTGTCAGACAGGCCAACCAACTGGAGGACTTAAGAAAACCCCTTAAGAGAGGAAACACTTTTGCAAATTGCTCCAAAGCCACGACCGTTTAGCTGTTATATAAAGGAACCACCCTAGCAATTGCCTGCCTACAAATAGGACATTTCTTTGGTTCTGGAAGTACCTGGTAACACTCGTCACATGAGCAGACATGCCCACATTCCAGAAAGACACATGACTTAATGTTACTCAGACAGACGACACAGGCATTTTTTACAGTCTCCCCACCCTCCATGTTCATGCCATGCCTTAACTGCTCCTGAGTCTGCCTGAATTCATCTTGCATATGTTTCAGGCGCTTCTTTTCCCGAAACTGCCGGTACTGCTTCCTCAGAATGAAGAAGAGCGTGGCGCAGGTTGCAAAGCCGAAAATGACTGTCAGGATTTTCCAGAGTTTGACACTTGATTCTTGCTTCTTCAGCAAGGAGTCAAAATCCAGGCTGCTCAGATAATACTGCAACCCTTGCTTGGGGGGCTGCAGCTTGATAGTGTTGCTGTCTAGAACCAACTCTCCCACTCCCGTTAATGTTGCTCCAACCTTCAGCATCTCTTCAGTTTCCTGGATGCCTTTGGGACGTTCTCCGCTAATGTAATGGCCAATCACATCCGTGAAGGACTGAATAGAGGGATGGAACTTTTCGTACACCGTCTCCAAGCTGAGTTCTGCAGAATCGAGGGGCTTTACCACCCGTACTGCAACGCTGGCACCATCCTCGTGAGGCACTAAGTCAAAGGGCATTGCGTTGGTTCTCTGGTGGATGATCTTTTCATAGTCATTCCTGGTGGAGGATAAGTGAGTGAGAAATAAAGCAAATGCAGGCATAGCAGTTTTGCCATTAGCTGGAACACGTGACAAGCAAAAACACAAGCCACCTTCCCCCAATTAAAGACTAGCTGTGAAATAGGTGTTTAATCTGCTTTGTTGTAAATACACCATCTTCAAGCCCTCTACTCTTCTATAAGATGAGGTTAAAAAGTCTTCAAAAGATACACTGAAAGTTGACTAATTTTATCCACAGTCAGGAAAGAAAAATCTTTATCAGCATCTAACCCTACATAAGTTAAATCAACAAATCAACATCCTTCCTCTCACATACTTGACAGTAGCATACTACAGTGGTGTAAGGGTGAACTAATTAGTGCTTGCAAAGCACTTTGAGATCCGTAGGTAAATATTAAGGTAATATTTTATTCTTTGAGTGCTAAAGAATAAAATATTACCTTAATTCCCCTGGAACAAGTCCCTTGACACTACTGGAGCCATTGAAACTTTCTGCAGCATTTCATTCTCTTAAAAATGCTCTCCTTTATATTAATGTGCCATAACTGGGCTTTTGGGCAAATCTCCGGTACTATTTGAATCCTCTTTTCACATGTCCTAGCAAAAGTTTCTCTAGGTCAAAATAACTGCAAAGCGGTTTCTTTCTGTAGCATTGTTGCCTGGGGGTCTGTTTTAGGCCCCACTTTTGTATTCTCACACTTCTGCTTAGCACCATTATAAGGAAGCAGACACTGTACTTCCCCTGGCAAGAAGATGACACTCAGACATTTAATTCCATCTAATCTTCCAAATGGGTTTCCAACTTTGACAAATTGTTGTGTGGAAGAAGCACTGAATGGCACATAAGCAATTTTAATAAGTGTAACCCAATTAACTGAGGCTTTGTTTAGGCTCAGAGAGTGGAGCAATGATCCGGTTTAAGCAGGTTCATTTGACAATGCGACTTGTAATTCCTTCTCCAGGTACTGAGTCGGAGATTCATGGTAGATTTATCATTTGAATTATACTGTAGGTCTATTATTAAGAACTCATTTTAACATCCGGGAAATATTGCCAGGTTGTGACCATTGTTCAATATGAACAATTTGCAGCTATTGACAAAATCTCTTAAACTAGCTAGTTTGGATTAGTGGAATTCCCTATTTTCCAGCACTTTAACAGGTACGTGAGGGTCACAACACATCCTTTATACAGGCTCCTCCATAAATTCTGTATTCTTTTTCATTTATAAGGGTTTTGAGAGAATGCCTCCCACCCCTAAATGACATTGCTGCTTCCTACACCCAATAGTTTCAGGCATTCTCTGAGTAGGCTAGTTAGGTGCAATCACCCAGTCTTGAAACTTTGGGGTGGGGACTAAGGGCTTGTAATAACGACTCTCCTCACGCTTACAGAGTGAAATACCCTCCCCAATGTAAACAACTGCTAATGTGCAATAGAATTCAAAAGTAGGGTAAGGAAGTGACTGTTTGCTGCACACTTCAGTTCATCATCACTGTCTTTTTTTATGATTTTATTGAACCGCATTCAGACTTGGTGAGGAATGCCCTATAGGGCTCAGACTGTTATTGTTGTTACTGCTAATAATAAAAATCCACATTACTTCAGGGCTTTGCCATACCCACTACTCGATTGCCAAGGAATTAAGAACATACGCATCATAGATTATGTTGAAAAATCTCACAAAACGGTGTAAATTGCCCCTGCGGTAGCCGTTAAAGGGAACGAATAAAGTTGGCAGGCCCCAAAATCTGACCTATTTACATCAATGTGTAAATATAATGAGTGTTTACAAGTGTCTTCCTTCCCAATTACCACCATCAACACACTCTACCCTGCTCACCTCAAGGGAAAAAAGAAAAAAAGAAATAGAATAATGGGTTTGAGAAAAGTTTTCAGCTCCTAAAGAAGGATTTAATACGGAGAATGGGATGAAAGATGTTAAGTCCTATTAAAAAGCATCCATGACATGAACATGCACTTCCTATACACACTTTAAGGGATTTACAAACTTTATATATAGGAATGACTTTACCCCACACTGAAACACATTCACCTCTGAGGTTAACCACAGCAGTTGATTAACACTTCACAGCAATATTACACACCAGTTTCACTTACCATCACACCCAATTTTCACAGCAGAAAGACTTTAAGGAGCCAAAATAAATGGAATTTGGCTAGGACACCAAGGTTAACAATATTACTTCTCATGAAAAGTGTCATTTGGCATCCAGTAACCAAGGCATTAAGGTTCGATCCAGCAACAAAAAAAAGGTTGACAATCCACACTAGAGCCTTGGTTCAAAATTGATCAGCAATCCATCCAAATACTGACTAGACCATTTTAATTGTTGAATGACTCACATGTCCATTCAAATCCATCATAATATTTGTCTGATTTTGAAACAGCATCCGAAATTCATGGAAAACAAAATACCCAGCCAATTAGTTACCAAGTAACCTTGGTTTACAGGCTATTTTATACACAAGGAATTGCCCTATAGTTGCTTCTCCCAACAAGTAAACTGAGCTACAAAATCTAGTTCACTGCCAAACTCCAGCATTATTCAGTAGACTTAATGACCAAATGAAATCACACCACTAAATTATCTCACCAAATCCAATACCCAATAACTTTCTTTGGCAGCTGTCTTCAGCATAAAGCCAACAGGGGGAGCATATATGTCTGGATCTTTTCTAGAAGAGAAGTAGACATACCAGATATGGGTTGTTCGATTCCACACCATTTTATGCTCCTGTAGTGTCAGCCTCTGAACTACCCCCTTGCAATTTTCCACAAATTGGCTATTGAGAGTTTCCTTAACAGACTGCACAACACCTGAAAGATACAGAATCATTTTACCAAGAATTGTAAAGGTTATATATTTGTTAACTATTATTAATTATACATATCATTTTTATTACACATAAAATTAGTAAGACCAGAGTTAACCCTGTTATGCAACAAAGGAAGACTATGGTATAGACTGGCTAAAAGTATAAGAAGAGGAGAAGTAGTGCTTTGAATTGTCAGCAGCTGTCCCAGATGAAGAACTAGAATAAGGTCTAGAGCAGTGGTCTTCAAACTGGGGTGCATGCACCCCCACGGGCGTGCAAGACCCTGGCGCCACCACCGAGCCCACCCGGGAGACCACCAAAGTCCCGGGCGGGCTATTTTGGTCCTGCCAAAATGCCCCCACGGAAAGCGGAAGCTTCTGCTTTCCGTGGCAGCATTTCAGCGGACATACCCCCCTGGGGGCCACCAGACTTTTCCCTCCGCGGAAAGGGGCCGCCAGGGGAAAAGTTTGAAGACCACTGGTCTAGAGGGTCAGGACGTGGATATAGGCTAGGCAAGGAAACAGACACACTATTCTAGGGAGACTACCTGACTTTCTATTCTAATGGAGATCATTTAATGTAAGGACTTGTTTGGGATTAGACAGAATCCACTGGAAACATCAGGAACTATTTTATACATGTATGTGCTGAGCTTACTACTTGAAATGGAACTTCATTATCTTTGTGAGTTTTGTTGGCTGGTTCAATGTTTTCTAGACCAACCTTTGCTTTAACTACCTGGACCAGTATCAGAGATGCTTGTGAAAAGTTATTTTCTTAGAAGGTGAAATGGAAAAGATTGGAAGCTATATTTCTAACCCTTTAGTGACCCAGGCATTTATGCTCAATACCTTCAATAACTGCATACGGGACACATTTTCCTGGTGCTTCCATGAGAATGTTCTTCAAGTCTTGATCTAGATTCACTTTTTTTGCTCCCTATATAAAAAAGAGTCATAGGTATCAGTAGTTGGAGACTAAATGTGTGTTATGAAACAGATGTAAAAGAGACTTCTCACTTATGATTAATTTCTAAAGATCGTGTTGTGCAGATAAACTTCCAGGTGGGGAAAGGAGAGTTTTGAGGAGTGGGGGAGGGGAGGTCAGTTCAGTGCTAATTTACAATAAGCACTATATTTAGGCTTGGGAAAGATAGATTTTTATTGGTAAATGTCGAATTTGAATGACAGCATTACCAACAACAAAATCACAAACAAATCAACAAAACATTTTTTTTCATCAATAATATCAAAATTTACAGATAGGCAAAGTAAGAAAAATGCTGCTTGAGAAATTATTAGAGTTTGATTTAAGGATATTTACTTTGTATATTTTGGCATGTGATGTTGGACAATATGTGTTTTAACTTACAAAGCTGGAACTTTTTGAATCTCAATGTTTACTGTCATTAAATAATTACTGCCTGGCCCCTCTGCAATTTCCCACAATTGTGAAAATTTAAATTAATAAAAAAAATAAACATCAATATTTTATGTCAAAATTTTCAAAATATGAAAAATATAGTTAGGCTTGGCAGAATTCAATTTAGTATTTTTCCTCCCTAGTTTTAATAGGAAATTTTACTTTTATCTAGTGGTTTTCCTCAGTAGACGTCAAGGCACTTTACAAAGGATGTCCGTATCATTTTCCCCATTTTACAGATGGGAAAAGTAAAGCACAGACCGGTGAACTGACTTGCCCAAGATCACCCAGTAGGTCAGTAGAAGAGTTAGGAACAGAACCCAGGTCACCTGAGTCCCAGTCTAGTATTCTATCTTAAATCACCAGTTGGAATTACTTGTTATCGTAAGTGTAGCAGACATATATATGTTAATCTAATAGAACACCTCCAAACACTCTTATCATACTAGTTAAATTATTACAGTGAAGCAATCCCTGAACCAGTTTTAAAATATTGAAAAAAAATATATATAAAGGGGGAACACTCCTGGGAACAGGATAATTACTGCATCTTCAAACAAATGGAGCACTAACAACACACTCGTCAGCCAAATAAAGGCATGAAACATTTAATTAAGAGAAAAACATCTCCAAATGAACTAAATATTTACTCATCAGAACTGTCCATCCTTTTATATGGGGCTTCTAACCTACAATTGTGCTACAGTGTTACACACCAAATTGTGAAGTTAGATCTTTGCAATAATAAAATAACCCTATCACACAACTGACCTTGAGACTGTGAGCAACTTTAGATTTCTGCCTGTAAATGGAGTACAGAATTGCCGTGACAGCCGAACTAGTGGCCAGCAGTATAAGTTGGCCAGCTGAAGGCCGCCCTCCACTTTCCATCATTGCTATTTAGATCTAGTTCAAACACATTAAAAAAAAAAAAAGGTTACAATAATGATCAGGTTATTAAGAGACTTTCCTGTGGAAACTAATTTCCTGTCACCATGCTTTTGAGAGGAGGAACAGACCTCATTAATGAAAAGGATTTACAGTGGTCTCAATCTGAGCCAGAAGCAGTGACTCTTTGGGGGTGGGGGGTAAGGGGCAGAGAGGTACCAGAAAGCAGTTCAGGAAGCAACAGTGATGATTTAGGGCAGAAGCTGATAGCTCCTGGCAGCAAGGGAGAGTCAGCTGGTGTGCACTGTATAAATATAAGGAAAAGCAGGGCTGATGTCAGCTATTTGCTGTATAGGGATGGTGGCAGGGGGGCTAGGTGAAGAGAGCCGTCAATGCTGAGGACGAGCCTCTGGGAAATCCACATGTGACCAAGGGGGCAGGCAGGTCTCCGGCCTAGTCTACCCGTCCCACCCCAAATAACTCCCCTCCTAGCCCCAAACACACTCCTAGTAGCCTTACTCCCTCTGCCCCAAACACACCCCTGGAGTCCCACTCTCCCCAACACCTCCCTGGATCCCCCCTGACTTTCTCTTCCCCATCCCTCACTCCGCCTCCAGCGTCATCCCCTATCCACCCAACCCGCGTGTCCCCCGCAGCCCGTGGGGGGAAGGAGGCGAATCCCTTTAAGTGCCTCCTCCCCTCGCCCGTATAACACCCCAGACCTCTACCTCCTCCCCGGGCTCCCCCCCAGCTCTGTGCCAGGGAAGGACACTCACCCCACCCCGCCCTGCCAGGCCCGTCCCTTTCCCTTCCGGCGCGGCCTGATGACGTAAGCGCCGACGCTCTATCCACGAGCAGCGTAGAGAGGAAGCGGGGATCATAGAGAGTAGGGCTAGAGGAGACACGCGGGGTCCTTCACTTCCCCCATGCCACTGGGTCAGAATACCCTGAGTCTAGGGCTGTGTGGTTCCCAGCGCGGCGCCCGCCAGGCACAGAGACCTCCGGGGCTGCAGGCTGCCCAGCAGGGGAGACTAGCCGGGGCCAGGGCCTGCCTGGTTGATGATAGTGCATGCCCGGTGTGACGTCTTTTGATGGTACAGAGGCTACAACTCTTTTTGCCCCAAAACGAATGGTGCAAATAAAAGACGATGTAAGTGTTATTTCAACGCCAGGTGGGAAGACTCCTATTGTTTTATTGAAAACAAAGGGAAATGCATTTGCTTATTGTGTAACGGTACCGTTGCAGTGCCGAAAAAACAGACTGTCAAACGCCATTTCCAAATGAATCACGGCTCTTTTGACATTAGCCATCCACTTAAATCTGAGTTGCGGAAGAAGAAAATTAATCAACTTAAATCAAACCTATCTGCCCAGCAATCTGTTTTCACTAAGCAAGTGGTGAAGTCTAAAAGTGCTACCGTTGCTTCCTTTAAAATTGCTCATCTGCTCACAAAGAAGAAAACACCCTTTCAAGATGGCAAATTGTTGAAGGAAGGATTTTTGACTTGTGCTGATTGCCTGTTTCAGTGATTTTTGGACAAGCATGAGATTTTGTCGGCAATACAAGACTTGCAGTTATCAGACAACACAGTTACGAGGAGGATCCATGCAATTTCAAGCGACATGCAAACTCAGTTAAAGGATGACTTGGAAATATGTGAGTGATTTTCTTTGCAGTTCGATGAGTCAACAGATATATCGGATACAGCGCAGTTGGCAGTTATGGTGAGGATGGTATTTGGTGACTTCACCATAAAAGAAGAGTTACTAAAAGTATTGCTTATGAAAAGGCAAACAAAGGGTGAGGACATCTATAATGTATTCAAATCATATGCAACATCAATTAGTATGCCACTACACCAGCTGTCTGCGATCACCACTGATGGGGCACCAGCAATGATGGGCAGCGCCAAAGGATTCATTGCACTCTGCAAGAAGAATGAATCCTTTCCAAACTTTATATCTTATCATTGCACTATCCACAAAGAAGCTTTGTGCGTCAAAGTTTTTTCTTTTAAAGGTGTCATGAATGTCATTATTAAAATAATTAACTCTATTTCAGCGAGATCTTTGCAACACCGACTTTTTAAGGCCCTGTTGGAAGATGTTGATGAGAAACAATCTGATCTTACCTTGCCCACAAAAGTACGATGGCTGAGCAAAGGTAAAGTTCTTGCACATTTTTTTAAGTCTAATTGAAGAGATTGATGAATTTCTGAAGTCCACAGATCAGAACTTCAAGCAACTAGAAGACTACAGCTGGTTAATGGACTTGGCTTTTCTTGCTGATATCACTGACAAATTGAACATTTTAAATCTTGAGCTCCAGGGAAAAGACAAATATGTGGCTCAAATGATAGGTTCTGTAAAATCATTCAGAGCAAAACTGATCTTGTGGATGTCACATATGAAGATGAAGTCTCTCATACATTTCCAAAGTATGAAGAAAATGGTATGTGGCAGTGATTTTAACCCATCACCATTTGTTATCCACGTTCAATCATTTCTGGAACACTTTGAAAAGAGATTTTAACAGTTCAACATCATTGAGCCTGTAGCTGCCTTTCTTGTGAGTCCTTTTACTTGCCAAATAGAGGTAACAGAAATAGCTACATCAATTGTGAGTCTCATTCAAGTAAGAACAGAAGAAGTGGAACTGCAGATTTTGGACCTTCAAAATGATATTGTTCTAAAATCCTGTGCAACAGATGAAAATTTTTGGAATGTGGTTGACTGAAAAAAGTTTGCTGCCTTAAAAAATATAGCATACAAAATAAAATCTTATTTCGGTTCCACTTATCTATGCAAAGTTCTGTTTTCAACAATGAACATCATAAAATCAAAATACAGATCTCGGCTTACAGATGCCCATCTTGACGATTGCTTACGAACGGGAATATCATCCTACTCTCCCAACTGTGAAAAATTGGTTCAAGAAATGCAATGCCAAAAATCACAATAACTTTATTAGAAAAACCACGTGAATTAATGATACCTATTTTCCATTAAGTGCTGATGAGCGCCTATGATTAACTTGTATTTAACTTTTTTCATACTTGTTTGTTTGTTTGTTTATTGAAATCCAGATACAAGTAACAATACAAAGAATATTTTTTAATTGACCATAACTGGCTATCTATGTTAAAGTAGGAATAATAAATATATTTGGACCAGAAGTTCAATGTTTTATTTTTTTAAAAATAAATAAGATGTAAACTGTTTATGATATTTATTTTGTAAAAACTCCTTAATTTTTCTTATAAGTAGATAAAAAAAAAAAAAGCAAATTCACATGGTAAGGTGAAAGAGTAATTGCTGAATAATTTAATTAACACCATTTACATGTAAAATTACCTTTGTATCTTAAGTGACAAAGAGTCCTGTGGCACCTTAAAGACTAACTAAAGTATTATTTTAGTTAGTCTTTAAGGTGCCACAGGACTCTTTGTCACTTCTGCAATTCCAGACTAACACGGCTACCTCTCTGATTCTTTTTATCTTATGGATTCATATGTAATTTTAAATATGATGGTTTTCATATTATTTAATGTACAAAAAAAAATAAGCCTTGAAAAATTGTTGGCGCCCACCACACTATTATGAAAACATGAATGTGTTATTGGCCACAAAAAGGTTGGGGATCACTGCTCTAGGGCTGGAGAGACAGGCTGGAGCCCCCACCACTACTTTCTGCATGGGCCCAGCTCGCCTGGGGATGAGAGCCAGAGTGTCTCTTCCCAGTTCTGCCCCTCACCTGGAGCCACCCTGATCCCTGCCTTTTAGCCAACGCTTCCCATGAGTAGCTCTTACAGCACTTTACAAAGAAAGGTGGTGCCATCAGCCCATTTTTACAGCTAGGGAAACTGAGGCATGGAGCGGGGGACAGCAGCTTGCCTAAGGTCACCCAGCAGGCTGGTGGCAGAACTGGGAATAAAACCCAGGTCTCTTCAGCCCAGTCTGGTGCTCTATCTGCTAGGCCATACTTACTGCTTTATACATTTACCTAGCACCTCTAATCCGAAAGCTCAGCAAACAGGAATCATTTCACCGAGAGGCAGTATTAGCCCAATGGGGACCTTAAGCAGGAATATCCTGAACCCCTCTTGCCCCTCATCCACTTTCCTAAATATACAAATTGCCACAAACCAAAAAATATGCCAACACAACACGTACAAATACATTTTAATGTTAATCACGTTAATCAACAACTGTTAAGCTCCCCCTGGAGTTTTGAGGAGTGGGGGACAACTGTTCAGCTACCCCCAGAGCTTAATGGCGGGGGGAGACGACTGTTAAGCTCCTCTAGAAGCTTAATGGTGCAGGGGGACGACTGTTAAACTCCCCCTGGAGCTTCCAGGCGGAGGGCACGGGGACGACGACTGTTAAGCTTCCCCAGAAGCTTAATGGTGTGGGGGACAACTGTTAAGCTCCCCCTGAGCTTCCCAGCTCAGGGGGGGACGACTGTTAAGCTCCACCAGAAGCTTAATGGCAGGGGAGACGACCGTTAAACTCCCCGCAGAGCTTCCAGGCATAGGGGGACGACTGTTAAGCTCCACCTGGAACTTCCATGCGGGGGAGACAACTGTTAAGCTCTCCCTGGAGCTTCCCGGTGGTGGGGACAACTGTTAAGCTCTCCGTGGAACTTCCAGGCGGGTGAGACGACTGTTAAGCTCCCCCCGGAGCTTAATGGCAGGGGAACCGACTGTTAAGCTCCCCCAGAAGCTTAATGCCATGGGGGATGACTGTTAAGCTCCCCCTGAAGCTTCCAGGCAGGGGGAGGGATCACTGCTAAGCTCCCCCCAAAGTTTTATAGTGGGGGAGACGACAGTTAAGCTCTCCCAGAAGCTTAATGGCATGGGGATTGACTGTTAAGGTCCCTCTGGAGCTTCCAGGCGGGGTGGGAAGACTGTTAATCTCCCCCCTGGAGCTTAATGGCAGGGGCGATGACTGTTGAGCTCCTGCAGAAGCTCAATGGAACAGGGAATGACTGTTAAGCTCCCCCTGGAGCTTCCAAGCATGGGGGGGGGGACTGTTAAGCTACTCTGGAACTTCCTGGGATGGGGGAAGACTATTAAGCTCCCCCAGAAGCTTCATGGCGTGGGGGAAGACTGTGAAGCTCTCCCCAGAACTTCCCAGCGGAAGGGGGACGACTGTTAATCTCCCCCTGGAGCTTCCAGGCGGGGGAGACGACCGTTAAGCTACCCCAGAGCTTCACAGCGAGGTGGACGACTGCTAAGCTCCCGCTGGAGCTCAGGCAGAGGGAGATGACTGTAATGCTCCCCTGGAGCTTCCCGGCATGTGGGCATGATTGTTAAGCTCCCCCTGGAGCTTCCAGGTGGGGGGCTTCAACTGTTTAGCTCCCTGCAGAGCTCAGTTGCGGGGGAAATGACTGTTAAGCTCCCCCAGAAGCTAAATGGCATGGAGGACGACTGTTAAGCTCCCCCGGGAGCTTCACAGCGTGTAGGGGAATGACTGTTGAGCTCCCCCTGGAGCTTCTTGGCAGTGGAATCAACTGTTAAGCTACCCCGGAACTTTCAGGCGAGGGAGACGACTGTTAAGCTCCCACTGGAGATTCCATTTGGGGGCAGGATGACTGTTAAGCTCCCGCAGGAGCTTAACAGTGGGGGAGACAAGTGTTAAGCTCTCCCAGAAGCTTAATGGAGGGGAGACAAATGTTAAGCTCCCCCAGAGCATCCCATCATGGGGGGATGAATGTTAAACTCCCCCAGGAGCTTAATGGCAGAGGAAACAACTGATAAGCTCCCCCAGAAGCTTAATGGCACAGGGGGACGACTGTTAAGCTTCCCCAGAAGCTTAATGGTGCAGGGGACCACGTTTAAGCTCCACCAGGAACTTCCCGGCGGGGGAGGATGACTGTTAAGCTACCCCAGAACCTTAATGGCGCAGGGGAAGACAGTGAAGCTCCCTCCGGAGCTTCCCGGTGGGGGTGGGGCAACTGTTAATCTCCCACTGGAACTTCCAGGAGGGGAAGACTGTTAAGCTCCCCCAGGAGGTTCCAGGCAGGGAAGATGACTGTTAAGCTCCCCTCAGAGCTTAATGGCGGGGGAGACGACTGTTAAGCTCCCCCTGGAGCTTAATGGTGGGGGAAACAACTGTTAAGCTCCCTCCGGAGCTTAATGGTGGGGGAAACAACTGTTAAGCTCCCTCCAGAGCTTAATGGTAGGGGAGATGACTGTTAAGCTCCCCGGAGCTTAATGGTGGGGGAGACGACTGTTAAGCTCCTACAGAAGCTTAATGGTGAGGGGGACGACTGTTAAGCTCCCCTTGGAGCTTCTGGGTGGGGAGCTCAGGGGGGAGCTTTACACTCATCTCCAGGAGGCTGGAAGCTCAGGGAGAGCATTACATTCGTCTCTCCTGCCATTAAGCTCCAGGGGGAGCTCTACAATCATTCCCAGCAGCCTGGAAGCTCCAGGGGGAGCTTTACAGTCGTCTACCCCGCCATAAGCTGCAGGGGTAGCTTTACAGTCATCTCCCCCGCCATTATGCTCCAGTGGGAAGTTTACAGTCGTCTTACCTAGCCTGGCAGCTCCAAAGGGAACTTTAAAGTCATCTCCCCCGCCATTAAGCTCTGGGGGAAGCTTTACTGTCATCCCCCCCACACAGCTGGGAAGCTCAGGGGGAGCTTTACAATCGTCTCCCCCGCCATTAAGCTTCAGGGAGGGCTTTACAGTCATCTCCCCTGCCATTAAGCTCCAGGGGGAGCTTTACAGTTGTACCCAGCAGCCTGGAAGCTTCAGGGGGAGGTTTACAGTTGTCTCCCCTGCCATTAAGCTCAGGAGGGAGATTTACAGTTGTCCCCAGTAGGCTGGAAGCTCGGGGGAGCTTTACAGTCCTCTCCCCCACCATTTTGCCCCTGGGGGAGCTTTAGAGTCATCACCCCCCGCTCGGAAGCTCCGGGAAAGCTCCACCATTGAAGCTCTGGTTTAGTTTAAGAGTTGTCTCACCCACCATTAAGCTCCTGGGGGAGCATATCTGTTGTCTCCCCACTCCTGGAAGCTCCAGGGGAGCTTAACAGCCGTCTCACTGCTCCTGGAAGCTCCAGATTGAGCTTAACAGTCATCTCCCCTGCCATTTTGCTCCTGGGGGAACTTAAGAGTTGTCACCTCCAGCTGGGAAGCTCCAGGTGATTTTAAGTCATCTCCCCCACCACTGTGCTCCCGGGGGAGACTAAGAGTCATTACCTCTCTCCTGGAAGCTCCAGCGACAGCTTAACAGTCGTCTCCCCATTCCTGGAAGCTCTAGGGGGAGATTATCAGTCCTCTCTCCTGCCATTTTGCTCTTGGGGGAGCTAAAGAGTCGTCACCCCCCACTGGGAAGCTCCAGGGGAATTTAACAGTCATCTCCCCCGCCATTGAGCTCTTGGGGGAGTTTAGCACTCGTCTTCCTGCTCCGGAAAGCTCCAGGGGGAGCGTAAGAGTCGCTTCCCGCTCCTGGAAGCTCCAGGGGGAGCTTAACAGTCGTCTCCCCCGGAATTTTGATCCTGGGGGTGCTTAAGAGTCATCACCCCTAGCCGAGAAGCTCCGGTGGAGTTTAAGAGTCGTCTCACCCACCATTAAGCTCCTGGGGGAGCTTAACAGTCGTCTCCCAGCTCCTGGAAGCTCAAGGGGGAGCTTAACAGTCCTCTCCCCCACCATTTTGCTCGTGGGGAGCTTTAGAGTCATTACCCCCTGCCAGGAAGCTGCAGGGGAGCTTAACAGAGTCTTCCCCGCTATTTTGCGCCTGGGGGAGCTTAAGAGTTGACCCCCCCCCATCGCCAAGAAGCTCCAGGGGTAACTTAACAGTCATCTCCCCCACTATTTTGCTCCTGGGGGAACTTAAGAATCACCCCCCCGGGAGGCTCCAGGGGTACCTAAACAGTTGTCTCCCCATCCTGGAAGCTCCAGCGGGAGCTTCAGAGTCATCACCCACCCCCCCGCCGGGAAGCTCCAGGGGAGATTAACAGTCATCTCCCCCGCCATTTTGCTCCTGGGGTAGCTTAAGAGTCGTCACTCACCACCGGGAAACTCTGGCATAATTTAATAGTCGTCTCCCCTGCCATTAAGCTCCAGGGGGAGCTTAAGAGACATCATTCCCTGCCGGGAACATCCTGGGGTACCTTAACAGTAGTCTCCCTAGTCCTGGAAGTTCCAGGCAAAGCATAAGAGTCCTCTTCCCCACCATTTTGCTCCTAAGGGAGCTTAAGAGTCATCACCCCCTGCCTGGAAGCTTCGGGGAAGTTTAAGAGTCATCTCCACCCCCATATTGCTCCTGCGGGATCTCAAGAGTCATCACCCCATGCTGGGAAACTCCAGGGGAGCTTAACAGTCGTCTCTCCCACCATTTTGCTGCTGGGGGAGCTAACGAGTCATCACCCCGCTCCTAGAAGCTCCGGTGGTTAGCTTAACAGTCATCTTCCCACACCAGGAAGCTGCAACGGGAGTTTAAAAGTCCTCTCCCCCACCATTTTGCTCATGGGGGAGCTTTAAAGTCGTCACCCCCCACCGGGATGCTCTGGCGGAATTTAACAGTCATCTCCCCCTCCATTAAGCTCCTGGGGGAGTTTAACAGTTGCCTCCTCACTTCTTGAAGTTCCAGGGGGAGCTTAAGAATCACTCCCCACTTGTGAAAGCTCCAGGGCGAGCTTAAGAGTTGTCTCCCTCACCATTTTGCTCCTGGGAGAGCTTAAGTATCGTCCCGCCCAGCCTTGAAGCTCCAGGGGGAGTTTAAGAGTCCACTCCCCCTCCATTTTGCTCCTGGGAGAGCTTAGGAGTTGTCACCCCCCACCGGGAAGCTCCAGGGGAGCTTAATAGTCATCTCCCCCACCATTTTGTTCCTGGGGGAGCTTAAGAGTCATCACCCACCGCCGGGAAGATCCAGGGGAGCTTAACTGTCATCACCCCGCTCCTGAAAGCTCCAGGGGGAGGTTAAGTGTCCTCTCCCCCGCCATTTTGCTCATGGGAGAGCTCATGAGTCGTCACCCCCCACCGGGAATCTCCGGGGGAGCTTTAGAGTCATCTGCCCTGTCATTTAGCTCCTGGGGGAAGCTTATGAGTCGTCTCCCCCTGCCGGGACGCTTCAGGGGAGCTTAACAGTAGTCTCCCCGCTCCTAGAAGTTCCAGAGGGAGCTTAACAGTCATCTCCCTCGCCATTTTGCACCTGGGGAGCTTAAGAGTCATCCCCCCACACTGGGAAGCTCCAGGGGAGCTTAATAGTCATCTCCCCTGCCATTTTGCTCCTGGGGGAGATTAAGCATCGTCCCCCCTCACTGGGAAGCTCCAAGGGTACCTTAACAGTCATCTCCCCCTCCTGGAAACTCCAGGGGGAGCTTAAGAGTCCACTCCCCCGACATTTTGCTCCTAGGGGGAGCTTAAGGGTTGTCACCCCCCACTGGGAGGCTCTGGGGGAGTTTAAGAGTTGTCTTCCTGCCACTTTGCTCCTGGGGGAGCTTAAGAGTTGTCTCCTCATGCCGGGAAGCTTCAGGGGAGCTTCACAGTCATCTCCCCACTCCTAGAAGCCCCAGGCGGAGCTGAACAGTTATCTCCCTGTGCTGAAAAGATGCAGGGGGGGCTTAACAGTCCTAACACCCACCATTTTGCACCTGCGGGAGCTTAAGAGTTGTCACCCCCCTCCAGGAAGCTCTGGGGGGAGTTTAACAGTCATCTCCCCTGCCATTAAGCTCCTGGGGCAGTTTAACAGTCGTCTCCCGCTCCTGAAAGCTCCAGGAGGAGCTTAAGAGTCATTTCCTGCTCCTGGAAGCTCCAGGGGGAGCTTAACAGTCCCATTTTGCTCCTGGGGGAGCTTTAGAGTTGTCACCCCCCGCCCAGAAGCTCCAGGGGAGTTTAACAGTCGTCTCCCACCTCCATTATGCTTCTGGGGGAGCTTAACAGTCGCTACCCCCTGCCAGGAAGCTCTGGGGGAGCTTAACAGTCATCTTCCCGCTCCTGAAAGCTCCAGGGGGAGCTTAAGAGTCATTCCCCGCTCCTGGAAATTCCAGGGAGAGCTTAACAGTCCTTTCCCCCCCCCCATTTTACTCCTGGGGGAGCTTTAGAGTCATCCCACCCTGACGGGTAGCTCCAGGGGTAACTTAATCATCTCCCTAGCCATTTTGCTCGTGAGGAAGCTTAAGAGTTGTCACCCCCCTTGGGGAAGCTCCAGGGGAGTTAAACAGTCATCTCCCCCACCATTTTGCTCCTGGGGGAGCTAAAGAGTCGTCACCCCATGCCAGGAAGCTCTGAGGGAGTTTAACAGTCGTCTCCCCCACCGTTGTGCTCCTGGAGAAGCATAACAGTCGTCTCCCCTGCCATTTTGCTCCTGGGTGAGCTTAAGAATCATCCCACCCCAATGGGAAGCTCCAGGGGTAACTTAACAGTCATCTCCTTAGCCATTTTGCTCCTGGGGGAGCTTAAGTGTCGTCCCCCTTGCCGGGCACCTCCAAGGGTACCTTAACAGTCATCTCCCCCTCCTGGAAACTCCAGGGGGAGCTTAAGAGTGCACTCCTCTGCCATTTTGCTCCTGGGGGGAGCTTAAGGGTCGTCACCCCCCACCGAGAGGCTCCGGGGCAGTTTAAGAGTTGTCTCCCCTGCCATTTTGCTCCTGGGGGAGCTTAAGAGTTGTCTCCTCATGCCAGGAAGCTTCAGGGGAGCTTAACAGTCATCTACAAAAGACCAGCAGCGCATCAGAGTAGGAATGCAGAAGGATTCCACGAGACAGTCATGGCTGTCAGTGATTTGTACTAAATGCGTCATGTGTCACAATTGTCATGAATGGATCTCTTCCAAAAGACCAGCAGTACATCCAAGTGGCATTTGGAAGAGGCTTCAATGGTCATTGCAAAGCTAGCATTGATCGGATTCAAAATTTTTAGGTTTACTAATGCCCACGATCAAATCTATACCAAAAGACCACCAACGCATCTGAGTGGCACTTGCAGAAGGATTCCAGGAGATAACTGCACCTACCAGCAGTCTGTACTGAATGGGTAACATTTACTGATTTTCAAAAAAGACTCTGTACCAAAAGACAGACAGTGAATCCGATAGGGACTTGCTGGAGGTTTCCACAAGAAAGTTTTGGCTAGCACTGATCTTGATTGACTGTGTCTTCAGTAGAAATTGGCTCTCCTCCAAAAGACCAGAAGTGTATCCGAATGGCACTTGCAGAAAGATTACATGAGACAGTTGTGGCTAGAAGAGATTGGGAATGAAAAGTTCATGTTTAGCAATGGTCAAGAACGGATCTCTTCCAAAAGACGAGCAGTGCATCAGAGTAGGAAATGCAGAAGGATTCCACGAGACAGTCGTGGCTGTCAGTGATCTGTACTAAATGCGGAATGTGTAGCAATTGTCACGAACGGATCTCTTCCATAAGACCAGCAGGGTATGAGAGAAGGACTCGCTGGAGGTTTCCACAAGAAAGTTTTGGCTAGCACTGATCTTGACTGACTGTGTCATCTGCAATAACGTTAACGACCGGATCTCTTCCAAAAGACCAGCAGTGAACCCAATTGCGACTTGCTGAAGGTTTCCACAAGAAAGTTTTGGCCAGCACTGATCTGAATTTCCACTGACTGTGTGTTCAGTAGAAATTGTCACGACCGGATCTCTTCCAAAAGACGACCAATGCATCCGAATGGCACTTCCAGAAGGATTCCATGAGAAAGTTGTGGCTAGTAGAGAACGAGAATGAATGTTTCATGTTTAGGAATTGTCATGAACGGATTTCTCCCAAATCACCAGCGGGGTATCAGAGAAGGACTTGCTGGAGGTTTCCACAAGAAAATTTTGGCTAGGACTGAATGTGTCATCTATAGAAATTTTCAGGAAGAAATCGCTTATGAAACACCAGGAGTGCATCCGATTGTCACTTGCAGGCAGTTTAAAGGAGAAAGTTGTGGCCAGCAGTCATCTTGACTGACTGTGTCATCTGCAATAATGTTAACGATCAGCTCTCTTCTAAAAGACCAGAAGTGCACCCGACTGGCATTTGCAGAAAGATTACATGAGACAGTTGTGGCTAGGAGAGATTGGGAATGAATGATTCATATTTAGCAATTGTCACGAACGGGTCTCTTCCAAAAGTCCAGCAAGGTATCAGAGAAGGACTTGCTGGAGGTTTCCACAAGAAAGTTTTGGCTAGGACTGAATGTGTCATCTATAGAAATTTTCACAGACGGATCTCTGCAAAAAGACCAGCAGTGAATCTAAGCATCTGTTAAGCTCCCACTAGAGCTTCGAGGAGCGGGGAATGACTCTTAAGCTCCCCCTGGAGCTTCCAGGAGGGGGGAGATGAGTGTTATGCTCCCCTAGGAGCAAAATGGCGAGGGAGACGACTGTTAATCTCCCCCAGAGCTTTCTGGCGGGGGGTGATGTCTCTTAAGCTCCCCCAGGAGCAAAATGGCAGGGGAGAGGACTGTTAAACTCCCCTTGAAGCTTCCAGGAGTGGGGAGCGACTCTTAAGCTCCCCCTGGAACTTCCAGGAATGATGAGGACTTTTAAGCTCCCCCAGGAGCTTAATGGTGGAGGAGACGACTGTTAAATTCCGCCGGAGCTTGCCGGTGAGGGGTGACAACTCTGAAGCTCCCCCAGGAGCAAAATATCAGGGATGAGGACTGTTAAGCTCCCGCTGCAGCTTCCAGGAGTGGGGAGATAATTGTTAATCTCCCCCTGGAGCGTCCAGGAGCGGGGAGATGACTGTTAAGCCCCCCTGGGGCTTCCAGGTGCGGGGTGATGACTCTAAAGCTCCCCCAGAAGCAAAATGTCGGGGGAAACGACTGTTAAGGTACCCCTGGAGCTTCCTGGCGGAGGGTGACGACTCTTAAGCTCCCGCAGATGCAAAATGGTGGGTGTTAGGACTGTTAAGCCCCCCCTGCAGCTTTCTGGCATGGGGAGATAACTGTTCAGCTCCGCCTGGGGCTTCTAGGAGTGGGGAGATGACTGTTAAACTCCCCTGAAGCTTCCCAGTGTGAGGAGACAACTCTTAAGCTCCCCCAGGAGCAAAATGGCGGGGGAGACAACTCTTAAACTCCCCCGGAGCCTCCCGGTGGGAGGTGACGACTCTTAAGCTCCCCACAGGAGCAAAATGTCGGGGGAGTGGACTCTTAAGCTCCCCCTGGAGTTTCCAGGAGGGGGAGATGACTGTTAAGGTACCCTTGGAGTTTTCCAGTGATGGGGGACGATGCTTAATCTCCCCCAGGAGCAAAATGTTAAGCTCACCCTGGAACTTCTAGGAGCGGGGGGCAACTCTTAAGCTCCCCCTGAAGCTTCCAGGAGCGGGGAAACGACTGTTAAGCTCCCCCAGGAACTTAATGGCAGGGGAGATGATTGTTAAATTCTGCCGGAGCTTCCCGGAGAGGAGGGAAGACTCTTAAGCTCCCCCAGGAGCAAAATGATGTGGTGAAAGGACTGTTAAGCTCCCCCAGGAGCTTATCAGTGGGGGAGACAACTCTTAAACTCCACTGGAGCTTCCTGGTGGGAGGTTCCACCAAGCCCCACCCCTTCCATCTCTTCCCACCCCACCCTGCCCTGCACCTTCCTTCCCCATTCCTCTCCATCCCCCACTCCTTCCTGTCCCAGCTCCCACAGCCCCAGTGCCTCTTGTGCAGCACTGAACAGCTGATCACTGGCAGGTAGGAGGCTCTAGGGGTGAAGGGGATGAGTCTCCCAGCCAGGTCTGCTAGCAGGTGGGAGGCGCTGGGGGTGGGTGCTGACCGCCACTGGGTGCTGAGCACCAATTATTTTTCTGTTGGTGCTGCAGCCCCGTAGCACCCATGGGACCAGTGCCTCTGGCTGCACTGACTTGGCTCCTTTCACACTCTGGAGAGAGGAGCAACAGCCAGGGCTATGGCTGATCTATGGCGGTACTAGGGGAGCAGCAGAGACTTCAGGTGCTGAGAATTTCCCTGACACCTCAGGGTTGGAAGGGACCTCAGGAGGTTCTAGTCCAACCCCCTGTTCAAAGCAGGACCAACTCCAACTAAATCATCCCAGCCAGGGCTTTGTCAAGCCTGACCTTAGAAACCTCTAAGGAAGGAGATTCCACCACCTCCCTAGGTAACCCATTCCAGTGCTTCACCACCCTTCGTGTGAAATAGTGTTTCCTAATATCCAACCTAAACCTTCCCCACTGCAACTTGAGACCATTGCTCCTCATTCTGTCATCTAGTACCACTGAGAACAGTCTAGATCAGGGGTCTCAAACACATGGCCCATGGCCACATGTAGCCCACAGGGCTCTTATCTGCCACCCACCATGTTCCCCTGGAGCTCAGGGGATCATACATCAGACTTTTAATCTGAGGTCCAGGGTTCAAATCCCTGGTCAGGTGTTAGACTCTGTGTCCTTAGAGTCCTTTGTGACATTGTCTTTTCTCTTCAAGATTTTACTTTTCCTCAGAAGGGCCTTGTCTGCAGGGGATTGAAGGGGAAACTTCCTGACACCCCCTCTGTCCTCGCAGGCTGGAGGAATAAAGGCCTTTGGGCACATAGCAGGTTCTTCCCAGATGGCTGCATTCTCCCGTGGTGGAGGGGGAAGCTCTGTCTGCTGGCCTCTGTTTCTGCCTTCACATGGCTGTTGTGTTTGAGACAGGATGAGAGGAAAGTTTGGAGCTTTTGTTTCTTATTGAGGGCTCCCTCCCACAGCAGAGCGACGTGGGCTCTATGGAGAGTCTGAGAGAATTACACCCTCAGTGTTAGGTGCTCACCCAGTGCTTGGCTTTCCTTCGAGGGAGCGGTGAGGAGGGCGGGGCTCAGGCCCCCCCCCAGCGGCAGTGTGGTGCAGGTGTCAGGGCTGCTGGCCAGGACCTGGAGGAGCATGAGGGATTTGTGGGAGGAGTGGAGTTGGAGGAGGAGCACGTGTCTGCAGGAGGCCTGTTCCTCTCCCAGGTGTTACCAGTCCCTGGGAGGCTGGGTCCAGCCCAGCGTCTGGGCCTGAATAGTCAGGAGACCAGTGGGAGGAGAGTGCGGAATTAGTGGAGGCGGGGAGTGGAGCACCAGATCCAGCTCACCCCAGCTATGGAGCACTTGTGGGAACTGAGCTGTCTGTGGGTTGGGGTATTTGTGGGACCCAAGAGGATGGGGAGCAACAGTCACTGCTCTGCCGGTGCCCCTCACTCCCGAACTGCAGCCCGACCTTCCCATCCCATAGCCTCTCAGTTACCACTCTGCCGGTACCCCTCATTCCTGACCTGCAGCCCCTGATATCCAGCCCTGGGTTCTGCCGGTGTCCCTCACTCCCAGCACTCAGCCCCAACTGTCCCAACTGTGAGCCCCCCAGTCACTGCTCTCCCAGTGCCCCTCACTTCCAAACTGCAGCCTCTGATATCCCTGTCCTTGGCTCTGCATTGACTGCTCCCCTGATGCTCCTCACCCAACCCGCAGCCCCTCTTAAACCAGCCTGTGACACCATTCATGGCTCTGCTGGTGCCTCTCACGCTCAACCCACAGCCCCCGATATCCCAGCCCTGGGCTCCATATTCACCACTCTGCCAGTGCCTCTCACTCATGATCCACAGCCCTGGGATCCCCTGTCACCACTCTACTGGTGCCCCTCACTCCGGACCCACAACCCATTTTATCCCACCTTTGAGCTCCCCCCCAGTCATTGCTGTGCTGGTGTCCCTTACTCTCAACCCACAGCCCCTGCTATTCTACCCCTGAGATCCCCAGTCATCATTCTGCCAGTGCCCCTCACTCCTGACCCACAGCCCCACATCTGAGCCCTGGGCCCCCATGTCATTGTTTGGTTGCTGCCCATCAGTCATGACCCACAGCCCCTGCTGGCCCAGCCCTGAGCTCACATTCTCTGCTCAGACATTGCCCCTCAAGCCTCGGGTGGCCAGACAGCAAGTGTAAAAAATTGGGACAAGGTGGGGGTAATAGGTGCCTATATAGGAAAAAGGTCCCAAAATCAGGACTGACCCCATAAAATTGGGACATATGGTCACCCTACTCAAGCCTGACCCACAGCCCCTCTTATTCCTGCTCTGGATTCCCCATTCACTGCTCTGCTGGTGCCCCTCACTACTGACCCACAGCCCCTGGGTAGCAAGTGGTGAAATCGATCACCACCAGGATGTATTTTTTCCCCTGACTGGGTTCCCTTGCGGAGGGTCCCCACTATGTCCATAGCCCCCTGCTGAAAAGTTTCTTCTATGATGGGCAGGGGTCTCAAGGGAAAGTCACTGTTATTCCAGGCCTTCCCCACCCTCTGGCAGGGGTTTCTGGGACCTGCAGTATGACTGGACAGCATCACAGGCTCCAGGGTTGTAAATGTTCTGCAACAACTGTTGCCTGATGGGCTGGATCCCCTGGTGTCCCGAGAGAGGGACATTGTGAACCAGGTACAATAGCCTGCAGTGGTATTTATGGGATGCCACCAGCTGCCTCCTAATCCCCCATGGTTACACTTCCCCTTGGGAAGCCCATTCCCGGTAGGGGAATCCCTCCTCCCCCAGGAATCTGTCCCTGCAGCCTTCCCCAAGGGGTTTGCAGCACAGTGGACACGAAGTTTCCTCAGCTTCTCTGAGAAGGGATCCCTCTACAACTCGGTCAGGAATTCAGCTGCTGGAGAAGGGACTGGGACCTGTTCTCTCTCACTGGCTGGGCATGAGGTCACAGCCCTGCTAGGCCCCGTTCTGATAGCCCCCTTCCTGCCATGGAATCGCTTCCCAACAGCACCCCTGAACAAAGAAAACCTGGTTGGCGGCAGCCATGACGGCTGCCGTGCGTGCCCTACGTGGGGTCTCAGCTCTCACGATGCTCAGCGCTGCCCTTGCTGTCCGAGTGAGGACAGGCAACAAGCTCACTGCTTTGGTCAGAGCATCAGAGCCAGTGTGACTCCCCTCTCTGGCATGCATGGGGGTGAGGAGCATCTCTCTGTACCACTCAGCCCCAGGGATCTGGGTTACAGGCAGGCAGGTCTCCTGAGCCTACAGCTCCTCCCCGTGCCATCCAGGTCATCTGCATTTTCACTGACAATTTCAGTCTCAGATGATTGGTTCCCTGGGTTCAAATTCAGATCCTCAGCAGTTACAATAACCGGGCCTGGATCCTGTCCCAAAGAGACACAGTTTTGGAGAACCTCAACTATCAGCCAACCCGACCCCTCCTGCAGGTGCACAGAGATCTGGGCCATAGGCAGGGCGAGGGGCTTCATACCTGGAACCTTCATCCAGGTCACACAGCCCTGCAGCATCTGGTGAGGCTGCACCACCTGACAACAGTTCCCGGAGGGACCCCGTTACTGCAACAGTCCTTCTTGTTAGTCACACACTCCCAAGGGTTAAGCTTAGCTCCTTCGCCTCCTGAAACCGCTCCTCGCTGAGCCTTCAGCACAGCTGGTTCTCATTAATCCCCCTTTGTTTTACTGTTCCCCACTCACTTATTGCAAGAAGCACCATCTATAGGGTAGATTCCACATCCCACCGCTGCAACCAGTTGTCACAGAGTGTGGGGGAGTCAGGGATCTGTACCCCCCAGTTCCTGCAATTCACCATGACTCTCATTCACAAAACAAACAAAAACTTCATTAGATGACAGGAACACAGTCCAAAACAGAAAGTGTAGATACAGAAAACAGAACACTCTCAGTCAGGTCTGTCTTGGGAAAGCCTTGAAAAATTGTGGCGCCTGCCACACTTCTGAAAACATGAATGTGCTATTAGCCACAAAAAGGTTGGGGACCACTGGTGCAGGGTGTCTCTCCACTATGGATTCTCTGATGTGTGATAAGGTTTGATCTCTGAGTGAAGCTTTTCCTACACTCAGAACATCCATAAGGTTTCTCACCTGTGTGGATTCTATGATGTGTGATAAGGTTTGAGCTCCGATTGAAGCTTTTCCCACACTCAGAACATCCATAAGGTTTCTCACCTGTATGGATTTTCCTATGTCTGATAAGGTGTGTGCTCCGACTGAAGCATTTCCCACACTCAGAGCATTCAAAAGGTTTCTCGCCACTGTGGATTCTCCTATGTGTGATAAGGTGTGTGCTCCAACTGAAGCATTTCCTGCACTCAGAGCATTCAAAAAGTTTCTCGTCCATGTGGATTCTCCTATGTCCGATATGGTCTGTGCTCCGATTGAAGCTTTTCCCACACCCAGAGCACGTGCAGGGTGTCTCTCCGCTATGGATTCTCTGATGTGTGATAAGGTTTGATCTCTGAGTGAAGTTTTTCCCACACTCAGAGCATCCACAAGGTTTCTCACCTGTGTGGATTCTCTTATGTCTGATAAGCTCTGAACTCCGACTGAAGCTTTTCCCACATTCAGAGCATGTGTAGGGCATTTCTCGTGTGCAGATTCTCCTATGTGTGATAAGGTTTGAGCTCTGATTGAAGCTTTCCCCACACTAAGAGCATCCATAATGTTTATCACCTGTATGGATTTTCCTGTGTCTGATAAGGTGTGCGCTCCGACTGAAGCATTTCCCACACTTAGAGCACACGTAGGGTTTCTCTCCCCTGTGGATTCTCTGATGTGTGAGAAGGTCAGAGTTCCCGTTGAAGCTTTTCCCACACTCATGGCATGTGTAGTGTGTCTCTTCCAAGTTGATGCTCCCACGTGTAATAAGGTCTGAGTGGCTACTGAAGTTTTCCTCTGGCCTGTGCTGAGTTTTACTGGCTTTTGGTTTCTCTGGGAGCGCACAACTCCCGGAATCATTCCCTTTGGATCTTCCTGGTAACATTCCATGTGGATCTACTTGCTCAGAATCTTCCTGCTTGGGTGTCTCCTTGCTCTCACTTACCATTCCATCAACTGATGGGAGACAGAGAGACTCCAGACATAGGTCACTCCCTGCATCAGAGAGAAAAGAAATCTCTGAGAGAGGAATGGAAAAAAGAGGCAAACAAACCAAAGTATGTGAGGGAAAGATCAAAACTATGAGGAGCTGATATTCCCCAAACCCTTCTCCAGAGAAGAGAGCAGAAGGGATCAGTTCTGGTTGTGCATCTCACCAGAACTCTCAGGGGAAAGTGAGATTGGGAAGGGACCTGCTGCCAACTGTCAGTCAGGACAGGTGAGAAGCCATGAGTGACATCTACCTAATGATTCCATATCTGCAAGGAACAATCCTGCACTTGGAGCATTCACGGAGTCTTTGGAGGGCATCCCAAATGTTTCCTGTATACACGGACAGTTTGAGTTGGTTAAACCAATTTCCCACCTGTGCAGGCAGCTCTCAGGAGTATTTTTTTCTCAGAGCTGTAGAGGTCTGAGACCCACGGCTCTTCCCCTCGTTCCAGCTGTGAGATCACATCAGGTTTGGAAACTGGAAACCCTGCTGAAGGCAAAGAAAGCAAGGAAGGTCAGTGGAATTTGTGGAATACTTATCAAAAGGAATATGCCTTGGTTTTAACCCCAGCTCATTTTTAAGTAGAAACATCCCAAGGCCATCTTCTGTGGCTCAGAGTGGCAGGAGAGTTATTATTATTATAAATCATATTGATGACCTTAGTGCCTAAGGGCCAACTAACCATGGGTCCCCATTGTGCCAGGCACAGAATAAACCCAGAATAGTAGGTGGCCCATGTCCGGAAGAATTTACAATCTAAATAGACAAGACAGACACAGAATGGAGGATGGGGTAGAACCCACCAGCAGAGTGAACTATGTGAAGGCAGAGTGATGAATGATGAGTGATCTGATGAACGCAGGGATATATCTTGAGACTATTGTAATTAATGTTATGACTACAGCCAGTGTTTTCTAGAAATCACTGCGAATACTGCATTTTTTCCCCAAAATGACTCTTCATTTCTGGAATCACCCTTTGTCATATTACTGAAATAATCTGGGATCATATAGATCATTGGTGCAACCAAGGTCCTGTAGAGGCACCAAATCTTATGTAAAGGGAGTCATATAAGGTGTCTACAATCAGGTTATGGATTGCTGATTATGACTATGCCATTGGTATGTTTGTATCATTTTTGTAGTTGAAGTTATGACTATTGGCTCTGTACTATCTGTCTTTCCAAATACTGTGCTATGCTGGTGGGGACATTCCATAACACTGGGCATCAGCTTTGCTTAAGCTGTTTGATGGCCCATTAAGGACTATCAGCTATACAATGGACTCTGGGAGCTTGGAATGCTCCAATCCACATGAGAAGTCTATCAGAGAACATGCAAGATAGAGGTGGATAATGGCCACCATCTATGAATCCTGAGTCATAATGCATGGTCATGTGATATGCTCAAATGACTCAAACTCCATTTTGCTGTAAGTTTCCACAGCAAAGGACAAAGAAAATTCCTGCACCTGGAAAGAATAAAAGAGTGGTACCCCACCTTCCTTTGGTCTTCAGTCTCCAGTCTCCAGCCTGACTCCTACCTCTGGATGGAAGTTTACTACATATGGAAGCTCTGGCCAAAGGATTGATGACCCATCCCTCCAGGGGATGCATTCCAGAGACTTTGATTTGAACCTGCAGTTTATTCTACCACTGATACAAGCCTAAGCCAAGGACTTTGCCTTTACTGCATGTAATTGATTTCTTTTAACCATTCCTAACCCTCTCCTATCTCTTTTTCCTTTTATGAATAAACCTTTAGATTCTAAAGCACGGGCAACAGCGTGATTTGTGGGTAAGATCTGATTTGTATATTGACCTGGGTCTGGGGCCTGATTCTTTGGAATTGGGAGAACCGTTTTCTTTATTTGGGGTATTGGTTTTCATAACCATTGGTCCCCAGGATAGGTATCTGCTAGTGGTGATACTGGGAAGCTAGAATGTCTAAGGGAATTGCTTGTGTGACTTGTGGCTAACTAGTGGGGCGAAACCAAAGTCTTCTCTGTTTGACTGGTTTGGTTTGCCTTAGAAGTGGAGAAACCCCAGCTTTGGACTGTAAATGTCCTGTTTGGAGCAATTTGTCCTGACTTGACGCTCTCGGTTGGGTCCCACCAGGAACAGCACCATCACAGGGGGATAAGACTCTTTCCAAACTCTCACTCTTGTTGACCCTGACCTGATTTTATGATCTATGTATTGTGGGCAATTTTACACTCTCTAGAGGTAAAATGTCATGATCAGAGTATTGCTTATTAACTTGGAATACGCATGGAGGGGCGAGGAGGTGAATGGGTTATTAAGGCCAGGTCTACACTACAGCTGGGACTGACGCTCTGAGATCGATCCACCGGTGGTCAATTTAGCAGTTCTAGTAAAGACTCGCCAAATCAACTGCAGATTGCTCTCCAGTCAACCCCTGTACTCTACCTGACTCTACCCCAATCCTCTCCCATTGACCCCCCTACAGTGTACACTCTGTGGTAACTCGACCTAAGATACACCCACTCCAGCTACATTACTCACCTAGCTGGAGTTGTATAGCATAGGTTGACTTACCGCGGTAGCGTAGACATAGCCCCCGCTTGCTATAGTTAAGACCCTTATATTAGGTTGAGGCTTTGTGGGAGTAATGATGCTACAGTCTGGGAACTACCTGAACAGGACTAAGGAGAGAATCCCAGGTCAGATATTTTGCACCCACATTTTGAGAAACTAACGAGTAACCAAAAACAGGTGCAATATGCCACAGGATTCTGAAAGAAGGAAGTTTGGGGTGGGCTCAGCAATTAGGTTGCTATGCAGTATCTCAGCAGTTGTACCACATTCATATATTGGAATTATTAATAAATAAGTGATGTAAATCCTGAGTATTAATGCTTAATTATGGACTTCCCAAAGGCCATATATGAGTTGGGGCAGCTATTGATATTGTTATAAAAAGAGTAAAAGAACAGATATGGTATATAGCCATATGGTATATAGCCATCCTATTACCACAAGGATTCAGATAAATTACCCCTCCTAGTTACAATTTTTTTGGGTTCCCGAGACAGTGTAAACTGAAGCAGGGCCTCCCTTCTGATGGGCTCCCTTGTCCCTTGATCTTTGTTTCCAATGGTGTCCGTAACTTGTAAATATGCACAGTGCAAGACCCTCTTTACTATACTTATCTTAGTCTAATCATTATATGTATTGATTCTTGCCTACGATTTCAATTATAACTGTCTGTATTAAATCAAGTTTCTGTGTGTTTCACCAAAATTCATCTTCTCAATTAACTTTCAGTAGCCATGTACAAGGGCAAGTTGTACTTCAATACGTAGGTGTAAAAATTGTACAGGTTACACTACCCCCCCATGACATCATCAACAAAGTGCCCATTTGTGCCTGGGTAGTGGCCGTGCTGTGGGAGGGAGGAATGCAGGAAGGACTCAGGGTTGGTGGCCAGGGTGGCAGGGCATAGAGATGGGGAAATTACATAGAGAGGGGGGTAATGAGTGAGAGAGGGGGGTAATGAGTGGGAGAGGGAGTCCAAGAGTTCAAACAGTAATATTTGGGGGAAAATGTATAATGAAGTGAAGCTGAACAGTAATAAAACTGGAGTGCAGGCTCTAAAGAAATAAGGCTTTGGTAGGGATTCAGGGTTACAGGTCTGGGATCCCCACAGCTCTAGATCCCCAAACTTCTCCTCCCTCCCACTGATCCACCAAGCCCACTTCCTGGGTGCTCTCCCTCCACACTCCCCTCCCCTTCTTCCAATTTTCTCAGCCAGCACCACCACCCGGCACCTTGGGAACTTCTTGTGTTCCCTCCTCGTCTCTCACTACCTCCTCCCTCTCTGCTGCTTCTTAGTTCTAACCCTACGCACACCCTCCCCATGTCCTGGCACCCCAGAATTATCTACTCCCCTCATTCTCCTCCCCTCCCACACTTCTGTTCTCCCTTCACCCGTGGGGTCCTGAATGGCAACATTATGTGCTCTCCTATCAAAAGAGGAGCTCATCTGACTGTCACACAAGGCATGCATGAGTCATCTACCTATTTACTCAATTTAGAATTCTACAGGTGGCATATTTTCCTCTTAAAATGAGGAAAAGGCATGAAAGCTCTAGTTACTAATGTCATTTTTAATGTAGCCAATAAGGATACATTAAATGCAATTTTGAAATGACTGATAGCATCAAAAAGGGACATGTCCAAAAATTATTCTAGTGGGAGGGAAATGAGGGGAAAAGGGAGGGGGGAAAGGAAACTTATCAAAACTTGTATGACAAAGAAAGATGTAAAGTTATTACTGCTCAGGTTCTTTAGAAACTCCACAGCTTCTAAAAACCGAGGGAACAGGACTACTTACCCAGCAAGACCACTGTCTCATAGTTCTCCTGCACGATGTCTCTGTAGAGGGCTCTCTGAGTGGGGTCCAGCAAAGCCCCCTCTGCTCTGGTGAAATACACAGCCACCTCCTCGAAGGTCACCGGCCCCTGAGAGAGCAAGAGTCCAACACTCAGTACCTGCTGCCCCACTCACACTCCCAATCAAATGGAAGCTCTGGGTAGATCACAGTTAACAGAGTCCCACTCCCACCCCACTCACAGCATCCAGGAAATACCAGGGTGAGGGGACGGACACCCCCTCCCCTCTCCCAGCAGATCCATCACACACCTACTAGCCACAGACTGATACAGGAGATGGAGCCTCTAGCAGGGTCCACGGAGAGCTCCCTGGTAGGAAGCCGAAGACCCTCCTCATTCTGAAGAGCTGGATATGAAGGGAGGGGAATCTCCCCTAAGCCTGAAGGGTGGGTGCCCCCTTCATATCTCACAGCAGCCACTGGTTAGTCGGGTCAGGCTCCAGCACTGGGAGTCTGCTCAGTTTTCCTAGCCCCTATTGGTGGGTTACTTTCTGTTCAATAACTGAGGGCATTTCAACCTCCAAACCTCACGGGTCTGTTGCTAGAATTTAGGCTACTTATTAAACAACTCCCAGTAGTTTTGCCACACCCTGTCCTCCTCCCTTTCTCCACCCTGTGCATTTTCTGCCCTGCTCCACCCTCCAAACCAGACTGTGCAAACCTTCCCATCTCCGGTGTATTTGCTGTCCCTCTCCCTCCAGCAGGAACCCACCAGCAGCCCCCTGATAATCCCTACCTGAATTGGCTCCACTACAGCCATTTCTCTCTCTTGTCCCATGGGAAGTTGGGATGAGCTGGAGGGAAACAGGGATATCATTCTGCAGCATGGCAGAGTGAGAAGGGAAGTTGTGGAGGTTTCAGAACAGGCTTTAGTTAGTGTCACATCAAGATTCCCCCAGGCCTTTTCCCTGCAGACAGGCATGCTAGAGTCTGCCATCCTGGGAAAATGCTTCATCTCCTTATTGCAGTGTAGACCTAGCCCCTCCTGCCAGGCTAAACTCACAGAGAGATTTTTAACTTGCCTTCTCCCTCCCCCATCCTGTAACAAAGTTTCTGAACATGATGCTAGAAAGGAGCTGAACCAAAGGAGTATGAGGGAATAGAAATGCTCTCAGTGGCTCCTCTGACTATTGTGTGAAGGTGTCCATGCCTGAAGCTGTAACTTGACTCCAGGTGAGGGAGGGAAGAGGTCACCTGACCTTGTGCCCGGAAGGAGATAAAGGAGCTGCGGAGTGATTGTCTGTCTGGGTCTGGCTGGGAAGAGGCAGAGAGCCACAGGCAGGCTGGCCCAGCTCTCTGGCCCCCAAAATAGATCCAGCTGAGGGGTCACGTTCGCTGTGTGGTCTGTGTTAGATCAGGTACCTGTCATCTAACAAACCTCTGTTTTACTGGCTGGCTAAGAGTCACATCTGACTGTGGAGTTGGGGTGCAGGACCCACGGGCTCCTCCAGGACTCCGCCTGGGCAGGCTCGCTGGGGAAAGCGCACAGAGGGGCAGAAGGTGCAGAATGCTTGGAGATCAGACCCAGGAAGGTGGAAGCTATAACCGGTGGAGCTCCTAGCCTTGAAGACAGGCTGTTTACAGAGAGGAAGCTTCCCCCCAGAGTCCTGATTGGCTTCATAGGGAGCGGTTCCAGATCATCGCCCCGGGGACTCCCTGACAAGGAGTCACTGTGGGGGATTCCCTCGGACATGAACCACATGGCAGCCACACCCCAGCAGGGGGAATATGGAGTCAGGAACTGGATTTTCCTGTCTGATCCTTTTCTTGCTCACTGGAAAGTGATTCCGCCCGGGGATGCTGCAATACATGTCTCTGGGTGGACTAGAGAGCTGGAAATCTCTCTCCCCACTCATTTCTACTGCTGCACCTTTCAGTCTCTTCCTCCCCTGTCCTCTCTCTCTGGCCCTCTGACTGGGAAAGTCCCATTCCTGGCTTCTTTGCTCTTCCATGGCTGGATTTTCTCCTGGCAATTGCTAATAGGAGGGGAAATGAGCAGGGAATGGGCAGGTAACTGAAGTCTGGCTCAGAATTTGTATTCACAGAGCCCAGGTCTGCTCTAGGGGGCTAGTACCAGCTGTAGAATGTATCACCTGGGCCGGGCAGAGAAGAAGCTTTAATTAAGGTCACTTTCCAGCTAGGGGAGTAGCAGCAGCAGCTCCACCTGGTCTTCCAAATCACAACAGAGCCTTCAGCATCTGACCCAGGAAGCTGAATTAGTTGTTATGAGGTAAAACCTGAGTGTTTCACATCAATATTTGTTAAATGAATAGAGAGGAAATGGGCAACATTTGCAAACATTTTATGTCCATATTCAAGAATCTGAGAAAAGACGTAAATCTGAGATTCTCTTAGTTTTTTATAATTAGAGGAATGAGGGAAAATCACAGGACATATTCAATTAGAAATAGACAACTAGAGAGAAGTGGGGCAAATGTATAGGACAATGGTCCTGTGTGCGGTGCCTGTGGGTGCCATGGCACCTGCCAGGGCATTTATATGCGCACGCAGGAGTACATCTGCCAAAAACCGCCGAAGTGCCTGCGTCCGCTGTGGCAGCATTTTGGAAGACACAGCGACGAATGCCTAGGGCCTGCCAAAATCAAGCACTTCGGCGGCCTTTCAGCGGACATGCCCCAGGTGTGAGAGGACGCGGCATAGCACAGGAATGTGGTATTGGCCCAAAAAGGTTTATGATGACTGGTTTAAGGTATTTTATATCAATCTTTGCAGAGAAAATGTGGCACAAATGAGGTATTTGATAACATGAAAGAAAATCACCAAGATCGGAGGGGATTTTCTATTCCTAATAAATAACCAGTGGAAAAGAGGGACTCTTGGACTGGATTTTATGTGACTCTCCAATACATAAACACAAAGTGATAGTTTCTCCACCCTACCCCCACCATTCACATGGGCAGTAGCGAACAATTTGAGGAGCTGTTTTAAAAGGCAAGGGAGCTGGAAGGCTCCCTGGACTAAGGAAGGGGGCAGCAGTGGGGGATGGGCAGGTGACTGGCTGGGGGCAAATGTGCTGGCAGTTTGGGGGCAGCAACTGAGATTGGGAAACTGGGGTCTGGACAGTCTCCATGGGGGACACCTGCTCCTCCATTCCTCACCCTGGCAGAGAATGGACATCTCAGCCCATCCCCCAACCACGTTTTGGGGAATGACTCATGGCAACAATTTCCCATCTGATCTGTACAAGGACCAATCAATGCAGATAAAATGGGTGTGAAAATCCCCCACATGGGAGGAGATTTTAAATGGACATTTGAGGATTACTGAGGGACCAGGGGGAAAGAGGAGAGAGGAGCGAGCTGATCATTGTGAGGGAAAGGGGGGGGAATCTCCCTGGGTTTTACAGCCACGTGTGAGATATGCAGAGAGAAAAGGGGGGAACTGGAGAGAATTTGTATGGGGGGGTTGATAGGCGAGTGGCACCAACAGGGACCGGATCCAATTAACTCCCCTCCCCCGGGGGATTTCCTGGCTCCACAGAGACAGTTCAACCCCACCCCCCCACCCCGCGTCCAACTG
>ML677380.1:14490985-14502255 GCA_007922305.1 Dermatemys mawii
TTCCCCTGGGTGATTTCTGAACTGGGCAGAGGGTCAATGGGCAGAGGTTGGGGGAGCCCGGAGACCTGGATACCTCTGGGCTGGGGGAGGCCACTCTCTGCTGGCAACAGGGCCTGGGAAGGCTCAGGACGGGGAGGAGGAGCAAGTGCTCCCCATTGCGACGGCCCAGCCCCAGGTTTCTCACTTCCAACTACTTCACCCTCCCTCATCCTGCCCAACCCAGAAGACTCTCCACTGTCTCCTAGTCACATTCCCAGACCCCACTGCCAGCCCCTCCCCACAGCCAGTGACCTTCCCACTCCAGCCCCACTCCTTTCCCCTGTGAAAGCCCCATCACCCAGAGCTCCCTGCTGGTGCAGTTTAGGATTCTGCTCTGTGTAAGAATGTGCTACTTGCAGTGTACTCAGTACATCTGATGAAGCCCTTGCCCTTCACCCTGCCCTTATTACCCATAAGATTCTGCCAACTGCTTTTGACATGCGTTAAGAAAGGGGCAAAGGGGGTGAATCGGAGTGGGAGTGGTGGCCAGGGTCTGAGCAGGGGTGGGAATTTACTGGTTGCGGGGGTCAAGCAGCTGGAGGAAGCATTAGGAGAGAGGGGCTAAAGGGAAAATCAGGGATAGGGGAGGAGGCAGAGTTAAGCCCAGGAATGAGCACTGGTAGAGGGCAAAACCCAGCACAGGCAGGGCATGGGGGGTAGCAGTTCATAGAATCATAGAATATCAGGGTTGGAGGAGACCTCGGGAGGTATCTAGTCCAACCCCCTGCACAAAGCAGGACCAATCTCCAACTAAATCATCCCAGCCAGGGCTTTGTCAAGCCTGACCTTAAAAACCTCCAAGAAAGGAGATTCCACCACCTCCCTAGGGAACCCATTCCAGTGCTTCACCACCCTCCTAGTGAAAAAGTTTTTTCTAGTATCCAACCTAAACCTCCCCCTCTGCAACTTGAGACCATTACTCCTTGTTCTGTCATCTGGTACTACTGAGAACAGTGTAGATCCATCCTCTTTGGAACCCCCTTTCAGGTAGTTGAAAGCAGCTATCAAATCCCTCCTCAGTCTTCTCTTCTGTAAACTAAACAATCCCAGTTCCCTCATCCTCTCCTCATAAGTCATGTGCTCAGTTACCTCATGTTTGCCAAAATGGTGGGGGGGCAAAGGGGATTTTTAATTTTCCCCTCCCACAGACAGCACCTCTCGGCATCGGCTTCCCAGGGCTGGGTTCTTAAACGTCCAGGCATCCCAATGCCTAGTCAATGTATCTCCTCTTTGTCTGATCTAACCTACTGAGGCTAGGTCTACACTACAAAGGTCAAAGTGCTGCTGCGGGTGCCAGTGCTCCTGATAATCCACCTCGATGAGGGATTAGCTCCGAGCATTGGAAGCCGAGCCTGTCCACACTAGCGCTTAAAGCTCTCAAACTTGCTGTGCTCAGAGGGGAGTGATTTTTCACACCCCTGAGCCAGCAAGTTAGAGTGCTTTAACTTGCCAGGATAGATAATCCCTGAGACTTAATTCAGTGAAACATTTTACATAGATTCCTCCAGAAACAAAGAATCCCTTATCACTGTATCTGAATTCATAGAGTCTCTGAGCAGTTTCCCATGTTGTCTTATCTGCTGCTGGGATTCTCTGAATTTTTAATTCTATTTTTTTCTCCTTTTCAAGCAGATGTTTATTCTGTTGGATCCTCTGACTTCCACTCTGAGTTTCTGGCCTTTTATCAAAATTTTATTTTATTTTATTTTGAGCTGTGTCCCTGATAAACTTGGCTAATAGCCAATGTACTTATCCTGAGTGACTGATCTAATTCTTTGTTCAACCTAGTGCATGCTCCTTTACTATATGCAGATCAGCAAACATACATGAGGGGTGTGACACTCGTCCCTGCCGGACCCCAGTGCCGTTTACTTTGGGGTGCTTCCCCCCAGTAACGGTTTATTCTGGGTTTTCCCTCCCAGGGCAACCCCCCAACCCTCTAATTCCACCCTGCCTCAGTGGCTATGGCCAGTCATCATCCAGCCCCCGCTCACTGGAGCAGACTGCAGTCTGTCGTGGCCACTCATCATTGGCAAGAGGTTAGGACCTGCTGCCTTTACCTATCTCCAGGCTGCCCCTCTGCAGCCCCAGTACCATTTCATAGGCCTTCATCAGGCCTGCAGCCTGGGGGTTTAACAGGTTGGAGCTCCCTAGCTCCCCTTTACCCTTCCCCAGCACTGCTCCACTTCAGGTACCTTGCTCCCCTTCCCACTCACTCCAGGGCCTGAGTGAGACTTCAGCTTCTGGCCCAGAGCCCTCTGAGCTGGCCAGAGCTGTGAACCATCCAGAAACACATGTAAGGAAAAACTTATTTTCATGTATTGTCAGCAGAGGAGTTAAGAATGTCATCTCTTTAGCTCGTACCCAACCCATCTCACCTTCTGTTAGCATAATAGCTAACAATTGTTGTTCACAACACCACAAGGCTAACAGGTACGGCCCTTCGCAGCTCTCAGGAACTGCTAATGGTAAGAATTCACTGAGGCCCTCTGATGTACTAACGGTGTGAGAAACATATGTAGGAATTAGCTTCATCACATTGTAGTGTTACAGGTAGCACATCCCTATAGTTTGCAGTTTCATACACCTGTGTGTGAAAATGCTGTCTGTAGGACCATGCTTCAGATCCTACTTTGCTAATAAAAGTATTTCAAGCCATCTCCCATGTAAAACCAACCCAATAGCATTCTTTAACAATGTAACAAGACTACAAGAGGTAGATGGGGTATACTTTGCCTGGCTTTTGATACTGTTTCCTATGACCTTCTCATAAACAAACTGTGGAAATGAAATCTAGATGGACATAACAATAAATAAGATAAGCGTAACGAGTGGGATTCTCCAGGGATCAGTTCTGAATATGTTTCTATTCAAAATCTTAATGATTGAGATAATGGCATAGAGCAGCAATGTCCAATAGAAATTCGATGCTAGACGCACTTATGGTTTTGAATTTTTCTTATTAGCCACAGTATAGAAGAGCCACATGCATTAGCCACAGTTCAATAGCCTATTACCAACATGTTGTTAGTGGCAAATGTATTGGACACCGCTGGCATAGAGAGTACACTTCTAAAGTGTGTGGAAAATTTAAGATCTAGAAAACATGACCTATGAGGAACTATTGAAACATGATTAACAGTTTTCAAGTATGTGCAAGTAAAGTAGCATCTTTTTACAAATCTGTTTTACACTAACTGCCACAGCATATTTCTACACGTAGCAATTTCACATACACTGTAGTGCAAGAAACTATCTGTTGGCATTTTCTACATCGTGCAGCAGTTTAATACAATAGCAGTTTCTTAAAATCTACATATATCAATTAGTGTTACCAGTAGCACATTCCTACACAGAGCGGTATCCTAAAGTACACTTTCTCCAGCTGGGACCAAGCCACTGGGCAGCCCCAGGCTCTGTCTGCACCAGCCCAAGGGCTGGAGTCTCCCAGTGAGTGAGAGACCCCGCGGGGGAGCGCAGGGGATGGGCAGAAAAGTGACTCACTGACCCAGAGAACTTGGGAGAAGCCTCAGAGCTGCCACCATGATCTGCCCCTGAGACCGCTGGGATTGAGGACCAGCTGTTACTAGCCCCTAGAGTAGCTCTGGGCCCTGTTAATACTAAATTCTGAGCCAGAGACTGCAAGTAACTGAAAGAAAGGAAGGGGAAGTGCTGGGGTCTATTGTGAAAATGACTCTACACAAACAGAACCCCCCCAGTTCCCATCCCATTAGCAATTGCAGGAGCAAATCCAGCCTTGGGGCAGCAAACAACCCAGGAATGGGACTTTTCTACCAGGTGGGCAGGGAGAGGGAACAGGGAAAAGATGAGAGAGAGAGAAAGAGAGACAGAAAGGGTCCATGGGAGAGAAGAGTTTCGAGAGAGATTTCCAGATCTCTAATCTGCTCAGACAGATGTATTACTGCACCCTGGGTGGAGTCACTTTCCTGTGAACAAGATCAGGATCAGACAGAGGAAAATCCAGCTCCTGACTCCATATCTCTCCTGTTGAGGTGTGGCTGCCATGGGGTCAGTGTCCAAGGGAATCCCTCACAGTGTCTCCTTTGGTTCTGCTTTTTTCTAGGATTGTGTTCAGAGACTTTGTTGTGGGATGTGGGGAGGGAGAAGAGGGCGTAAAAATGTTACTGTGGTCTTAGCCTGGCAGGAGAGGCCAGGTCTACATTGTAATAAAGAGATCAAGCATGGCCAACTCTATGGTGTCTGTCTGCAGGGAATATGCCTGGGGGAATCGTGCTGTGAAATGAACTAAAGTCTGTTCTGAAACCTCCGCAACTGCCTTTGTCACCCTCTCAGGCTGCAGAGTGACATCCATGGTTTGCTCAAGTTCATCCCATCCTCCCATGGGACAGGGGAGAGAAATGGCTGCAGAGGAGCCAGTTCAGGTAGGGATTATCGGGAGGTTGCTGGTGGGTTCCTGCTGGAGGGAGAGGGACACCAAATACACCGGAGATGGGAAGGTTTGCACAGTCTGGTTTGGAGGTTGGAGCAGGGCAGGAAATGCACAAGGTGGAGAAAGGAAGAGAACAGGGTGTAGCAAATGTGCTGAAAGTTGTTTAATAAGTGGCCTAGATTCTAGGAACAGACCCATAAAATTTGGCGGTGGAAATCCCCTAAACTATTGAACAGAATATAACCCAACTCCAGGGAAACTGACCAGACTCATAGTGCTGGAGCCTGCTCTGACTAACCAGTGGCTGCTGTGAGATATGAAGGGGGCACCCACCAGTGCGGCTTAGGGGAGATTCCCCTTCCTTCATATCCAGCACCTCACAATAAGGAGGGTGTTGGGCTTCCTATCAGAGATCCCTCCCTGGGCCCTGCTAGAGGCTCCTCTCTTGTATCATCTGTGGCTAGTAGGCATGTGGTGGATGTTCTGGGAGAGAAGAGGGGCTCTCTCTCAATCTGTTCCCTCACTCTGGTGCTTCCTGGATGCTCTGAGTGGGGTGGGGATGGGACACTGTTGACTGTGAGCTACCTCGAGCTTCTGTTTGGCTTCTGTCCCTTCACATATAGTGAGGCTGTGAGTGGGGCAGCAGGTACTGAGTGTCAGGCTCTTGATTTTTCAGGGGCCAGTGACCTTCGAGGACGTGGCTGTGTATTTCACCAGGGAAGAGTGGGCTCTGCTGGCCCCCACTCAGAGAGCCCTCTATAGAGACGTCATGCAGGAGAACTATGAGAATGTGATCTCGCTGGGTAAGGGTTACTGTCCCCTTGGTTCTTGGAAAGGGAAATTAAGAGAGAAGGTTTTTGCCAGCCCCACAATGCCACCTCTGCTGTGTTCTGTTTCCCCATCACCCCAATATGCCAGTGACACATACACTGCCAGAGACCCTCCCCTGCTGCAGAACTTTGGGAACAGAGAACAGGAGCATTATCGCACAGTGTCAAATATCTCCTGTTTGCTCAAGTAAAACTGAGGGTTAGGTCCAGCATAACCAACAGAAGCTTCCTACTCCTGACCTTCTCTCAAACACTGAACGTGCTCCACCCAGACCAGAATTTGGTTGGGGTGTAACAAGCAGGCTGCTGGAGTCAGAGCTGCTGGTCCAAGGTTACTTATCACACAGACACTCAGTGCGTCCCTGAATGCTGGCTGGAGGCATCCAGACAGGGGAGCTCCAGCCGCAGAACATTGAAACTCATGCAGGATTACAATGCACAACTCCTCACTGATCTGGATTGCACCCCAGCATGTGAAAATGGCCTAGTTTGGTAGTGAAACTTCTTGAGATAGAGAGCCTTGCACCCCCATCACCATGTGTAATATCCACAATCTCTCTTCTCTGCAGGCTCCTTGGATTTTAGTCTCTCATTCCCAAAGTCACATGACCTCGATTCTTATGTCTCACATTCTGCTTTTCGAGACTAATTAGAGTCTGTTGCTCCTGAATTATAGCTTCTAAATTCCCAGTATTCTCCACAGCCAGGGATTTTCTTACTCCCTCCCATTACACTGGACTCAGTAGATTCCCTAGTACATAAGATTGGCCATACTGTTCAGACAAAGACCCATCCAGCCCAGTATCTTGTCTTCTGACAGTGACCAATGCCAGGTGCCCCACAGAAAATGAACAGAACAGGCAATCAGCAAGTGATCCATCACCTGTCGTCCATTCCCAGGTTCTGGCAGTCAGTGGCCAGGGACATCATCCGTGCCCATCCTGGCTAATGGCCATTCGTGGACCTATCCTCCATGAGTTGATCATGTTATTTTTTTGAACCCTGTTATAGTCTTGGCCTTCACAACATCCTCTGGCAAAGAGTTCTACAGGTTGACTGTGCTTTGTGTGAAGAAATACTTCCTTTGGTTTGTTTTAAATCTGTTTCAGATTAATTTGATTGTGTGACTCCTAGTTCTAATATTAGGAGAAGGAGTGAATATCACTTCTTTATTTGGTTTCTCTACCCCAGTCATGATATTATAGACCTCTCTCTTATCCTCCCTTTTTTCTCTTTTTCAGGCTGAAAAGTCCTAGTCTTTTTAATCTCTTTTCATACAGAAGCTGTTCTATATCCCTAATCATTTCTGTTGCCCTTTCCTGAATCTTTTCCAATTCTGATATATCTTTTTTGAGATGGGGCGACCACATCTGCACCCAGTATTTGAGGTGCGGGCATACCATGGATTTATTTAATCTCTCATCATACAGAAGCTGTTCTATAACCCTCATCATTTCTGTTGCCATTTTCTGAACCTTTTACCAATTCCAATACAGTAGACTCTCGATTATCCAGGATGATAGAGAAAAACTTAATCCCAGTTAATGAAATCCCAGATAATCAAGTCTACTGTGGGGCTAGTGCCCCGGCAGCCCTGCACCATGGGGGGAGGGGGGTGGGGTGCCAGCCGCCCTGTGTGGGGGAAGGGGGGTGCGCCTGATGCCATTGCCAGCTGGGGTCCAGCCGCCTGCCCCACTCAGCTCCCGCTGTCTGCTTGGGTTACCTACACCCAGGCTGGCAGTGAGAGCTGAGCGGGGCAGGCGGTGGGACCCTGGCTGGCAGGAGCCTGCAGGGAAACCCCAAAGCGGTGGCGGGCTGACACTTAGGGGTTTCCCTCCAGTCTCCTGCCAGCCGGGGTCTCAGCCTGCTGCCAGCCCGGGCTGAGACCCCAGCTGGCAAGCGGCCAGTGGGGGAAACCCCAAAGCAGTGGCAGGCTGAGCGCTCAGCCCTCCGCCTCTTTGGGGCTTCCCCTGCTGACCCCTGTTTTAGACATCCCGGTTAATCTGCAGTCCGGTTAACCTGAGCCTGGATAATCAGGAGTCTACTGTATATCTTTTTTGAAATTTGGTGACCACATCTGCATGCAGTATTCAAGATGTGGGTGTGATTAAGTAGGGATTTTCCCTTGTTATGGTGTGTTTGAGCCTATGCGAGTCTTGCTGTTTTGCATGAAAGCTGTGTGTGCCTGTTTCCCTGTGTATTTGTACCAATATCTAGATGTTGGCAATAAAGGTGTGTGACTTCTGTGGGAGCTGATCTAGCTGCCTGCATGGATGCTATGGACCCCTTCATAACCTGAGACCCAGGAGGGGAATGCAACCAGGTGACTCTTAGCCCAGGAGGCAAAACGATGACTGGAGTAGGAACAAAGGGCAGGGCAGGGGCCGGGCAGCTGGAAGAGAGTCAGTCTCCACTGATCTGGGGCACAGGGGAAGGACCAGAGCCCTGGTTCTGGGCTCCCCTCCCACCCCGAAAATGGACTTGGCTGGAAGTCAATGATTTCTTTGCTGACAAGTTATGTTCTAGGCTGTGTTTCTGTTAACTAACAGACCTTCTGTTTTACCAGCTATCTGAGAGTCATGTCTGACTGCAGAATTGGGGAGCAGGGCCCTCTGGCTTTCCCAGGAGCCCTGCCCAGGTGGACTCACTGTGCGAAGCACATGGTGCGGAAGGGGTTGCTGAATGCTCTGAGGTCCAACCCAGGAAGGTCAAAGCTGTGTAAGCTTCTCTCCCTGCTTAGAGAGGACACATGCTCCCCCAGAGTCCTGACTGGCTTTGTCTGGAGTCGTTCCAGAGCATCACCCCAGTGACTCTGTGAAAATTGGTGTTAGAAGTGGGTGTGAAGGGTTGGGATCACAGAAACCCCCTTAGAAGCTGCCACCCGATGTGCCAACGCTACTCCTGCCTCTGTTTTCCTGCCCAAACAGCTTAGGACCTCAGTATCCTGCCAGGTCTGAGCCACGTGCCCCAAAAGCTATGGGCTTGCCTGGAAACAAGCAAGACGTATTCTTGCCTCTGGCACTCAGATGCTCAACTCCCAATGGGGTCAAACCCTGCATAAATGTGTTTTGCCCTGTATAAAGTTTATACAGGGCAAACTCATAGATGATTCGCACTCTGTAACAATGATAGAGAGATATGCACAGCTGCTTGCCCCACCGCACCAGGTACCAACACGTACTCCAGGTTAACTAATAAGTAAAAAGTGATTTTAATAAAGACAGGAAGTAGGATTTAAGTGATTCCAAGTAGTAACAGACAGAACAAAGTGAATTACTAAATAAAACAAAATAGAACACGTAGATCTAACACTAACACAGTAAAAAGCCTCACCCGCAGATGTTTCAGTGAATTTCTTCTTTCAGACTAAACTCCCTTTTAGTCTGGGTCCAGTTATCACTCACATCCCCTGCAGTCACTGTTCTCTATTCCAGCTTCCTTCAGATCTCCTTGAGGGGTGGAGAGACTGTTCTTTGAGCCAGCTGAAGACAAAATGGAGGAGTCTCCCCAGGGTTTATATAGACATCCTGTTATGGATGCAGACCCCTTCCTATGCAGAATCCAGTTGTAAAATGGAGTTTCAGAGCACGTGGTCCACTCACATGTTTGAGCCAGACTCCATTCGTAACCAGCCAGGCCACATTCCTGGGGAAGCTCGGGTGTGGATGGGCATCTACAAAGTTCATTGTTAGCTTGATTGGTTCTTGACTGGGATTAACTGAGAGTAGTCTTTCCTCAGAGAGCTGTTCAGCTACTTTCCAAAGTCTATTTACAACTAGCCAAGCACATAGCCAATGTTCATAACTTTGAATACAAAACAGACACATACATATAAACAGGAAGAACAGATCCAGCAGATCATTACCTTTACATAGATATGTTACATGGCCTGTGTAGCAAAACCATATTCCAGTAATGTCATACATATATTTATAGGCACCCCCCCATAAAGCCTTATGGGGTACATCGTCACAGTGGGATAAACTGCACCCCATGGACAGAGCATCCTGCAGTAAGTGACTGGGCAGTAGTAAAATGAAGGGGATGAGCGAAAGATTGGTGTGCTGAAGGCTCCGAGAGGTGAGGTTCCAGGAGGTGGAGGAGCCTATGGCTTAACCCTGAGAGAGAGTGGATTCCCAAGAAGGGCTCTCACACAGAAGTAGTTCCTCTAGGGGATCATGGGAAGCTGAGAGAGCACAGCCCTGTGAGTCTGCGACCACTGGGAACAGTGCGGAAATGGGCTGATTTCTGATTAATAAAGACATTGTAGAGCTGTGCAGAGAGAGGAGTGTGCACTGGAAAGTTTACTGAGGCACAGCTGACTACATTCAACAATGGAGGATCTCAGCAGTACTAGATGTCAGGATATCACATATTGCAGCCCAATGGAAAACATAATCCCAACTTTACATATAAAATGATGGGGTCTAAATTAGCTGTTACCACTCAAGATGGTAGGCAAGCACATCTTGCAGCATTAGAGGCTAGACACCAGAGCTTTTCCACAGGGCCAGCCTAGTTCCAATTCCAAGCCTTCCCAAAGGCTTTCCCCATCCTTAACCTGGGACAGCAATGGAGTGTCAAGGTTCCCTGAGGAATTGCCATCCCCACTGACCCCTGGATGGGTCCTTCTGCCTCTCAGCTCAGACATCGTCAGTTCATGCTGCCTCTGTCTCTCCCCTTCATACCTTCCCTGTCTCTCATGGCCCTCTGACTCCTTCAATCTCAGCTCCAAATCCATCTGTCTCAGATCCACTGGCAGGGCACCTGGTGGAGATCCCTTGCTGGTTGGGGACATGGGTCTCTGGGACACCCAGCTGTTCCCAGCATCTGTCGTGTCCCCAACTAGGTCAGGAACCATTGCATTCCCTGGGGCCGCTTGGCTGCTTCCAGCCACTCTCCTGGTCCCAGCTGGGTCATAAACAATCTCCTTAGAGTGATCCTCCTCTTTCAACTCCAATTTCCTCTGGCAATTCCTCAGGGAACCTTGACACTCCATTGCTGTCCCAGGTTAAGGATGGGGAAAGCCTTTGGGAAGGCTTGGAATTGGAACTAGGCTGGCCCTGTGGAAAAGCTCTGGTGTCTAGCCTCTAATGCTGCAAGATGTGCTTGCCTACCATCTTGAGTGGTAACAGCTAATTTAGACCCCATCATTTTATATGTAAAGTTGGGATTATGTTTTCCATTGGGCTGCAATATGTGATATCCTGACATCTAGTACTGCTGAGATCCTCCATTCAGTGATAGCCCTGCCCTTCCTGTTCCCTTTCTCCACTGAACCCCACCAGCCCATGCTTACTGTTCCCCAGGCCTCTCGCATTGTCTCTGGACCTGTCAGCAAGAAGCAGTGTCAGGGAGACTTTCTCTCTGTCTGGAGTTGTCACTTTCTGGGACATGCAGATCCAAATTCTCTGTTTCAGAAGCCTCTTTGATAATGAGTGTCTGGCTGGGTGTGTTCCCAGCAAAGATGGGAATAGTTAAATCCCTTATAAGCAGAGTGTTGTGCACCTTTGAGCACCTGGGAAGCTAGACTTGCGATTTTATTGGTTTTAAATGGGCTGGGGTTAAACTAATAGAATGTTTTTTGATGATAAATGGCCTATGAATTCACCTGATTTCCTTTGTTTTTTTCCCTTGAGCAGGGTTTCCAGTTTCCAAACCCTGTGTGATCTCCCAGCCGGAAGGAGGGGAAGAACCATGGGTCTTGGGCTCAGAGGAATGTGAGATCCTGAGAACTCCCTGCACAGATGAGGAAACATTAAACCAACTCAGACTCTGTAAGTGCCTGAGAGAAACAGCTGGGATTCCCCACAAAGACTTAGTGAGTTCTGTGAGTTTAGGGTGGTCCCTAGCAGATCTCACTCCTGGCTTCCTACAGATTATGAGTGACGTCTTGGCAGGAGTCCCTCCCTTCCTACTGAGAGTTTGGATGGGATGTGGACAGGGCCGGCCTTAGGGAAAATGGCATCCTGGGTGGAACATGCATTTTG
>ML677380.1:14504742-14526692 GCA_007922305.1 Dermatemys mawii
CAGAGAATCCACACAGGAGAGAGGCCCTATGAATGCAGTGAGTGTGGAAAAACCTTTAATCGCAGCTCAATCCTTATTAGGCATCAGAGAATTCACACAGGAGAGAGGCCCTATAAATGCAGTGAGTGTGGGAAAACCTTTAATCGCAGCTCACACCTGATTAAGCATCGGAGAATCCACACAGGGGAGAGGCCCTATCAAAGCAGTGAGTGAGGGAAAACCTTTTTTGGAGTTCAGCCCATTTTAGGCATCAGAGAATCTGCAAGGGAGATCAATACCATAAAACCCTCTGTCTATTAATACTTTACTTTTCCTGATTCCCACATAGTAACTTTTAAAGGTGATGGAACTGTTTGCAGCACCGTTATCCCTCAGCCTGTCCAGATGTGTGGCCCATTTTAGCCTTTTTCACTTCACACTCTTTTGAGGTCGACCTGTTTGTCCTTTCTATTAACTCCATTGTCCCATGAGTAATTGGAGTGTGCCCTTCCTACTGAGAACCAGGGAGCATCACGTTTATACCATTCCTCCTATTGCAACTTTATTGATAAGAGCCACCAATGATACAGATTATACGATTAACAGTTGTTTTCACGTTGCTCTGGGTTATGCTGAAGAGCAGTTATACTGAGAACTTTTCAAATTATATTTAATTGAAGAGGAGCAGGGGCAGGAAAAAGTGTCATTTCAGCCTCTGTGACACTGGAAGGAGATGGGGTGACTCAGAGATTCCCTCTTTCACCATCACTGTAGAACTCTTACCTTTTGGCTGAGCCATGCAGAGTTTATTTTCATCACATTGTATCCATCCACTTCTCAAAGTGTCATGTGATTAAGCATTCTCAGCTGTCTGTGATTGGAGATGATGCTTTGACTTCTTTAATCCTAAATCAGTCACTATGACTGGAGATGACAGTGTCAAAGACCTAGAAGGGGAATTTCAATGGATACTAAACACAGTTTGAGCATTTGGAGTTTAAATCCCAAGTTCCGTCTATTGGTAAAGCCACTTCTGGCAATGTGGCTCTTTTGTCCCCCATTATAGAGATCCTGGGATACTAAATATTTTGTAAATAACATAACTGACTATTGAGAAATTGCTGTGTGAAGCAGGTTTGAATGAATCAGAGGAGAATATGATGGGAGAATCTCTTGTCCTGATTCTGAATAATCAGATGTTACCTGCTCTAGAATTTCACTTGACACTTTCATTGTCATATATTCTCTCTGTGATGTGGATTTCTATCTTTCCTGACATCTGTTTAATTACCCAACAGGATATTAGTTCAGTTTGATAGGATGTAGCTCAGATTTATTAGAGAATTTAAGAAAAATGACCATTTGCTAGATTCATCATTTTTCACTTCAGTTTTGCTTTTTCCCCACCTCTCCGTGATGACATGGAGAAAGTTCAAGTGCAGTTCTGTCAATATTAGAGAACTCTCCAATTTACTGGACATGCTAACAAAGAAACAGTGGGGATTTAAAATCTCCACTCGGAAATGATGAAGAACAGCAGAACCCCAACTATCTGAAGGAAGTGCATATGATCATAGTGTAGTACAATTGTTTGTCAATATTGTCTCAGATGATCTGAGGAGAGAATTCCACGGTAAGTGATTTTGATCTGTGCAAAATGCCCATGTATTTAGTTTCCGGATCATTTGTAACCCAGGCCCTACAGAAGATCTCTGCTAGCTAATCCTATAGTAGGTAATGCTCCCCTTCATGATGCAGATGTTGAGGAAATAGCAGTGGGATTTTTGCTGAATTTATCCCTTGTAGGTGCTAAAAATGTGTATAAAATAAAATCAGTGTTGGAAATCTAATAGCGGCAGAAAAATAGATGTTTTTGAATAGAGACTCCAGCTTTGTTAATGTGTTACAGGTGCCATGTACAATCCATACCAAGCTAGTGCCATGCAAGCTCTGGCACTGGCAGGAAGCGGTGCAGGGTGCTGGGCAGAGGCCCTGGCAAACCAGCTGCTGGTCGATGTCTCTGTGGTATCATGGGTCAGTGAGTTCAGCTGTTAATCGAAAGAGGGGGTTATGTTCCCCACCGAAGTCATGCTCCTCGTGGGCTCCTCAAGGTCTGCTGGGAGCTGTGAAGCCCTCATTTGCCGCCACAAAGGCGTCCCTCTTGGACACTGGGGGTTCACCTGCTGGCTGGAAGAGTGTGGGGGGGAGCGTGCCACAAAAGCCCGTTTCCAAGCAGCCTCCCCATGGACTTCAGCTTAATTCAAGTGCAAAATCTTCAGATGACCCCATTTCGCTCCCTCCCTGCCTCCCCACAAGCAGCAAGGAAGAAATGGCTGAGACATGCTGGCTCAAAGACTGCCTCCCTCCCACTTCCCTGTTGGCTGCTCAAAGCTCTTCTCTTCAGCCCAGGCAGCCAGAGGTGCCGGGAAGATGCCTGGCAGACTGCGCCTTGCTTGAAGGCCCAGAGCAAAAAGAAAGAAGCGCATGCCTAGCAGAGAATGGTCTCAATCCATGAACTTCAAGTTACGGACCAGCAGACTTCCACTGCATGGCTCTGCTAGCTTTTCCAAGCACACTCTTTGGGCCTCAGCTGAACCTACTGCAGCCAAGAGGGATGGTTTAAAGGAAGCAAAATGTGGCCTTTGAGTCTCTCAAGTAGTCTTGAGGAGAGAAGGATTATAACCGTGGGGCGGGGGGAGGCGTGAACCACCATCCTTTCAGTTACCAGCCAAACACACTGAGCCACTGCACCACAGAAACACATGTCTGCTGTTACCTAGCAGCCTGCCTGTGCTAGAGCTTGCTGAGTGCTAGTGTGGGTGCTGGACGGTGGGTGCTGGATACTGTTACTCAAGAGGCAGCAGAGTGGTGCAGCAGAAGCAGGCTGGGCCTGTAACCCAGAGGTCAATGGATTAAAAACATCCTCTGCTAGACATGTGCTTGGGTGTTTTTGCTCTGGGCCTTCAAGCAAGGCCATGACCAGCAGAGCGCCAGGAGCCTAGGCCGTGAGGCAATAGGACGCTGAGGCGGTGGCCTGCCAGGGAGCTCCCCAGCACCTCTGGCTGCCTGGGCTGAAAGCAAGAGCCAGGCCTGTGCGTGGTGAAGGCCTCCTGTCCCGACCTAAGGCAGCAGCGCTTCCTCGTCCCTTTTCCCACCACACTGGCAGGCGGCTGCTGTGGGAGAACATCAGGGAGGCTTTTGGGACGCCAGGCAGCTCTGTGTGGCTATCGGAAAAGAGCCGAGGCTCCCAACTTGACCTGCCATTGACTCACATGACTCTGTGCTCCATCAGCCCGGGGGGGCGTGACTCAGGCTCGGGCAGCATGGCCACGCTTCCATGACGAAGCACGAGACAGGTCAAGAGCTTTGTGCAGCTGTAACGATGCTGCTTTTGTTGGGACACTTCTCAGAGTATCAATTCAGGACGCATTGCTTAGAGCAGGGCAGTTATAACCTGAGGCTGGGTTTCCTTTACTCTAAAGGCTACCAAACCAGCCAAAGAGAGAGGACTGTGGGTTTACCCTACTGGCTAACCATAAGTCACACAAGTAATTTCCTTAGACACTCCAGTTTCCCGGTATAACCACCGGTGCCACTCATTAAGGGGATGACTGGGTATGAAATCCAATAGCCCAGTAAAAGCAAAAAGAGTCTACTGATCCCAAAGGACCAAGCCCCAGACCCAAGTCAATATACACATTAGTCTTACCCACTAATCACGTCGATGCCAATCCCTTAGAATCTGAAAACGAAAGCTTCATTCATAAAAGAAAAAAGATAGAGCAGAGAGCTAAAATTGGTTACATTGAATCAATTACATACAGAAATGGAAAAATTCTTGGTTCAGACTTGTCACAGTGATGGAGTAAACTGCAGGTTCAACTCAATTCTCTGCAGCACATTCACAGACAATACCAGTCATTCAGTCCTTTGTTCAGCCCTTCAGTTTGGAGCCAAGTCCCTCCAGAGATCAGAAGCAGGAGTGGTAGATGGGGACCAGATGTCCCGATTTTATAGGGACAGTCCCAGTTTTTGGGTCTTTTTCTTATATAGGCTCCTATTACTCCCCACTCCCTGTCCCGATTTTTCACATTTGCTGTCTGGTCACCCTAAGGAGTGAAGACAAAAGGGAGGGGTTTCCAGGGCCTTTTATATTTCTTGTCCGTGGAAGGACACTCCTCCATTCTGACTGGAAAATCACAGCGATAAGGTGGAGTCTGGAGGCAAATGGGCAGGTCAAATGTCCGCACATGACTCAGTTTGCTGGCTATTGTTTACATGTTATTTGAACGTTCCCAGGAAAGCTCAGATGTGGATTGGCATCTCCCAAAGTTCATTGTCTGTTAAGTCTTTGTTGATCGGGCACTTGCTTGGAATAGTCCTTTCTCAAGAAGCTGACCAAATGCATCACTGAGGCTCCTTGGAATCAAATACATTTGAGCTACAAGTACATAGGCCATGTTCATAACTTCAAATACAGAAATGGTACATGGATACAGCTAGTATAATTATAACCAGCAAAACATAACCTGGTCCTATACACCTCACACAACAACCTTAGTACAATATTTGCTGCCAATATATAACAGTGGGGCAACAATGATCGATACGGTCCCAGTTCATATTAATAACATCTCAGCAGCCTACAGAGAAGTGGGAAGGAGGCAGTTTTCGAGCTGGCGCATCTCGTCCAGTTCCTCCCTGTGGCTTGGGCAGAAGCAGAAGGAACAAAATGTGCCAGGCTGAAGGTTTTGCGCTTGGCCTTGAGGATTAAGCCTGCGCCTGCAGCCTGGGGGCTGGATTTCTGAGGCGCATCCAGCGCACTCTTCTGGCCACCAGCTGAAACCACTGAGGGCAACAGGGATGGTTTCCAGGCAGCAAAAGGGGCCTTTGAGGCTCTGAGCAGTTCTTTAAGAGCCAGGGGTCATTGATGTCCCTGGATGGGCTCAAACCACCAGCCTTTTGGTTAACAGCCAAACACGCTGACCCATTGTGTCACAGAGACACACTGTTGTTAGTGCCAAGGCTGCTCCCTCACACCCTGCACATCTGCCTGGCAACACTGCAGCTCACAAGGCGCTTGTGTGGATGCTGGCACGGGCAGCCAATTATCCGAGTCCATGGTGCCTGGGCTCCAGCAATATTCAGGGCCCAGGGGCCCAGCTCCACCAATGTTTAGAGCTAGGTCTCTCCCCTGGCCCCGCCTGTCACCCCACCCATCTCCCCGAGTGTCCCCGGCCCCTCCTTGCTGCCACGGCACCTCCCTCTGCTCAGGAGCAGAGCATCCCCATCTCTCCCCTGCAGCTTCACGCTACCTCCCTGCATCAGCTGCCATCGCAGGGTCCTAGTGCCCCCATCTGCTACTGCCAGGGCAGGCTGACCCTGAGCCTGCCCATCCCCCTCAGACTCTTTCATTTTCCGATGGGACCTTCCACCAGCATAAGGGGCTCCCCACCCGCAGTCAGCGATCCTGCCCCAGGCTGTGCAGGCTATTCCTCTGACCCACTCTGACACCAGCCGCAAATGGGGTACACCAGGAATTGCATTGACCGGATTTACGTGAAGGAGACACGTTGAAAGCCCAGTGCAGGGAGGTGCCAATGGACTGTTTGGATCATGCAGCTCTCACCGTGTGCCTCAATTCCCTGAACCAGGCCAGAGGATACTGGAAGCTGAACATCCAGAGCTTGCCAGATAAAGGAGGGGACAGGGAGTCCGGATGGTGTTTGCAGAACGGGAAAGCATCAGAGAGGTCTATGGCAACCAGGGTGATTCGTGGGAGTCAGTGAGGGAGGAGCTGGCAGCCTTGTTCGAGGGGTCGAGCAAACACCACAACCTTTAATAAACCAACAGTGCCAAGTCCTGCAGTGTTGTGTGAGATTTCCACCAGACCATCCAGGCAGGGGAGCGTGTCAGCGGGTGACTGTATGACCAGATGAAGCGACAGCCGGCTGAGCTCCAGGAGATGAGTCTGAAGCTGGCTGATATGAGTGGGACACCGAGTGAAGGGAGGGGCAGCCTCCCCAGACATTTCTAAGTCCTGCAGGGAACAGAGACAGAGCAGGGGGATGTGGGGACTGAGGGCAGGACACACAGATATAGTAGAACAGGACTATAGTTGATGGAGGAGGAGAGAATGTTCTGCCAGAGGAAGCTGTTGGTGGGAAGCAATAAATGCTGAGTACAAGCCAGGCAGCTGAGAGTCATGGGGGTCCAGGGAAAAGATTTACCTGCAGGTCCCGTGCTGTAATGGTCAGCACTCAAGACTCTGAATCCTGCAATCTCAGTGGGACCTCTGGGCAGTAATTTAATTTGCTCCAGACCCTTGGAGTGGAATGTACGAGCTTATCTTTCTCTGGGTGAGTTGGTCATCTTTTTCCTCCTGTAGGGCAAGTGATGCGCACTGCAGATAGGTTTTTGAGCCAGCTGGTTCAACAGGATGGCTTCTCTAGGTTGGGTCCTAGAACTTAACAGTCTGGCTAGAGATTCCTGGGGGTTGACCTGCTGGTTGTGTTTCTTATGCTTCACCTGATGTCCACAACTTTGGTCCCTGCATCTGCAGCTGCCATGCTCTTCCTCTTGCCCACATGGCACTTGAAAAAAGGAGGGCCAGGCTCAATACTCAGGGGTAGGCAGGAGGGAGGAAGAGTCCCAGGCTGGAGCCCAGCTCACCTTTCCTCCTCTGGGCACCTGGAGCAGAAGCAGCTGGTGCTACAACTCCAAGGGAAGATTTGAAAGCCACCGAGCAATGACAGGGAGGACCATGCTGATGTGTGATGAGCAGACAGTCATAAGACACCCAGCTGCCATGTTCTCTGCCATGCCAAACACCCACAGAAGGCCACCCCCAGACCAGCATGCTGGACACCTGCTGGTGCTGTGTGGCAGACAGACCCACAGGCACAGGAGCAGGCCTAGAAAGTGCAGTCTCAGGCTGGAAGGAAGCGCCGTGGGCCCAGTGCTGAGGAAGCCCAGAGGGAGAGCAGCAGGTATGGGTGGGGGAAAGAGAGAGAAGCAATGAGTACAGAGTAAAGGTGTAAAGGAGAGTGTGGTCCCACTATTGTGGCAAAAATCTGTGGCTTATACATTACCCAGGTGGAGTTGGTTAGCAAAAGAATCTGAGTCCCCGCACTCACCCTTACCCAGACACCCGCTGACCTCGAGGACGCTCTTTCTACTCATGTGTGGCGGAGTCCTTGGTACCCTGACAAGGTGGCGCCCAGGATTCCAGGCGGCTCGACACTCAAACTTGTCATGGTCGCTTAGAACAGGGGTGTCTCCACTCTGGGTGTCTGACTCCCTGGGAGGGAATCCCAGAGGAGTTGTAGCCATGTCCATCCCAAGATATGAGAGAAACAAGGTAGGGGAGGTAATATCTTTTACTGGCCAAATTAAGTTGGCGAGGGAGACAAGCTTTTGAGCCACACAGAACTGAATCACCTGCAGGTCTCTGTGTGACTTGAAAGTTTGTCCCTCTCCCCACCCCACAAGTACAAACACTTGTCTCTACCTGCTCTCAGCCCCAGTAAGGATTCTTTGGGGGGGGGGGGTCACTCCTTGTTTTTATCAACCTAGGGGGCTGGGAGAAGCACAATTATTGGGTGCTCCAGTGTCACAATTGGCTAGCACAGAGTGCTTCTAGAGCAATAGCTGTAAGAAGATATACTGAGGTTGTGAGTTCAAGCCTCAGCTGAAGCACTGGCTTTATTAACTACATGGCTGCACCCCTCATTTGGCCCCTTGGAAAGGAGAATTCCAGCCCAGGGACACTGAGGAGGGGAGGAGTCAAAATGCTCCTTCAATTATTACCTCCTGTCCAGAGTGCAGGTCAGGATCTACAACCCTTTACCCCCAACAGCCCCTGTGCCAGGGTCCCTCAAGCAGAGCCCAGAGTCCTGCCCATCCTTTGATCCTTGACTCACATCCTGGGGAGGGAGAGGAGCAAGGTAGCCATTGGTAGAGGGTTTCCCTTCCCCCACCCACTTCCTGGGCCTGGTCACCCAGACACCGAGCAGCAAAAGACCAGCAGTCTGAAGTGCAGACAAAGGGATGTTTATTGGGTTTAGTTTCCAAGCAAGCACCTTCTGAAGCCCTTCACCACAGTCAGGCTTATCTCTATCCGCTGTCACTGATAGTCTGTTCCCTTCCCAGCTCTGATACGGCAGAGCACTTACCCCATGTCCCCCATCCCAGCTTCCACACTGCAGAGTGTTTACCCCAAGTCCCCTTTCTGAACTCTGACACCACAAAGCCTTGACTGTGTCTCTGTTCCCGTTCCCCACTTAGCAAACATGATTCCAATTTCCCCTTCCAGTTTGTCCCCAGTTTCTATAGTAACAGTCTCAGCTACACCTTAACCAATCATCTTACTGAAATTTAACTAACCAGTCCTAACAGAATTCTCTCACCAGTTATATCCCACTCCTTTAATTAACTTACACATAGCAAAATTAATTGTACAGCAGAGAGAAACAATGAGTGAACCAGACAGATTGCCAATAGAAAAGTGGGGGCCATAAAGATAAAACATACAGAGATGAGGGTTTCACAACAACCACCACTGAGAAGTGATTTCTTGCCAGACAGGACCCTCTCTTGGGATCAGTTTCTTTATCTGGTGGTGGTGTTAAGAAAATGATTGTTAGGAAAATGTAACTTAGAATGTTGTAGTATGATTTTAAAATAACCTTAGACTTATAATCTCACTCCCTGTATATGTACTATTGACCCCTAGTTTAACATGCATTTTAAACTTGCATTCACCCTGTCACAGCTGTGCAGGCATCATAGTGTCTGAGTACCTCTAAGTGTTTTGAACCTCCTGTTTACCAGACATGTAAATGAAATAGATTAAGACCAACAATGGATGTAATAGCCATTAAGTGTTCCCACCTGTGTAAGTGGATTGAAAGTCCCCCTCCCTTATCAACACAGGGGTATAAAATATCCTCACACATGTATTGAGTTGGGCCAGTTGTTCGGGTGATAACCCCTTCTGACTCCTTATTGCTTGCAATAAATCTTGTTTTTCCAGAAGTCTACTGAGTTATGCCTGTCCTTTGAGGTGTATTGGACTGAACTCCAAAGGAAATAAGCAGTTTTTGCAACAATAGTACATACTCAGGGAGTGAGATTATAAGTCTAAGGTTATTTTAAAATCATACTACAACATTCTAAGTTACATTTTCCTAACAATCATTTTCTTAACAACTCCTTCCTCTTTAAAGATGATTTCTTCTACATTCTATCGGGGAGCAGAGCTAGCTTAGCTCTCCTGGGCGGGGTTTGTTGACATAACAATGGAATACAATTGATAACACAACAAAAACACAGTCCTATAACTAATACTATTAATACAAAATAGATTCCTCCCTTTATGAGAGTTTTTATCCAGTCATCAACATTAGGCAACCATGACCAAAAATCAAAACCTTGAGTTTGCTTTATCCCATGTACTAGTTCCTTTAAGTTGTATAAATCCTTTTCAATAGAAGTTTTCTTATCAGTAATATTAAAACAACAAAGGCCAGTAAACTCAGAACAGCTGTGTCCCTGTCTGAGAAGCAGATAGTCAATAGCAAGATGATTTTGTAACATTCCCTGCCTGACTTCTCCCATTTCCTAGTTAAGATGGGCCAAGATAGAGGAAGTTAGGTTCAAAGCCTTGGCTACTGTGCAGGCTAGGTGGACTATAGCATGGTAATTATGCATTGCCATTCCAGGCACGCCAATGAGAGAGAAAATGAGGGCGTCTGCTTCTCTCTCTGAGAATAGTGTAACGTCTGACTTACAGGAGGGGTCCAATGGTATGTTTCCCCGTCTATATCTTTTGGTGTTATGTTGGGGAACAGGGACAATAAGGGGTGCCACTCTCCCTACTGTGCAGGGCCCACCCGAGCTGTTAGCTGGTAAATATGAATAAGCGGTGCGCCCACAAAGGAAAAACCATCCAGGGGGGAGAAGCATGGGTGCATAAGCAAATGACTGAGTAGTGGTCTGATTACAGACCAACTCTTTGTTTGTAAGATCATGAATATACTGAGTGGCACCTTCAAAAGTGACACACTGGGCAGCTGGTGTTACATTTGCAACCAAAAATGAAAACATCTTGGCAGATGGGCTGCTCATTATTTGGCCCATTTCATACAAATCATCATACGTCATCGTTTTGGCAAAATTTTTAAGTGTGTGTAATTTTTCAATGTGGAAGGGGTTGTACTAATGCCAAGAAAACAGTATCTTTGAGTAATAGCCCACAGGTTTCCAGGTTGGGCCTACCGGCTGAGTTAGAACTCCCGAAGCAATGCCCTTATTCTCATGTACGTAGAGTCTATAGGGCTTGCGCTCATTAGGAATCATGAGAGCCGGAGGCTGCATTAAGGCTGCTTTTAACAGTTCAAAAGCATGCTGACGCTCACTAGTCCATTTCCAATTTGTGAGGCCTTCCTTAGTGAGAGATTCATATAAAAGTTTAGCCTTGTTACTATAGTCTGGGATTCATAGTCTGCAGAATCCAGTCAGACCTAAGAAGGCTCGTAGTTCTCTAGGGTTGGTTGGGGCAGGCATATCTTGAATTGCCCTGATTCTCTCTTTGCTGAGAGCTCGTACCCCTTTCTCAATTTCATATCCCAGGAAGGTAACCTTCGGTTGGCATATCTGGGCTTTTTCCCGTGAAACTTTATACCCCTTCTCCCCTAGAATATTTAGCAGAGACTCGGTTGCTCTTTTCCCCACTTGCAGATCAGGATTGGCAATTAACAAGTCATCAACATACTGGAGCAAGGCAATCTCTGAATGCTGGCTTTTCCAGTTTTCTAAATCTTTCTGCAATGCTGTTCCAAAAAGATAGGGGGATGACACAAAACCTTGAGGTAAAACAGCCCACATTAACTGAGTCTTATAGTGAGTTTCTGGGTCCTCCCATTCAAAAGCAAACAATTTCCAGCTTTCCTTTTCTAATGGTATTGAGAAGAAAGCATCCTTTAAATCCAACACTGTAAAAACAGCTGCTGCAGGCAGAATCTGTGTTAGAATGGTGTGAGGGTTCGGGACCATAGGGTGGTCTACAATAACCTTTTTATTTATTGCTCTTAAGTCATGCACCAATCTATAGGTACCATCTGGTTTAGGCACTCCCAATACGAGGGTATTGAAAGGGGATGACCCCTCCACTAGCCAGCCCCACTGCTTGAATTTTTCGATGAGGGGCTTTAAACCCAGACGAGCTGCTTTTGACAAAGGGTACTGTTTTACACAGACAGGGCTTTCTTTTTCTTTTAGTGGTATTTTCACAGGGGATACAGATGTCACCCTTGGAGGGTTTCCATCTGCCCATACATCAGGGTTTATTCCTTCTAAGGCTTCAATGCTCCCTGTGCAGGTAGTTGACTCCTTGTTAAAGAGGGCCATTTGATAGTTTGAACCCTGTTTTCCTGGTAGGTGTACTACAATCTGTACTACAATCTGTTTGAAACCTGTTTTCCTGGTAGGTGTACTACAATCTGTTCTCCTTGGAAAAAGATTTCAACTTGTAGTTTGGTTAGGATATCTTGTCCTAACAGAGCAACGGGGCATGTAGGTGAAACAATAAAGGCATGCTCTAGCATATTGTCCCTGATTTTTGTAAGCAAGGGCTTATATACAGGCAGTTTACTCTGTTTTCCCTCAGTTCCTTCTATTATTACATGTTTTCCGCTTTCTTCAGCAGAAGGGGGTTTTGCAGGGATCATAGAATACATAGCCCCGGTATCCACTAGAGCTTTATATTCCTTGCCACCCACCCTTATCTGTACCATGGGATCTTCCCTGTAAGAGGGGTTTTGACTTTTCCAATTAAATAAGTCCGTGGTAGTAAAGGGGGCATAGAGGAAAGATGTTCGGCCAGTGGGGGACATTACTTCTCGCATGGGGCAGGCTCGGTTTATTAAATCATGACTTCGGGTATTTGATGCAGGTCCCGTGTGACGGCTTGGGGAAAGGGGGTCAAATTCAGCAATTATGTCACTGATTCCATTTGCTCCCCCTTGGGTGGGACTGTCCTCTGGTGTCAGGGGACTAGCCAGTTGAACAGGGCTAGTAACAGACGGAGATGGGCCAGTTGGACCACTTCCTGAGGGAATGGGGGTGGGTGGCCTATAATGGGGGGCTGATGGCATTACAGTCTCGACACAAGCATCCTCTGCAGGCTCGCAGAGAATAGCCGGACGAGGCTTGGGAACCCCTAGGCGCATTTGTTTACATAATTTAGAGGCACATTTAATAAGCCAGGGGGGCCGATCCTGACATACTGTTAGCCAACAATCAATATAGGGGAACTGGTCCCAGCGTTGATTTGTGACCACCGTTTTATAAACCTTAGTTGTGAGGTCTACATCAAAGGACCCTGAATCGGGCCAACCAAGACCGAACGTTGTCCATTCCAACTGACAAAACATAATCAGCTCATCTTTAGTCATCTTAATACCATGATTACTCTTAAATTTACCAAAGTTACGTAACATACAACCCAAGGAAAAGGCGGAATCTTCCATTCGGGAGCGACCCGATCCCATTGCTATACCAAATGATTCACAAGGAATCTACAAACGGCGAATTAATACAAAAGTACTAAAATCACCAAACAAATTAACAATGAGAGTAATGGAGATACTTACACCGCTCTGTTTCCCAGGCGCCTACCAAACTCCAGAAGCCTCTGGTCTTGCCTGATTTGTAGGGACTCACATTTTAACATTCCGGGTATCACCGCAGGTCGGGTTAGAGTTAGGACGGGCAAAAACTGCCTGGTGCGCACTATCCTTCCTCTGGTCGGTCTGTGGTGATCCCGAAGTCGTCCAAAGGCTGTCCCATCTGGGTCGCCAGAATTGTTGCAAAAACTGCTTATTTCCTTTGGAGTTCAGTCCAATACACCTCAAAGGACAGGCATAACTCAGTAGACTTCTGGAAAAACAAGATTTATTGCAAGCAATAAGGAGTCAGAAGGGGTTATCACCCGAACAACTGGCCCAACTCAATACATGTGTGAGGATATTTTATACCCCTGTGTTGATAAGGGAGGGGGACTTTCAATCCACTTACACAGGTGGGAACACTTAATGGCTATTACATCCATTGTTGGTCTTAATCTATTTCATTTACATGTCTGGTAAACAGGAGGTTCAAAACACTTAGGAGATCTTCAAAACAGGAGGTTCAAAACACTTAGGAGATCTTCATAAACAACCAACCTTCCACACTGACTTTACTAAAATAAGACAGGAGATCTACATTACACACTTCACCTTTCTATAAAGGAAAAAGGACTATAAGCTGTCTAAAATCCTACCTGCCACATGGGGTCACAACAGTGGTACCCCTAACTCACTCAGCAACATTGTCAATCTATCCAGCTACACACACAACCCAGCAGAAGAGTCTGTCCTATCTCGGGGACTCTTTTTGCCCCACTACCCCCACAAACATGATACAGTTCTGCAGTGATCTAGAAGTGTACTTTTGCCATCTCCGAGTCAAAGAATACTTTCAAGACAACATGGAACAGCGCAGTGATACACAGACACCCTCCCAACAGCACAAGAAGAAGAACTCCACATGGACTCCTCCTGAGAGTTGAAATGACTATCTGGACCTATACATAGAATGCTTCCGCCGACATGCACAAGCAGAAATTGTGGAAAAACAACAATTGCTTGCCTCAGAACCTAAGTCGTGCAGAATGCAATGCTACCCACAGCCTCAGAAACAACCCTGACATTAGAATCAAAGAAGCTGATAAAGGAGGTGCTGTTGTTATCATGGACAGGTCTGACTACTGAAAAGAGGCTACCAGACAACTCTCCAATACCAAATTCTACAGGCCAATTCCCTTAGATCCTACTGAGAAACATACTAAGAAACTGCACCATCTACTCAGGACACTTTCCGCACTAACACAGGAACAAATTAACATACCCTTAAAGCACCGACTGGGGTTATTCTATCTACTACCCAAGATCCACAAACCTGGAAATATTGAATGCCCCATCATCTCAGGCATTGGCACTCTCACCAAAGTACTGTCTGGATATGTGGACTCTCTACTCAGACCCCATGCCACCAGCACTCCCAGCTATCTCCATGACACTACTGATTTCCTGAGAAAACTACAATGCATTGGTGACCTTCCAGAAAACACCATCCTAGCCACCATGGATATAGAGGCTCTTTACACAAACTTCCCACACATAGATGAAATACAAACAAACAGTCAGGAACAGTATCCCTGATGCTACAGCACAAGTGGTTGCTGAGCTCTGTGACTTTATCCTCAAACACAATTATTTCAAATTTGGTGACAATATATACCTCCAGATCAGTGGCACCTCTATGGGCACCCTCATGGCCCCACAGTATGTCAACACTTTTATGGCTCACCTGGAACAACGCTTCCTCAACTCTCGTCCATTCATGCCCCTTCTCTACATATGCTACATTGAGGATATCTTCATCATGTGGACCCATGGGAAGGTAACTCTGGAAGAGTTCCACCATGATTTCAACAGCTTCCACCCCACCATCCACCTCAGCCTGGACCAGTCTACATGGAAGGTCCACTTCCTAGACACTACAGTGCAAATAAGTGACGGCCACATTAACACCACCCTATACCAAAAACCTACTGACAGCTATGCCTACCTTCATGCCTCCAGCTTCTATCCCAGACACACCACGTGATCCATTGTCTAGAGCCCAGCACTGAGATACAATTGTATTTGCTCCAACCCCTCAGACAGAGACCAACACCTACAAGATCTCCACTAAGCATTCTCAGAACTACAATACCAATGTGAGGAAATAAGGAAACAGATCAACGGAGCCAAATATGTACCCAGAAGCCCCTGCTGGAAGACAAGCCCAAGAAAGAAAACAACAGAACACCACTGGCCATCACCTACAATCCTCAGTTAAAACCTCTCAAACGCATCAGTGATCTACAACTCATCCTGTACAACGATCCCTCTTTCACAGGCCTTGGGAGGCAGGCCAGTCCTCACCCACAGACAACCCGCCAACCTCAAGCATATTCTCACCAGCAACAGCACACCGCGCTACAACAACTCTAACTCAGGAACCAATCCATGCAACAAACCTTGGTGCAAACTCTGCCCACATATCTACACCAGCAACACCATCAGAGGACCTAACCAGATCAGCCATACCATCACCAGTTCATTCACCTGCACATCTACCAATGTAATATATGCCATTATGTGCCAGCACTGTCCCTCTGTACATCGGCCAAACTGGACAGTCCCTACGAAAAAGGATAAATGGACACAAATCAGATATTAGGAATGGCAATATACAAAAACCTGGAGAAGAACACTTCAGCCTCCCTGGACACACAACAACAGATTTAAAGGTCACCATCCTGCAGCAAAAAAACTTCAAGACCAGACTTCAAACAGAAACTGCAGAGCTGCAATTCATTTGCAAATTTGATATCAACTCAGGATTGAACAAAGACTATCAATGGCTAACTAACTACAAGAGCAGTTTCTCTTCTCTCGGTGTTCACACCTCCAGATCAGCTGCTAGAAGAGGACCTCATTCTCCCTGATTAGAGATAACGAGGTGGTTCAGCCTGATTGAACTAACCTCGTTATCTCTAACCCAGGGGTCTCCAAACTTTTTGAGATGAGGGCCATGTTAGATTTTTGAAGAGGCTTCGTGGGCACTACCGTGGCCCCCACTTTGCTCCTCCGGCCACTGCCGTGACCCTGTCCCCTTTGCTCCTCTGGCTGTGCCACTGGGGCACTCACCCTTTTGCTCCTCCAGCCGCACCGTGGGGGCACTCACCCTTCGGCACATGGGGCTGCCAGCAGCAGCTTGCACAGTTGGGGACAGCAGTGGCTTGTCCACATGCCTGCTCAGCTGAGGCTGTGGGGGCAGACAATTCAACACCGTGGGCCGGATCTGGCCCCTGGGCCATAGTTTGGACACCCTGCTCTAACCTGGTCCTTGCCTCTTATTTATACCTGCTTCTAGATACTTCTGCTGCATACATCTGAAGAAGTGAGTATTAGCCCATGAAAGCTTATGCTCCAGTACTTTTGTTAGTCTTTAAGGTGCCACAGGACTCTGTTACCTGTATTGATTCTCTGATGCCTAATAAGGACTGAATAGTAACATAAGTTTTTCCCACACTCAGTGTATGTAGTTTCTCTCTTTCCCCTGAGGATTTCCTGCTGTGTTGCAATATCCTTCATGTATTTCCTCTCAGAGAACTCAGCAGGACATTTACCCACTTTCTCCACTGGCTGGTTTTCCTGCTCTCTTTCTGGTCTGTGCTGAATCTCACAGGATTTTATTTGCTCATAACTCCTGGACACATTCCTTTTCAATCTTTGCAATAATACTCCATATTTATCCACTTGCTCATCAATTTCCTGGTGAGATTTCTCTTCCTTTCTCTCACATAGCATTGCATCACCTGCTGAGATAAGGACAGAAACCTCAAAGAGGGATGGAGAAGGGAAGATGAAACCAAAACAAGTGCTAGAGAGGTCAAATAAAAATCAGGAACTGAACTCCCCCAAACAGGCGAGAGGATGGGATCAATTTGGCTTTCAAATGCCATCCAAATTCACTGGAGGAAAGGAGGATGCTACTGATGTGTGCTAGGATCTACAGGAAGCCATGAGCTAAATTTACCCTGAAGGATACCACTCCTACAAGGGACAATAATGAACTGAGAGACCTCCCAAGGGCTTTGTAGGGCATCCCAGATGTTTCCTTCAGGCACTTACAGATTCTAAGTTGCTTTAATGTTTCCTCACCTGTGCAGGGAGCTCTTCGGTTTGGTCTTTCCTCTGAACCCTGGAGGTCTGGGACCCATGACTTTTCCCCTTGTTCCAGCTGGGAGATTAGATCAGGTTTGGAAACTGGAAATCCTGCTCAGAAGAAAGAAAACAAAAGAGTTCAGTTAATTTCAATAGACTTTGTCATAAAAACATTTATTAACTTAACTTCAGTATTAGTGTGACTTGGTGTGCCTGGGGCAGTCCTCACTGAAAATGCCAAGATCAGGAAAAGATGAAAAAGGGAAAGCAGATGCTCCCAAAACTGGTGGTTAACACTGAAATTGAAGTCACCGACCAGTCAAAAACTGTGCTTCTGATCCCCCACACTGGTTATAGAGAAGCTGAAAAAATATATCAGCCACCTTTATTGCATTCCAGTTCTCTGAGTCCCAGTTAGTACAGTCAGAGGTTATTAAAAAAAAACAACTCCTCCTCTCCTCTCATAAACAAAATGTTCTTCTGATCGCAAAGGGTAAGCCATATTACCAGATCAGTACAGGTTTGGATCTTACCCAAAATACCACACTGCCAGCCAATCTTTTAGCACGCAAATTAAAGGTTTCTTATAAAAGAGAGAAAGAGAGAAAGAGAGAAAAATAGGGAGTTGTTAAATGGAAAATCAGTCAGATATAATCAGTTTCTGAATGTTTCAGGTTCTCAGCAGTATTGGCAAGTTGTTGCCCTGAAAGTCTGTCTGGAACACATCCACAGCTTGGGATGGGTCATTCAGTCCTTTGATCAAGGCTTAAGTTGATCCAGAGGTATGAAGAGGAATTGAAGATGAAATGGAGATGATGAAGCTGCCCTTTATATTCCTTTTGCCATGTGGCTTGCACTTCCTGTGTCCCAAACACAAGCTTCACAGCACATGGCATGGAAAAGCCTTGGAGTTCTCAGTACACAGGCATAACCCTGCATGTCTTGCAGACTCAATAGGTTTATCCCCTTAGTCCTTTCCATCAGCTCATTGTACTGCTGATGATCCTGGATGGGCCATCAAACAGGCTAGACAGTGCTGATACCAATATATCTGGGGGTGTCACCCAGAATCAATGCACAAGTCAGGAAATACAGATATACCCTACATATCTATAACTCACAATACAAAGGTGATACAAAGATAGAAACAAAATTATACTACTTGAAAATCAAAACATTTTCACTGACACCTTCCATGGCATATATAGTATGATTCATTATCATACTGGTATTAATAAGACAATAAAGCATCACTATTCCATACAGTATCACACTTAGTAAATGAGTGAATTCCCAGGGCTAGCTCCCAAGGTCCTTTAAGATGCCAAACAATCTGCTTATGAGGGATTGAAATACCCACATATCTTCTGGGAACATGCAGACAGACACTGTGTTAGTCTGTACCCCTATGTTCACTCTTCTAGAAAATTATGATCCATTTTGTACATAGTATGGTTTGTGAGGTATCATTTGCAAATGTATAATCTACTGAATATTATACTCCTGATAAAATGAGAAGCAACACTGTACACAAAGTTAAGAGATTTTACTGTATGATATTACTGAAAAAGTTACAATTCTGAGGAACATCCACAGACCAATTCCCTGGAGATAGCAAGGCAAAGAGCTGGTCAAATAGACATTCTCCGGCAGAAGGAAGGTGTGAAGACATTTACATTCCATCACAGGGACCATGGGAAGCTCATGTCTACAACAGACAGCCTGTCACCATGACTCAGCTGAGAACTGAAATTGTTTCTAGTCCAAAGGACTGAATTATAAAAAGGGATGAGGAAAATGCTTGAGACTCTCTGTCCTCTCCCTCTGCTCATGATAACTTTTGAAGAACTGAACTTGGGTGGCAGGGGCAGGCTAGGGGAGAGTCCTAGCTGAAAGGAAAGGCAGCCTGTCTCAGCATAGGTGAGAGAAACATTTGCTTTGAATCCATTTCAGCTTGTTAACTAAGATGTTAGTTTGTGTTTTTTAGCTTGCATTTCTTTTGTAAACAATTCTGACTTATATGCCTCATTATCTGTAGTCACTTAAAAAAATTTCAGTAGTTAATTTTGTTTTATTCTGTGTAATCCTGGGTGAGATTCAATATTTTAGAGCTGGACCTCCCTTCTCTGGATACTCCCAGCCAGCATTCAAGGACACAATGAGTGCCTGTGTGATAAATAACCCTGGACCAGCAGCTCTGACTCCAGCAGCCTGCTTGTTAAACTGAAAGCACATTCTGGTGTGGGCGAAGCAGGCTCAGGGTTTCAGAGAAGGGCAGGGGTAGGAAACTTCTGTTCCTTGTGCTGGACCTAACCCCCAGTTTTACTTGAGCAAACAGGTGATATTTGACACTGTGTGATACTGCTCCTGTGCTCTGTTCCCAAAGTGTTCTGCAGTGGGGGATGGTCACTGTGTGTAGTGTGTGTGTCACTGGCATATTGGGTTGATGCTGAAATGGAAAAGTGCAAAGGTGGCATTGTGGGGCTGGCATGAACCTATTTTCTTAATTTCCCCTTCCAAGAACCGAGGGGACAGGGATCCTTACCCAGCAAGCTCACATTCTCATAATTCTCCTGCATGACGTCTCTGTAGAGGGCTCTCTGAGCGGGGTCCAGCAGACCCCACTCTTCCCTGGTGAAATACACAGCCACCTCTTCAAAAGTCACTGGCCCCTGAAAGAGCAAGAGTCCAACACTCAATACCTGCTCCCCCACTCACAACCCCACTATTTGTGGGGGAGAAATGGAAGCTATGGGTGGATTACAGTCAATGGAGTCCCACCCCGACCCCACTCAGAGCATCCAGGAAACACCAGGGTGAAGGGATGAAGAGAGAGCCCCTCCTCTCTCCCAGCAGATCCATCACATACCTTCTAGCCACAGACTGATACAGGATATGGAGCCCCTAGCAGGGTTCAGGGAGAACTCCCTGATACGAAGCCGAACACCCTCCTCATTGTGAGGACCTGTATATGAAGGGAGGGGAATCTCCCCTAAGTCTGACTGGTGGGTGCCCCCTTCCTATCTCCACTACTAGGAGTTTGGTCAGTTTTCCTAGCCTCATGTAGGTGGGTTATTTTCTGTTCAACAAATTAGAGCATTTCCACCTCCCAACCACATGGATCTGTTCCTAGAATCTAGGCTACTTATAAACAACTCCCAGTAGGTTTGCCACACCCTGTCCTCCTCCCTTTCTCCGCTCTGTGCATTTCGTGCCCTGTTCCAATCTCATAACCAGACTGTGAAAACCTTCCCATCTTTGGTGTATTTGCTGTCCCTCTCACCTCCTGCAGGAACCCACCAGCAACCCGCCCATGATCCCTACCTGTACTGGCTCCTCTGCAGCCATTTCTTTCCCCTGTCCTGTGGGAGGATGGGATGAACTGGAGTGAAACATGGACATCATTCTGCAGCCTGGCAGGGTGAGAAGGGTAATTGTGGACATTTCAGAACAGGTTTTAGTTAATTTCACTGCACGATTCCCCCAGGCTCTTTCCCTGCAGCCAGACACCCTAGAGTCTGCCATGCTGGGAAAATGCTTCATTTCTTTAATACAGTGTAGACCTGGTCCCTCCTGCCAGGCTAAGCTCACAGAGAGATTTTAACCTCTCTTCCCGCTCCCCCTAGTCAATAAAGTCTGAACACAATGCTAGTAAAAAGCAGAACCAAAGGAGTCTCACTGACCTTCCCCGTCCCTGTAACTTTGGTGTCTCCCCCGACACACCACAGAACACCCCTCTTCCATGCTCCAGTTTCTTCCCCCATCCCAGCAGTTCTGGGCATGGGTAGTGAGTCATATTCTCTCGTGGTGCCCAAGATCCAGCAATATTCAGGGCTGGGGCCCTGCTCCTCCAATGCTGGGAGCTGGTTCTCTGTCGTGGCCCAGCCTGGATTGGCCCCAGGATCATCCACCTCAGCTCCTGCCTGCTGCATCCCTCCTGGATCCCACCTGTCTCCCTGGCTCCCCGAGTGCCCCTGCTGAGTGAAAGTGGTGCAGCTCTCTCTTGTCTGCCTCCACTGCCGGCAGCTACAGCCCAAGTGCAAGGCTGGCAGCGAGCTGAGGCAGCTGACTGTTGCTACTGCACCTCAGGAGGGGGAGGGTGCACATATATGTTTGGCAGCCCTCCCTTTCCCTCCTCTCCCCTCCCCTGGCACAAGACACCAAGAGGGCATCCAGTGGGAGACATCCGGAGTGTTCCTCACTCACCAAAGCAGCTGCTGAAGCTTCGGTGATTGTTTGACCCTGTGATCCACCCCCTACAGCCACCACTCCTGCAAATACTGGTCAAGAGACAATGCCATCCCCCACCCCAAGTGAGGGGAACAGTGGAGAAAGGATGTGATGGCAGTCCCGCCCCCATTCAGTATCCACCACCTCCTCCCAGAGCCCACACCCCTTCTCCAGGACCCAAACTCCCTCCCAGAGCCTGCACCCCAGACACCATCCCAGAACCCAACCACTCAACTGTCTTACACCCCCAATCCCTACCCCAACCCAAGGCCTGAACTGCAGATCTCCTCCCTCACCCAAGCTCTCTAACGGAGCCTTAGGCAGGTGGGGGGCAGAGTTCAGGGACAGGCTCGGAGCATTTTGGGCACCACCAAAATTTCTGCAAACCTGCTGCCCCTGGTTCCAGTGGCAGATCCTGGCTGCAGCTCCCCTGGGGCTGAGACATCTCTGAAGCTTCTCCCAGGTTCACTGGGGCAGAGAGTCACTTTTCTGCAGGTGTAGTGTATTACATTGCCCCTCCCTAGGAATGTGATCTGTCCAGTGTTCTGAGCATGCTCAGTAACATCTGCTGAAGCCACTGCCCTTCTCCCTGTCCATATTAGCCATAAAATTGTGATGACTGCTTTTGACAGGGGCTAAAAATGGGCAATGGGAGTAAAAGGAAGGAGGGGGATGGTCAGGGTCTGAGCAGGGGGTGGAAATTGACTGATGGGGGGGAGGGTCAATCAGCTGGAGGCAGCACTAGGAGAGGGGCTAAAGGGCAAAATCCAGGATGGGAAGGAGCATTTTCCTCTTTGGTGTGGAGCAGGGGTGGGCAAACTACAGCCTGCAGGCTACATCAAGCCCGCAAGACCGTCCTGAGCTCCTGGCTGAGGAAGCTACCCCAGCCCATCCCCTGCTTTCTCCCTCCCCCAGAACCAT
>ML677380.1:14526702-14553102 GCA_007922305.1 Dermatemys mawii
GGGACGTAATCTGAGGATGGGGAACGGGGGGTTGGATAGGCTTGGAAGTCCTGGGGGTCTGTCAGGGGAAGGGGAGTGGGTATGGAGTGGGGCAGTCAGGGAACAGAGTGGGTTGGGAAGGGGATGGGAGATGCAGGTTTCCAAGCTTTCTGTCTTTTGCAGATGTCATGTTTCAGCCCCTTGTATGACTCCATCCTGTGTAACCTGCTGAGCTGTGAAACATTTATTGTCTCATTGTGATGATAATGCCATTATAACACAATGTGACTGAAATTAAACCACTTCCAGACAATGGAAAAACAAATGAGAAAAGTTACAGGTGCTTTGGCTGGGAATCAAACCCCAGTCAACTGCTTAGAAGGCAGCTATACACACCACTATACCACCAATGAACTTGATTGAACTACTTTTCCTGCATGTTATGGGTGCTAGCAAAGGTGGTAACACATGACCATGAAGCTACTAAGCAGGCTGAATAGGCTGGCAGCTGCCTAACAGCTGGGAGCAGATTGACTGAAAGGGGGCAAAGGTGAAAACAGATCTCAGTGGGAGCTGTCCCTGCACCTAACCCGACCCTAGGAGAGGGGAACTGAAGCTCAATTTCAATCATAGAAAAATGTTCCCTGAGAAGGAAGGGAACAGCTTGTTTTAAAGATAAGGGTTGTGTTATTCCTGCTACATACAGAGAGGCTGGATAGTGCTGATTCCAAACTCCCGAAGGAGAAGGAACAAATTCAGGCTGCCAGTCACCTGCAGGAGGGAGATGAATTTTTGATAGTGACAGATGCCTTGGCCTAAAGGCCTTTGTCTGCCTCTTTCTAGTGACTGTTTGGTACAGGAACGCAACCCCCACTCCTGGGTCTCTCCTGAGGAAATAATGTTTCTGTGCAACACCAAAGCTTTTAACAGAAAGGAGGAAAAGGAAATGGCCACAGGATGGGACCAGGATATAAGGAATGAAACAGAATATTCTTCTCTCATATGAACTGACTTTTAACCCTGTTTGTGCTGTTCTTGTATCCATGTTGGTCCCAGGACATGAGAGACAAGAGGCGGGGGTCACATAATATCTTTTAAAGCAGCAGTCTTCAAAGTTTTTCCTCCATGGCCCCTTTTTGCAGAGGAAAAACTCGCGCAGCCCCCGGGGTGGTATGTCTGCCGAAATGCTGCCAAAAGCTTCTGCTTTCCACGGCGGCATTTTGACGGGACCAAAATAGACCACCCGGGAGTTCAACTGTCTCCCGGGTGGGATCGGCTGCAGCATCGGGGTCTTGCACATCCCACTTTGAAGGCCACTGTTTTAAAGGACTAAGGTTGGGAGTGTTATTTACTCCTTCTTATAACACAGGGTTTCTCAAACCGGGGGTCGTGATCCCCTCTGGGGGTCGCCGAGCGCTCCCAGGGGGGTCACGAGCTCCCAGCACCGCTTAAAAGCCACTGAATGAATTACTTCCGCATTCGGCGACTTTTTGGCGGACATGCCGAGCTATTTCGGGAGCGCTCGGCATGTCTGCCAAAAATAGCTGCCAAATGCGGAAGTAATTCATTCAGCAGCTTTTTGATGGACATACAAGTGTCTGCCACGGCAGCCGCTGAATGAAAAAGGGGTCGCAGTTCTCAGAAGTTTGAGAACCACTGTCATAACACAAGAACTAGGAGGGGTCACCAAATGAAATTAATAGGCTGCACGTTTGAAATGAACAAAAGGAAGTATTTCTTCACACAATGCACAGTTAATCTGGGGTACTCTTTGTCAGAGGGTGTTGTGCAAGCCAAGACTAGAAAAGGGTTCAAAACTGGACTAGATAAGTTCATGGAGTATAGGTCCATCAATGGTTATTATCCAGCATAAGTAGGGATGTTGTCCCTATCCTCTCTGTGCCAGAACCTGGAATGGCTGACAGGGGATGAATCACTTGATGATTCTCTGTTCTGTTCATTCTCTTTGGGGCACTTGGTTTTGGGCACTGTCGGAAGACAGGATAGTGGGCTAGATGGACCCTCGTTGTGACCTAGTATGACCGTTCTTATGTTCTAACTTCTGTTTGTGGAAGAGACAATCTTTGGGGCTACACAACTGAAGAAGAGTTCTGGGTTAGCTCCAAAGCTTTTCTCTTTTACCAACAGAGGTTGTTCCTCTACAAGCTCTGACCTTCACCCGCCTTGTCTCTCTTGGGCTCTAAAAAGTGTTTTCTTTCAACTCCCTTTGGAGAAAAGTTCAGTTTTCCCTCTGGAAAACCATAACGCTGAAGCACTTATATTGATTGTGATCCTAGAATGGAAGGATTATTAAATATTATAAATAAATTAATCTAAACTTGAGCTTCCTGTTTTGAAACTGCTTTTTCCAACTTAGTTCCAAATTCTGTACTAGAAAGGCCTCCAAGATGTGTGCCCATGCCAGCAGAAGTGGCAAGGGGAAAGCCTTCTAGTACTGCTCTGAGTCCCAGTGGATTGTTCAGTGGCAGAGGTAGTAGGTTAGTCTGGTGCTGAGAAAGCTACCAGGAAAGGTGTCTGGGCACCAGATCTCCCTGCTTGTTCCAGCACATCCCAGCCGCCTCCCCTGCCCCAGTCACTGCTGTAGGAGGATCCTACATGCACTTACCCAAAAACCTTTGAGAGCCTTCTTTGTGTGGTTGGCAGTGTGTCTGTGTTGTACTTGGAAGGCTCTGAGTTCAAACCTCAGAAAGGGTCAGTGATTTTGCTCCCTTCTCAAGAGGAAATCCCAGAGAGAAGAAATGGGAGCAAACTGGTTTCTAGACACATACCCACCCCTTTAACACACACAGACTTTTCTAAGATATTAACTCTTCCTTCTCCTTTATGATCCTTTAATGCAGCTGGAAATACCAGTTCCCAGAAGCCCCTTTTCACAGAGAACACGACCACAGAGCAGTGACAAAGCTGGGGGCTGCCAGGTTGTCATGGGCAAGTAGTTAAAGGGATGCACTAAACATCTATCACAGTCATTCCCCTGCTCTCCATCCCCAACCAGCTTTGGATCTTGATGAGTGTGATGCTGAGATTCCACTGCCTCAGCACCCTCGACCCACCCTGGAGGCCAGCGTAGAGTCCTTAGATCCCTGTCCTTATTTCAGACCCCAGCTGGTGCAGCAACCCTGCCCAGCAACTCACCTTCTGCCCCAGGAGAGCCAGCTGGTGGGCTGCATCCACAGGCAGACTGCTTTTACCGCTCCCCTCAGGGCACATGTTAGGACCTAATTCACACCTAAGGCTTGGGGGAAGGAGCTCGGATCATACGTTATTTCGTCCATTGAGTCTCACTGGGTTTGAACACATTTCTCTCTGCACCTGATTTCAATTTAGAGTCCCTCCCCAGCTTTCTGCTTTGTAAGTGCCTCTTTCCTGTACATAAGACATAAGAACAGTCATACTAGGTCTGACCAATAGTTTATCTAGCCCAGTGTCCTGTGTTCCAAGTGGGGTCAATGCTAGGTATATCAGCGGGAATGAACAGAACAGGGAATAATCATGTGCTCCAACCCCTGTTGCCCATTCCCATGAGCTTTACAGACATGAACACAAGAAACATTTGGGGACCACTTGAAGCTCCTTAGAATCCTAGAAGATTAGGGTTGAAAGAGATCTCAGGAGGTTAGCTAGACCAACCCCCTGCTCAAAGCAGGACCAACCCCAACTAAATCATCCCAGCCAGGGCTCTGTCAAGCTAGGCGTTAAAAACCTCTAAGGATGGACATTCCTTCACCTTCCTAGGTATTCCAAAGCTTCACCACCCTCCCAGGGAAACAGTTTTTCCTAATCTCTAACCTAGAACTCCTCGTGAAACCACTGCTCCTTGTTCTGTTATCTGCCACCACTGAGAACAGCCAAGCTCCATCTTCTTTAGAACCCCCTTTCAGGTAATTAAAGGCCGCTATCAAATCCTCCCTCACTCTTCTCCTCTACAGACAACATAAGGGTCCCCAAACATGCAGCCTATGGGGTTATTTCCTGTAACCCACCAAGCTCCCTATGCGCCCTGCCCCTAAGTAAGTTATTTCCTGCAGACTGCCAAGCTTCCCTCCCACTAGTTTGCCACATCCCCACTTCCCAGAAAGGAGCGGGGAAGCATGCTCAGGGGAGCTGAAGAGGTCGGGAAGGGGTTAGAATGGGGGTGGGGAAAGGGTTGCAAGAGATAAGGAAGGGGTGGAGCCTCATTGAAGGGGTGGACTGGGGTTCAGAGGAAGGGCCAGGGAAGCAGTGGGGCAGCCTTCAGGCCAATGTACTAGTCCTCATGTAGCCCTCCTGGTGATTTGAGTTTGAGATCCCTGCACTAGGGTGTCTAATATTGAGGTGTTTGAAGACCCTGGCCCTGTGTGAATCTGCTGCTTAGCCAGTTAATCCTCAGCCTGTAGCAGTGCATGGGATTCTTCCATCCTAAGTGCAGGACACTCCACTTCTCCTTGTTGAACCTCATCAGATTTCTTTTGACCCAATCCCCCTAGTCACTCTGGACCCAATCCCTACCCTCCAGTGCTTGGGTTCTTTACACGTTTCCACAGAGGGAAGAGCATATGTTCCATGATTTCAGAGGAGAGTTTTAGGGCTATTTTGAGTCAGAGAACTAGGCTATAGGGTGCTTTCCATGTGTGAATTTGACAGGTGGATCAACACTGATGTACACTGTGACTCTTCTCAGGGTGCTGAGGACTGTGAGTCTCCTTGTTGGCACCTGCCACTAGTAAGAGGGACTTTTGCATGTGGCAGCTGGATGTTAGCAACCAAACTCACCAGCCTGCTAGTCACTCAAGCATCCTCCTCGATTTACAGCAGCCCTACCAGTTGACAATAGAGGCACATGACCCCTGGGTTCCTCACGTATCCCCCTCTGGAGTCCAACCCCCATCACCAGATACTCAGAGAAATCCCAGATCTTCTCTTCCCGAAGCAATGGTATATCCCAGGTTACCAGGATATCCCAGTTTTACAATAGACCACTGCTCCTGTATCACACACAGCACTTGAGTACAGTTATCAAAGAAATGGGAATTTATTTAACGAAGGAGAGATTTAAACAGGAACAAATGTGAGTGATGGAAACCAATAGTTACCAACACAACAAAATCACAAAATGCAATCTATACTTTTTAATAGTTATCTTTCCTATCTAAGTGGATTCTTACCTCACTCTTCAGTCAATTGCAGTGATTGCTAGTCCCGAGGAGCCAGGGCCCTGTTTTTCATGAAGCACCACTGGTCATTACGGATCTCCTCGGCGAATGGACCTAGAGTTTGTTTCTCAACCCTGTTATAAACTGAATCAGTGTTTTGTCTTTATTCACAGACAGGACGATCTCCCCATTCTCATATTGTACTTTTCACATCCACAGGATTTCGATGTCTGTAGTTTGTCTTTGATAGTTTTCTGTTAGCTTCTCTGGGTTGGTGCGAAGGTTCACAATTAAGCATAAGTGATTAGCAAAGGATGGGTAACAATTCCTTCCCACTTGAATGGGCCGTTCCCCACCAAGAAATATGACTGGGGTGACTCACTTTCATGACAATACCATATGAGCATAATTTTCCATGTACTTACGTTGCTCCTTCAATATAACTCGTACACACCTCTTGCAGTGAGTAGGAGTAACAGTAATTTCCAAGCTTTCAGTAGAGCTCACACTGGAATGCTTTCTGGATAAATATCATAAAATCAGAGTACTGGGTGTGGTGAGTTTGTCAGGTGTGAGACAGGAGTTGTTTGTGAATAACAGTGACCCCTTTGCCAATTGGCACTAATGAGCTTTTGTCACACATGCACTGAGCTATACAGTCACACCCTGCTACAATAGAAAGACCAACACAAAACAGAGGGAAAGGAAGGATAAGATACTAAAATGACAGTGGTTGAAACTCTCCATTTCTCTGTCTTTGCACTGATGGGTACCAAGAGCTGTAGCTATAGCTGTAGAACCAGGCCATCAGATAGCTGGCTTAGCCTTCCATATTAGTAGCTTCCTCACATACAGGGAGATGGGTCAAAAACTGGAACTGATGTCATGACTTGCTTCTCATAGGGGATCAATCTGTCTAAGGCTATGTCTACACATCAAACACTGGAAGGATTCTTCTGACAACCTAACACTGTCTACACTGGGGCTCAGGTCACATTAACTCCTTCACTCACTGGAATGCATTTTTCACACCCTTGAGAGATGTGTCTATGTCAGCATAGCTTTTCAGCATAGACCAGCCTTTAGAGGGCTTTTTGATATGAAAAGCAATAGACTTCAGCCTTTTCTTGACACTGATGGTTGACAATAGCAGTTTTTCCAGCTGTAAGACACATCCTATGACAGATGTCATGCCTTTCCTTTGAAAATTAGAAAAATGGGGAAGACAGCGACCCTTACAGTCTAAGTGGGTAAACAAGTTATACAACTTGTCTCCTTGAGTAGTTTTCCTTTAGCAGAAATTGACTTTAAAGGTAAGCAAAAGTAGTTCTATTTGAAATACAAAATATTAAAATCTACACTGGGCCAATATTCTCTCATACACTCTCTTTCCCACAAACATTCTCCCACCCCAGCCTCTGGAGGTTTTCTATCAGAACTCCTTACACTACAGGGGTAAATGAAATCAAATTCACTTTTAAAGATTTGCCCCCATTTCCTGCATGAGGAACAAAACAAAAAATAAGACAACATTCAGTTTTCCAAAATAATTCAGATAATCATACAATTACTCTCTTACTCTGTAACCAATAGCTTCACTTATAATTTCATTTCCACTGGTAAAAATAACATATTGAAAGATCACAAATTCTTGTCAGAGATGTTAGTTTTCTTTTAATCCCCACTGCCAACAACTGAACCTTGCCTCGAGTTGTGATTTGGCCCAATGTAGGTCCCAACCACTTCTGAGAGTTCATATATCTCAGGATCTTCCGCCATGTGTGTTTGTGGAAGGGGTCTCCTATGTGGGAATGTTTGCATCATGAGGAAAAATACCTCTCTTTTCACACTTTTTAATCTTACAGAGTAGGAGGAAGTAAAGAAGTGAGGTGAATGCACAAAACAGAAGAGAAAATGTCCCGTCTACACTACAAACATTTATCCATATAACTATATAGCTCAGAGGTGTGAACAATCCACTCAGCTGAGCAATGTACTTACACAGTCCTAATCCCCTGTGTACACAGTGCTACGTCAGCGGGAGAGCTTCTTCTATCAACACAGTGTCTGATGCTTGCGGGGACTAGGCAAACACAGTCCGATGGGAGAGATTTCTCCCATTGGCTGAGAGTGTCTGTAATAGCAGTGCTTCACCAGCCAGTTACATTGGCAAATTTGTGCCAACATCAGCTTAATTGTGTAGCCATAGCATCAGACACAAAACCATAGAATCAGGACTCAACATGCATGGATCCAGACATCTGAAATTGGAGCCTGACACATTTGTTGCCTCATTGGTTACCATCATTTCTACAGCCTGGAAGTCCTTGTTAACCAGTCAGGCAGCTAGTTTGGGATCCACAGGGATTCAAGGGCTGCCCTATGAAACACTCTCTGTTTGGATCCAAATGGTGAAGAATGATTATTCTCAATCTAACCCTGGCATCCTCTGGAACTGTAATCAGTGATACTGAACTAGGAAGTGGAGTTGTACTAACAATTTTCTTTGGGTCATTGGTCACCATAACTTCATTTACTGGGATGGAAAGCAAAAACTGAGTGTCTGCTCTTTCAACTCCAAATTCTTGCTCTTTTTAGAGTAAATTTACACTTCTCTGAAGTAGAATCCTTTATAAAAACACTCCAAACCTCAGCAGTCTTAGTGAGCAATGGCATTCTGAAACATTTCCAGCTCTTCTCTAATTGGCTGGCACAGTTCCAGGCAAGGGACAGGACACAGGATCGGAATCTGTTAGCTACCAGAGCTGGAGTTTCTATTCAAAAACACCTTTTTTACTACAGCTATTACATTTCCACCACTAATTTCTTTTTATACACATTTTTAGCACCTACAAGGGATAAATTCAACAAAAAAATCTCACTTCTACTTCCTCAACATCTGCATCATGAAGAGGAGCATTCCCCATATCATAGGATTAGCTAGGAGATATATTCTGTACGGCCTGGGGTAGAAATGCTTCTGGAACCAAATACATGGGCATTTTACCTAGTTCAAAATCACTTACCATGGAACTCTCCCTAGATCACCTAAGACAATATTAACTTAAAGAATTGAACTACACTGTGCTCATAGGCACTTCCTCCATTCACTTGGCTTCTGCTGTTGTTCACCATTTCCGAGTAGAAATCTTGAATCTCTGATGGTTGTTTGTTCACATTTCCAGTAAACTGGAGAGTTCTCTAATGTTGACAGAACTGCACTTGAACTTTCTCCATGTCATCATGGAGGGATGGGGAAAAAGCAAAGCTGAACTGAGAAATGATGAGTTTACCAAATGGTCATTTGTCTTAAATTCTCTAATAAATTTGAGTTACATCCCAACTGAATTAATATCCTGTTGGGTGACCAAACAGCCTGCAGGAAAGATAGAAACCCACACCACAGAGAGCTGGAATACATGATAATGAAAGTGTCAAGTGAAATGCCAGAGCAGGTTACATCTGATTATTCAGAATCAGGACAAGAGATTCTCCCATCACATTCTCCTCTGATCCATTCAAACCTGATTTGCTCTGCATTGTCTCAAAAGTCAGTTATGTTATTTACAACATTTTTAGTATCCTATCATCTCCATAATGGGGGAGAAAACAGCCTGCTTGACAGAAATGGCTTTACCAATAGATGGAAGCTGGGATTTAAACACCAAATGATTACACTATGTTTGGGATCCATTTAAAGTACCCTTGTAGGTCTTTGACACTTTCATCTCCAGTCATAGTGACTGATATAGGATTAAAGAAGTCAAAGTATCATCTTTAAGCACAGAAAGCTGAGAATACTTCATCACATGACATTTTGAGCAGCAGATGGATAGAATGTGATGAAGATAAACTCTCCATGGCTCAGCCAAAAGGTAACAGTTCTGCAGAGGTGGGGAAGAAGGGAATCTCTGAGACACCCCATCTTCTTCCAGTGTGACAGAGGCTGAAATGACACTTTTCCTATTCCTGCTACTTTTCCTTTTAAGTACAATTTGAAAAGTGCCCAATATAACTGCTCTTCAGCACAACCCAGAGCAAGGTCAGAAAAACTGGCAATGACAGAATCACCAATGATACAGATGGTAACAATCATGTTGCAATAGAAGGAATGGACAAGCTGAGGAAGAAGGGTGCTGTAAACAGTCCACACAGCTTTAAAAATTACTATGTGGGAATCAGGAAAAGTATTAAAGAAAAAAAGTATTGATAGCCCTAGAGGTTTTCATGGTGTTGATCTCCCTTGCAGATTCTCTGATGACTAGTAAGGTGTGAGCTGCGATTGAAGGTTTTCCCACACTCACTGCATTCATAGGGCCTCTCCTCTGTGTGAAGTCTCCGATGTTTAGAAAGAGCTGAGCTGTGATTGAATTTTTTCTCACAGTCACTACATTCATAGGGCCTCTCACCTGTGTGGATTCTCTGATGACTGGTAAGGCCTGATTTGTGAGTGAAGTTCTTCCCACACTCACTGCATTCATAGGGCCTCTCCCCTGTGTGAAGTCTCCGATGTTTAGAAAGAGCTGAGCTGTGATTGAATTTTTTCTCACAGTCACTACATTCATAGGGCCTCTCACCTGTGTGGATTCTCTGATGATCGGTAAGGTGCAAGCTGCGATTGAAGGTTTTCCCACATTCACTGCATCCATAGGGACGAATCGCCCCTGTGTGGATTCTCTGATGGTCAAAAAGGCCTGATCTCTCAGTGAAGCATTTCCCACATTCACTGCATTCATAAGGCCTCTCCCCTGTGTGGATTTTCTGATGCCTAATAAGGTGCGAGCTTTGATTAAAGGTCTGCCCACACTCACTGCATCCATAGGGCCTCTCCCCTGTGTGGATTCTCTGATGTTTAGAAAGACCTGATCTGTGAGTGAAGCATTTCCCACACTCACTGCATTCATAGGGCCTCTCTCCTGTGTGGATTATCTGATGACTAATAAGGAGCCAGCTGTGATTGAAGGTTTTCCCACACTCACTGCATTCATAGGGCCTCTCCCCTGTGTGGATTATCTGATGACTAATAAGGAGCCAGCTGTGATTGAAGGTTTTCCCACACTCACTGCATTCATAGGGCCTCTCTCCGGTGTGGATTCTGTGATGGGTAATAAGGTTTGAGCTGCAACTGAAGGTTTTCCCACACTCACTGCATTCATAGGGCTTCTCCCCAGTGTGGATTCTCTGATGGGTAATAAGGTTTGAGCTGCAACTGAAGGTTTTCCCACACTCACTGCATTCATAGGGCTTCTCCCCAGTGTGGATTCTCTGATGGGTAATAAGGTTTGAGCAGCAACTGAAGGTTTTCCGACACTCACTGCATTCATAGGGCCTCTCCCCTGTGTGGATTCTTTGATGAGTAATAAGGTGTGAGCTGCGATTGAAGGTTATCCCACACTCACTGCATTTATAGGGCCTCTCCCCTGTGTGGATTCTCTGATGTTCAGAAAGGGCTGAGTAGTCACGTACGTTTTTTCCACACTCAGTGTATATATTTTTTCTCTTTCCCTTGAGGATTTCCTGCTGTGTTATGGCTTCTTTTAAATCCTTCTGAGTTCTTCGACAGGAAATACATTTACCCACTTTCTCCCCTGGCTGGTTTCCCTGCTCTCTTTCTGGCCTGTGCTGAATCTCACAGGATTTTTCCTGCTCATGACTCCTGGGAACATTCATTCTCGATCTTTGCAATAATGCTCTGTGTTTATCCACTTGCTCAACATTTTCCTGCTGAAAATTCTGCTCCTCTTTCTCACATGCCATTGCATCACCTGCTGTGACAGAGATAGAAACCTCAAACAGGGATGGAAAGGGGAAGGCCAAACCCAAAAAAGTGCTGGAGAGGGGTTAAATAAAGGTCAGGAACTGAACTCCCCCAAACTCTTCTCCCAAATAGGAGAGAAGAGTGAATCAATTTGGCCTTCACATCCCATCCAAATTCACAAAGGGAAGGGAGGAAACTATGGACTGGTGTCTGGTAGAATCTACAGGAAGCCATGAACTTAATGTAAGGATATGAGCTCTGGTAGTGATAACAATGACCTGAAAGACTTCCAAAGGGCTGTGTAGGACATCCCAGATGTTTCCTTCAGGCACTTACAGCTTCTGAGTTGGTTTAATGTTTCCTCACCTGTGCAGGGAGCTCTCAGGATCTCTCTTGACTCTGAACCCTGGAGGTCTGAGACCCATGATTCTCCCCCTTGTTCCAGTTGGGAGATCACATCAGGTTTGGAAACTGGAAACCCTGTTCAGATGAAAGGAAACAAAGGAGTTCAGTTGATTTCATAAGACTTGGTCATTAAAAAACATTCTATTAATTTAACCTCAGTTCTTAGTGGGACCTGGTGTGCCTGGGGCAGCCCTCTCTGAAAATGCGAAGATCAGAGTAGGCTGAAAGAGAGAGAGCAGATGCACCCAAAACTAGTGGTTAACACTGAAGTTAAACTCACTGACCAGTCACAAACTGTGCTTCTGATCCCCCACACTGGTTATTGAGAAGCTGAAAAAAAAAAATCACTCATCACCCTTTATTGCATTCCAGTTCTCTGATTCCCAATCAGCTCCTAGGTCCAGTACAGTGAGAGGTTATTTAAAAATTCCATGCACATTGACTAAATGTTTTTCTGACCCTAAAGGGTCAGTGTAGAGAGGTTAGCTGGGGCTCCTCTCTCTCTGGGGTGGCAGGGAACCACACTGCCTTACTGCTGTGCTGTTGGGGAATTAGCTTGGCTGTGGGAGTCTTCCCTGACGGCCCTTGTGGAAGCAAAAATAAGTACAGTTTAGGCCAGGCCCTAAATCAGGGCAGGGCAACAAACAGTCAAAGGCTCAGGCCCTCAGTCAGGGACTAAGCAAGCAGGGGAAGTAGTAGCATGCCAGCCCCTAGGTCAGGGCAGGGCAATGGTCAGTCAGGAGCTCAGGCCCTCAAGCAGGGCTGAGCTATAACAACAAACCGTAGGCTCAAGCCTCCAAAAGGCCTGGGAGAGGGGGAGACAGCCACGCACTAGTTGGGTGGCAGGGGGGATGCAGGCCCTCCCAATCCACTGCATCCCAGCCCGAGGCCCTAACAGCAGTAGAAGATCCGCTGCTGTGTCAGTGGGGATCCTGGCCGCAACACACTGACATAGGCTCTGGAAGTGCTGCAGCCAGACTAGGGTCGGCTGACCCCGGGCCACTTCCTACTTCCCCCTCTAATTCTACCTGGGTCAGTGTGGAGCCACCTGGAGGGTCCAGCACCATGGGATCCTCGGGGTAGCTGGCACAGGGCAGGCCCAGCAACTCCTTTGGGTAACTGGCGTAGGGCAGGTCCAGCAACTCCTCAGGGTAGTGAGCATGGGGCAGGCTCATCACCTTCTTGGGTGTCCCACGGGCCACTGGTGCTCCCCAGTCGTGTCCTAGACCAGAGGCATCTGGTCTCTCTGGCAGCTGGGCCTTTAGTGAGCTCTGACCCTCTGGGGTGGGCTCAGAGCTCACTAGCTCCGCCCACTCCAGAGTCTGGAGGAGTTCCTCTGTCTCTGGGGTAGCAGGGAACCACACTGCCTCACTACAGTCAGCCACATTACCAGGTCAATATAAGTTTGCATCTTATCCTAAATACTGTGCTGCCATCCAATCCTTTAGCATCTAAATAAAAGGTTTATTATAATAGGAAGAAAGGAAGAAAATTGTTAAATGGGAAAGCAGTCAAACACATTCAGAAATCTATGTATCTGGTTCTCAGCAATATTGGTGAGCTGATGGCTTGAAAGTCCATCTGGAACACATCCACACACATCCAAAGCTTCAATTTACAGAGAAGTTGCTGTAGAAGTAGGGAGATGGATTGGAGAGAAAATCCAGATGATGCAGCTGACCTTTATATTCCTTTTGCCATGTGGCTTGTACTTCCCGTGTCCCAAACACAAACTTCACAGCACATGGCATGGAAAAGCCTTGGACTTTTCAGTTAAAAGGCATACCTCTGAATGTCTTACAGATTCAATAGTTCATGGGCTCACTGTACAGCTGATGACCCTGGATTGGCCATTGAACAGGCTAGGCTGCACTGATGCCAATATGTCTGGAGGTGTCACCCAGAAACACTGTATAAGTCTGGAAATAGAGATATATCCTACATATCTAGAACTCACAATACAAAAGTGATTCAATGACAGAAACAAAATTATCATACTTGGAAAATCATAACATTTTCATTGACACCTTACATGACATATCTAGCAAAAGCGATGAAGAGACTTGTGGCACCTTATAATCTAACAGACGTATTGGAGCATAAGCTTTCGTGGATGAATACCCACTTCATCAGACTGACATGACCACGCCTCTGATACTTGACATATCTAGCGTGATTCATTGCAATTTTATCATATTGGTATTATTATGCATTGTAGTTTTCTCAGGAAGTCAGTGGTGTCACAGAGATAGCTGGGAATACTGGTGGCGTAGGGTCTGAGTAGAGAGTCCACATATTCAGACAGTCCTTCAGTGAGAGTGCCAATGCCTTCCAGGTTTGTGGATCTTGGATAGTAGATAGAATAACCCCGGTCAGGCCTTTAAAGGTATGATAATCTGTTCCTGTGTTCATGTAGGGAGTGTCCGGAGTAGATGGCACAGTTTCTTAGTGTATTCCTCAGAGGGGTTTGAGGAAAGTGGCCTATAGAGTTTGGTACTGGAGAGTTGTCTGGTAGCTTCCTTTTGGTAGTCAGACCTGTTCATGATAACAACAGCACTTCCTTTATCAGCCTCTTTGATTATAATGTCAGGGTTGTTTCTGAGGCTGTGGATGGCAGACCCTACTCTCTACTCAAACGCTACGCCACCACCACTCCCAGCTATTTCCATGACACCACTGATTTCCTGAAAAAACTACAATGCATTGGTGACCTTCCAGAAAACACCATCCTAGCCACCATGGATGTAGAGCATCGGTTCTCAAACTTCTAACAACCGCGACCCATTTTTGCTTCCTCGTCAGCCACGGCGAACCCTTGTATGTCCGCGGAAAAGCTGCCGAATGCATTACTTCGGCATTCGGCGGACATGCCCAGCTGCAGCCAAATGGAGCGCTCGGTATGTCTGCTGAAAAGCCGCCGAATGTGGAAGTAATACATTCGGCGGCTTTTCAGCGGCGCCGGGGGCTCGTGACCCCCCTGGGAGCGCTCGGCGACCCCCAGTTTGAGAACCGCTGTAGAGGCTCTCTTCCCAAACATCCCACATATAGATGGAATACAAGCTGTCAGGAACGGTATCTCTGATGATGCCACAGCACAAGTGGTTGCGGAGCTCTGTGACTTTATCCTCACACACAATTATTTCAAATTTGGTGATCATATATACCTCCAGACCACTGGCACCACTATGGGAACCCGCATGGCCCCACAGTATGTCAACATTTTTATGGTTGACCTGGAACAAAGCTTCCTCAGCTCTCATCCACTCATGCCCCTTCTCTACCTACGCTACATTGATGATATCTTCATCATCTAGACTTAAGGGAAAGAGAAACTCTGGAAGAATTCCACCACAATTTCAACAGCTTCCACCCCACCATCCACCTCAGCCTGGACCAGTCTACACGGGTGGTCCACTTCCTAGACACTACAGTGCAAATAAGTGACAGCCACATTACCACCACCCTATATCAAAAAGCTACTGACAGCTATGCCTACCTTCATGCCTCCAGTGTCCATCCCAGACATACCACACGATCCATTGTTTACAGCCAAGCACTGAGGTACAATCGTATTTGCTCCAACCCCTCAGACAGAGACCAACACCTACCAGATCTTCACCAAACATTCTCAAAACTACAATACCCTCATGAGGAAATAAGGAAACAGAACAACAGAACCAAGCATGTAACATAAGAACTTAAGAAAGGCCGTATTGAGACAGATCGATGTTCCATCTAGCCCAGTATCCTGTCTACCAACGGTGGCCAATGACAGAGTGAAACTAATAGGTAAAGATCAAGTGATCTCTCTCCTGTCATCCATCACCCCCCTCTGACAAACAGAGGCTAGGGACACCATTCCTTACACAGCCTGGCTAATAGCCATTAATGGACTTAACCTCCATGACTTTATCCAGTTCTTTTTTAAACCCTCTTATAGTCCTAGCCTTCACAGCCTCCTCAGGCAAGGAGTTCCACAGGTTGACTGTGTGCTGTGTGAAGAAGAACTTCCTTTTGTTTGTTTTAAACCTGCTGCCCACTAATTTCGATGGGTGGCCCCTAGTTCTTCTATTATGGGAACAAGTAAATACCTTTTCCTTATTCACTTTCTCCACACCACTCATAATTTTATATACCTCTATCATATTCCCCCCCTTAGTCTCCTCTTTTCCAAGCTAAAAAGTCCTAGCCTCTTTAATCTCTCCTCATATGGGACCCGTTCCAATCCCCTAGTCATTTCAGTTGCCCTTCTCTGAACTTTTTCTAAAGCCAGTATATTCTTTTTGAGATGAGGAGACCACATTTGTACACAGTATTCAAGATGTGGGCGCACCATGTATTTGTATAAGGGCAATAAGATACTCTCCGTCTTATTCTCTATCCCTTTTTTAATGATTCCTAACATCCTGTTTGCTTTTTTGACTGCCGCTGTACACTGCATGGACATCTTCAGAGAACTATCCATGATGACTCCAAGATCTTTCTCCTGATCAGTTGTAGCCAAATTAGCCCCCATCATATTGTACGTATAGTTGGGGTTATTTTTTCCAAAGTGCATTACTTTACATTTATCCACATTAAATTTCATTTGCCATTTTGTTGCCCAATCATTTAGTTTTGTGAGATCTTTTTGAAGTTCTTCACAGTCTGCTTGGGTCTTAACTTGAGCAGTTTAGTATCATCTGCAAACTTTGCCACCTCACTGTTTACCCCTTCCTCCAAATCATTGATGAATAAGTTGAATAGGATTGGTCCTAGGACTGACCCGTGGGGAACACCACTAGTTACCCCTCTCCATTCTGAAATTTACCATTTATTCCTACCCTTTGTTCACTGTCTTTTAACCAGATCTCAATCCATGAAAGGATCTTCCCTCTTATCTCATGGCAACTTAATTTATGTAAGAGCCTTTGGTGAGGGACCTTGTCAAAGGCTTTCTGGAAATCTAAGTACACTACGTCCACTGGATCCCCCTTGTCCACATGTTTGTTGACCCCTTCAAAGAACTCTAATAGATTAGTAAGACATGATTTCCCTTTACAGAAACCACGCTGACTTCTGCCCAACAATTTATGTTCTTCTATGTGCCTGACAATTTTATTCTTTACTATTGTTTCAACTAATTTGCCCGGTACGGACGTTAGACTTACCGGTTTGTAGTTGCCGGGATCATCCCTAGAGCCCTTTTTAAATATTGGCGTTACATTAGCTATCTTCCAGTCACTGGGTACAGAAGCCGATTTAAAGGACAGGTTATAAACCCTAATTAATAGTTCTGCAGGAGCGAGGAGCCTCCTGCTGTAAGACGAGCCCAAGAAAGAAAACAACAGAACACCACTGGCCATCACCTACAGTCCTCAGTTAAAACCTCTCCAGTGCATCATCAGTGATCTACAACCCATCCTGGACAATGATCCCTCACCTTCATAGGCCTTGGGAAGCAGACCAATCCTGGCCCACAGATGACCTGCCTCAAGCATATTCTCACCAGCAACAGCACACCACGCCACAACAACTCTAACTCAGGAACCAATCCATGCAACAAATCTTGATGCCAACTCTGCCCCTATATCTACACCAGCGACACCATCAGAGGATCTAACCAGATCAGCCATACCATCATCGATTCATACCTGCACGCCTACCAACGTAATATAAGCCATTATGCGCCAGCAATGCCTCTCTGCTATGTACATTGGCCAAACTAGACAGTCCCTATGTAAAAGGATAAATGGACACAAATCAGATATTAGAAATGGCAATATACAAAAACCTGTAGGAGAACACTTCAATCTCTCTGGACACACAATAACAGATTTAAAAGTAACCATCCTGCAGCAAAAACACTTCAAGACCAGACTTCAAACAGAAACTGCTGAGCTACAGTTCATTTGAAAATTTGACACCATCAACTCAGGATTGAACAAAGACTATGAATGGCTAGCTAATTACAATAGCAGTTTCTCTTCTCTCGGTGTTCACACCTCCAGATCAGCTGCTACAAGAGGATCTCATCCTCCCTGATTAGAGATAACAAGGTAGTTCAGCCTGATTGAACTAACCTTCTTATCTCTAACCTGGTTCTTGCCTACTTATTTATACCTGCCTCTGCATACTTCCACGGCAGGCATCTGAGGAAGTGGGTATTAGCCCATGAAAGCTTATGCTTCAATACTTTTGTTAGTCTTCAAGGTGCCACAGGACTCTTTGTCAGTCCTTCCGTATGAGGAGAGATTAAGAAAACTGGGACTTTTCAGCTTGAAAAATCAACGAAGGGGGATATGAGAGAGGTTTATAAAATCATGACTGGTGTGGAGAAAGTAAATAAAGAAGTGCTATTTCTTCCTTCTCATAACACAAGGACTAAGAATCACCCAATGAAATTAACAGGCAGCAGGTTTAAAACAAGCAAAAGGAAATATTTCTTCACATAATGCACAGTCAACCTGTAGAACTCTTTCACGAAGGATGTTGTGAAGGCCAAGACTATAAGAGCATTCAAAAAAGCAACATGATAAATTCATGGAGGATAGATCTATCAATGGCTATTAGCCAGGATGGGCAGGGATGGAGTTCCTAACCTCTGTGCTGGGAATGAGTGACAGGAGATGAATCACTTGTTGATTACCTGTTCTGTTCATTCCCTCTGGGACACTTGGCACCGGCCACTATCAGAAGATAGGAGACTGGGCTAGATGGACCTTTGGTGTGACCCAGCATGGCCATTCTTATGCGCTGGGGAATCTAGTGAGTCTAGCGTAAAGGGACGGAGTATGAAAATCCCTTGGTGTGGAGAACACTGGGAAATTGCAAGCTACAATTCAGGGGCAACAGATTCTAATTAGTTTGGAAAAAGTGAATGTGAAAAATAAGAATCAGGGTCATGTGACTTGGGCAATGAAGGACTCAAAAATCCAAGGAGCCTGCAGAGAAGAGAGATTGTGGCTATTACACACGGAGGGTAACGTAGTTAAGTCTCATGTGACATCTCCATGTCTAAAGAAGTGTCTCTGCAAACCTAGGCCATTTTCACATGCTTGAGTGCAATGCAGATCAGTGAGGAGTTGTGTCATCTGTAATCCTGGGTGAGATTCAATATTGTGCAGCTGGAGCTTCATTCTCCAGATACTCTCAGCCAGCATTCAAGGATACACTAAGCGTCTCTGTGATTAGTAACCCTGGACCAGCAGCTCTGACTCCCGCAGCCTGCTTGTTACACCCCAAGCACATTCTGGTCTGGGTGGAGCAGGCTCAGTGTTTGAAGAGAAGGGCAGGGGTAGGAAACTTCTGTTCATTATGCTGGACCTGACACTCAGTTTTACTTGAGCAAACAGGAGATATTTGACACTGGGCTTAGTTAGGGGGCTTATTCCTTCACCCACTTACTTCCCTGGTCCTTCTCACATGAAGAGAGAGCAACAATAACCGAAGTCCGAAGGTGCAAACAATTCAATGTTTATTGGGGTGAACTTTCAGCAAGCATGATTCCAGTTTCCTTCCTCAGTGTCCCCGTTTTCCAGCTCTGACACCACAGAGCTTGCCTTGGTCTCTGTTCCTGTTTCCTTTCCCATTCTCCCCTTTAGTAAACATGATTCCAATTTTCCACCCCCATTCCCTCTCCTCTTCCCATTCCCCCCAATTCCCATTCCCCTCCTTAGCTCCTGATTGACTGCAAACTATATAGTAAAACTTGAGTTCTGCTTGGCTATATCTTAACCAATCATTTTACTGAAATTTAACTAACCAATTCTAACATATTGTAACATATTATAGCCCAATTACACCAATTATAGCCCACCTCCTTAATTAGTTTACACCCAGCAAAATTAATTATACAGCAGACAGAAACAATCACAGAACCAGACAGAGATTAGACAGACAAACAATAGGGAAGTGGGGACTACAGGGATAGAACAACAAAGAAATGAGAATTTCACGTCCCAGCTATTGATAAGTGAGTTCTTGCCAGATAGGCTGCCATTAAACTAAGTTTACTTTTACATCTTCTAGGCTCTTCCCTTTCTCTGGAGGTGATAGATCGGCTCACCTTTCTAACTGCCCTAGATTGCTTTATTTCAATGTGACTAGCTTGGAATGTAAGGATGCAATACACCTACATTCTAAAAGTACAAGCCTTTACACACAGGCCTGAATATCTATATCCTAACAAGCTTGTCTACATTAACTGCAGGATTGACAGGCAGCGATTGATCCAGCAGGGGTTGATTTATTGCTTCTAGTCTAGACGGGATACATCAACCATCAAGAGCTCTCCTGTCCACGCAGGTACTCCACCTGAGCGAGTTGATGGGGGAGTTTCACCTGTCAACTCACTGAAGTGAAGACACCGCAGTGAGTACAACTAAGTACGTCGCCTTCATAGCTGAAGTTGTGTAACTAAGACCGATCACCCTTCAGTGTAGACCAGGTGACTGCATGATACTGCTCCTACTCTTCCCAAAGTGTTTTGCAGCAGGGGAGGGTCTCTGATAGTGTGTGTGTCACTGGCATATTGGGGTGATGCTGAAATAGGGCAGAGTTGAGATGGCATTGTGGGGCTGGCATGAACCTTAAATCTTCATTTCCCCTTCCAAGAACAAAGGGGACAGGAATCCTTACCCAGTGAGGTCACATTCTCATAGTTCTCCTGCATGATGTCTCTGTTCAGGGCTCCCTGAGTGGGGTCCAGCAGAGCCCCTTCTTTCCTGGTGAAATACACAGCCACCTCCTTGAAGGTCACCGGCCCTGAAAGAGCAGGAGTCCAACATTCAGTACTTGCTGCCCCACTCACACTCCCAATCAAATGGAAGCTGTGGTGGATCTCAGTCAATAAAGTCCCACCTTGACCCTGTTCAGAGCATCCAGGAAACCCCAATGTGTGAGGAGAAGAAGAGAGAGCCCCTCCTCTCTCCCAGCAGATCCACTTTCCCCGAGGTCGTTCAGTTACCTGGAGTCTGTGGCTCAGAATTTGTATTAACAGAGGCCAGGGCTGCCCTATGGGGCTAGTACCAGCTGGAGAGAGTCATCATCCAGGCCAGGCAGAGAAGCAGCTTTAATTAAGGTCATTTCCCTGCACAGAACCCCCACTGGGGGAGCAGCAGCTACTCAGCCTGGTCTCCCAGATCACAGTGGAGGCTGCAGCATCCTACCCAGGAAGCTGAACCACAATACCCTGAGCAGAGAGGGACAAAATTTGAGCAGCCTTTGCTCCTTCAGCTCTGTGGGGAGAGCAGCTAATGAGAGCCCCTCCTCACAGGGAGAATTGCTAATCTTAGGATTACCATATTTGAACATTCAAAAAAAGAGGACATTCCACAGGGGGTAGCCCTGCCTCTATCCACTCCCTCCCACTTCCCACCTCCCTCAGAACCCCCAACCGATCCAACTCCCCCTGCTTCTTGTCCCCTGAATGCCCCCTCCTGAGACCCCCCACCCTAATTGCCCCCCTAGGACTCCACCCCCTACCTGGCCCCTGACTGCCCCAACCCCTATCCACACCCCAGCCCACTGACAGACCTCCTGGGATTCCCATGCCCTATCCAACCACTCCCTGTCTCCTGACAGCCCCCCAGAACCTCCAACCCACCCAAACCCCCCTAAATCTCCAAGGACCCCACCCCCTATCTAAGCCTCCCTTCTCCTTTCCCCCTGACTGCCCCTTCCTGAGCCCCCCAACCTAACTGGCCCCCTAGAATCCCACAGCTACCTGTGCCCTGACCCTTATCCTCACCCCTGCCAGACACCCCCAGGACTCCCACACCGTATCCAACTGCTCGCTGTTCCCTGACTGATCCCCAGAATCCCAGACCCATCCAATTCTGCCTGCTCCCTGTCACCTGACTGCCCCTACACCTCTCCACACCCCCGTCCCCTGATAGACCTCCCCTAGAGCCCTGACCCATTGGAACCCACCTTGCTCCCTGTCCCCTGACTGCCCCTGGGACTCCCTGCCCCTTCTCCAACCCCCTGACCCTCTTACCATGCTGTGCAGAGCAAGACATGCTGCCATGCTGCCCCCCAGAGCATGCAGCCTCACCCCATAGAGCTCTGCCCCACAGAGGGAGCAGCCCCACCCCCCAGATAGCTGACCACATGGTGCTGAGGCTGCAAGGGAGTGAGAAGCAGGGGAAGGGCTCTGGCTGCTGTAGGCCTCAATGTGAGCAGCCCAATGCACCCCGGCCACCGTGCCAGCTGTGCGACGCTCTGCATGGGTGGGAGTGGGGAATCCTAGACCTTTTCAGAGTTTTACAAATTACCCCCCGGACGGCTATTTAAAAAACAAAAAGCCAGACATATAGTAACCCTAACTAATCTCATTTGCCCCACTGTCCACCTGTAGTCACTCCTTGTCTTTCCATATAGTGACTCTGGCCTCAATTAAACTAGGTTTCAAAAAGAATGAGACTAGACTGGTGTGAAAGAGACAATTGTGTGGCAGTGCTAACCCCCTTCCCACCTCCGTCACCCCCCAGATCTAGGACAAGGAGTCGGGATTTGACTTTTCCCTATGGAACCTGAAGTTCCTGCAGTTTTCAAGAGAGGACAAAAACAAAATCTGCGATTTCACCTCACAGTGTTTGATAAGGGGATAGAAAGTTATCATGGTGACTGGGCATGGCAAGGTCAGGAGCAGCCCCCAGATCCTCCAGGCTGAGTCCTGCCAGATGTTCCCTGGGACCCAACCCCCAGAGTCCCTAGCCAGGGACCCCACATACATAGAGCCCCACAGGACAGACAACCCCCAACCAGACCATCACTGACAGGCTGGGAATCCCAAAGAGTTCCCCTCACCAACAGCCCCCTTAGCCAGCAACACCACCAAAGAGATCCCCCGCTGGGAACTCAGTCCCTCACTGCCTGCCTGGGATTCCCCCACTGCCTGCCTAGGACCCCTAGGGCTGGGCACATCAGAACCACCCTCCAAAACCCCAAACCTCGAGATCTCACCAATCTGATTAGGGTATCCCTCACCAGAGGCCTCTCCCTACCACAATGCCCCCTCAGCTCCAGCTAAAATCTCCCAAACACAAACATCCCTTGCCCCCAGAAACAGTGTCACCTCACAGTGTCTGATAACTGGATAGAAAGTGACCACCACACCCTGCTGGCCAGTCACACAGGCAGAGGGAGCCTTGGGAGATGCTTCTTTAGCAGGAGAAGGGAAGGCCTGGAGGGTCAAAAAAAGTAAGAAATGTCCATGGCCTGTCACTAGCAAATAACGGCCACCCTGGATCCACCCTAGAGGTGGCTACATCTTAGCACTGCAGGAATCAACCCTTCATAGAGATCATTTGTCATGGGGTTTGGGATACTTCTGGACCCACACTGCACTCAGGATGACTTCCTTATCCCATGCCAGCTGGAGAAAAGAAAAGGGTTCTGCCAACTCTCCTGTTACCAGGTGGAGGGCCACTGATCCCCAAAATAGGGAGAGGCCTCTGGCTTTGATGTGTATTAAATACGCGGCTGGTCTCTTTCAATGGTAAACATTTTAGCAGAGATAAGGGGGGGGAAGAAATGATTCTCAAAGGAGAGGAGAAAGATGATCACTAGGAAATTTAACCTCCTGAAACCTCCAAGATGGAGAAGGATTCAGGGCAACAGATTCCCTCCAAGGGAGGAGAAGTTGCTGGAATTTAAAAACATGGGATGCAGCCCCAACCTGAGAGAATTTTTAATTGACATTTGATAATGACATAGAAAGAGGGAGATCCTGAGATTTGAGACCAATGTTTAGAAGTGAAAGGGAGGAAATCTGAGGGATTTGGGATCCATTTTTGCAAATTATACAGAAGAATGTGGAAAATCAGAGGGATTTTAGATCAGTTGTGGATATGAAGTAAAATTTGAGTGTATTTCACATCAATATTTCTTAAATGGATAGAAGAAATGGGCAACATTTGCAAACATTTAATATCCATGTTCAAAAACCTGAAAAAAGGTGTAAATCTGAAATATTTTTTACTCTTTTATATTTAGAGAGACAGGGAAAAGTCTCAGGGCATATGTACTTAGAAATAGATCACTAGAGAGAAAGTGGGGCAAATATTTAGGGTATTTTAGATCAGTCCTTGAGATTTGTTGAGAATACATTTCACAAACTAAGCAATTGATAACAAGAGAGAAAAACACCAAGACCTGAGGGGATTTTTCATTGCTATTAACTAATTAGTGGAAAAGAGGGACTATGTGACTGGATTTCATATGATTGTCCAATACATAAACAGAGTGATGGTTCCCACCAACGCCACCATTCACATGGGCAGCAGGGAGCCCTTTGAGCAGCTGCTTTAAGAGGGCAAGGGAGGGGGAGCTAGAGCTGGAAGGCTCCATGGGTGAGAGAAATGGGCAGCAGTGGGGGATGGGCTGGTGACTGGCAACTGTGTTGGCAGTTTGAGGGTAGCAAGTGGGATTGGCTAACCATGATCTGGGCAGTCTCCACAGGGGACACTTGTTCCTTCCTTCCCTGCCCTGGCAGAGAACAGGAATCCCATCCCCACTCCAGGGGCAGCCATAAGAACACGAGAATGGCTGTACTGGGTCAGACCAAAGGTCCATGCAGCCCAGAATCCTGTCTACCGACAGATGCCAATGCCAGGTGCCCCAGAGTGAGTGAACCTAACAGGTAATGATCAAGTGATCCCTCTCCTGCCATTCACCCCTCCCCGCCCCCGACAAACAGAGGCTAGGGACACCATTCCTTACCCAGCCTGGCTAATAGCTATTAATGGACTTAAGCTCCATGAATTTATCCAGTTCTCTTTTAAACCCTCTTATAGTCCTAACCTTAACAACCTCCTCAGGCAAGGAGTTCCACAAGTTGACTATGCGCTGTGTGAAGAAGAACTTCCTTTTTATTTGTTTTAAACCTGTTGCTCATTAATTTCATTTGGTGGCCCCTAGTTCTTATATTATGGGAATAAGTAAATAACTTCCTTATTCACTTTCTCCATACCACTCATAATTATATATACCTCTATCATATCCCCTCTTAGTCTCCTCTTTTCCAAACTAAAAAGTCCTAGTCTTTAATCTCTCAACATATTTGACCAGTTCCAAAGCCCCGTAATTACTTTAGTTGCCCTTCTCTGAACCTTTTCTAATGCCAGTATATACTTTTTGAGATGAGGAGACCACATCTCTATGTAGTATTCAAGATGTGTGCGCACCATGGATTTATATAAAGGCAATAAGATTTTCTCTGTCTTATTCTCTATCCCTTTGTTAATGATTCCTAACATCCTGTTTGCTTTTTTGACTGCCACTGCACACTGCATGGTTGTCTTTAGAGAACTATCCACGATGACTCCAAGATCTTTTTCCTGATTAGTGTAGCTAAATTAGCCCCCATCAAATTGTATGTATAGTTGGGGTTATTTTTTTCTAATGTGCATAACTTTACATTTATCACATTAAATTGCATTTGCCATTTTGTTGCCCAATCACTTAGTTTTGTGAGAAGTTTTTGAAGTTGAACTTTTTGAAGTTCTTCACAGTCTTCTCTGGTCTTACCTATCGTGAGCAGTTTCCCATCATCTAAAAATTTGCCACCTCACCTCACCCCTCTCTCCAGATCATTTATGAGTAAGTTGAATAGGATTGGTCCTAGGCCTGACCCTTGGGGAACATCACTAGATACCCCTCTCCATTCTTAAAATTTACCATTTATTCTTACTCTTTGTTCTCTGTCTTTTAACCAATTCTCAATCCTTGAAAAGATCTTCCCTCAAATCCCGTTAGATCTTAATTTACATAAGAGCCTTTGGTGAGGGACCTTGTAAAAGGCTTTCTGGAAAAAATAAGTAACTGTTTTGGGCAATGACTCAGGGCAACATTTCCCCACCTAAACAAGGGCAAATCACTTCAAATAAAATGAGTGTGAAAATCCCCCACATGGGAGATTTTAAATGGACTTTGAGGACTACGGAGAGACCAGCGGGAATGAGGAGAGAGAAGCGAGCTGATCATAGGAGGGGAAAGGGGGGAATCTCCCTGGGTTTTACAGCCACCTGTGAGATACAGAGAGAAAAGGGGGGAACTGGAGAGAATTTGTATCGGGGGTGAGAGGCGAGTAGCACCAACAGGGACCGGATCCAATTAACTCCCCTCCCCCTGCCTGCCACTTCCACCCCCCCCCCCCCCAGGGGGATTTCTTGGCTGCACAGGGACAGTTCAACACCCCAAACCCCCCTCCCACCACCTCCCCCCCCCGCAACTCCAGTTTCTCCCCCCGCCCGACATCCCCCTCCCCCTGCACCACAGGGGACCCCCCACTCGACACCCCTCCTCCCCCCGCACCACAGGGGACCCCGCGCCGGCCCCAGTCTCTGCCCCATCCCAGTGGGGCCGGATCCCGGCTGCAGCTCCGAGGCTTCTCGCCGGTTTCTGAGGCCGAGAATTACTTTCCCGCCTAGGCCCAGCGCTCTCCCCCCCTCAACGGGTCTCTTACTCACCCGCCTCTGGGCTTTATCGTCCGTCTCCCCCCCCCCTCCCCCAACTGGGGATCGCACTGAGAATGCGCAATTTCACCTGCTGAAACTCTTCCTTACCTGCTCCAGAAAAGGCGGAAGCGCCCCCCCCCGGGGCAGGCTGGGAGATGTAGTTCCTGACTCTTCCGGGACCGGAAGTGACGTTTGGCGGGCGGGACGAGCTGGGGTGAAAATGCGCGTGGGGCGCTGCGGCTCTGTCTGGCTTGTGCGGGGCCGTTGGAGCCTCTCCCGGAGTCGGGGAAGAGGTATGTGGCTCCTGGCTCTGGGCATGCGCAGATGGGGGAGGGGGTGTCTGAGACCTCCATGACCCCCCTGTGCCCGGCCTGAGTCCCGCTCCCGCTGGAGCTGCAGCCTCCAGGGACCGGAGCGAGCCCCGGGGGGCGGGGCTGGGGGCCGGGCGGTGACTCTGCCCCACTGCCCGGGGGGACCCGGCATCTCGCAGCGCCGGGATCTGCTCCCGCAGGAGCCCCACGACCCCCCCCCCCCCCCGGCCCGGCCCGGCTCTGCCCTGGGGGGGGGGGGGGGGGGGGGCCCACCCCCCCCGGGGCCCCCCGGGGGGGGGGGGCGGGGGCTGCCGGGCGGGCGGGCGGGGCAGAGGTGAGACCGGGCGGGGGGC